>JAGSMR010000037.1:1177500-1777500 GCA_029286605.1 Sericinus montela
TATTTATGTTTAGATATGTATCTAATTTTAATGTTTATTTAGTGCTAAGCTTATTTCTTTTTTGAACATGGATTTGTTAAGGTGGAAAATATCTGACGCAAAAAATTCTTTATTTGTAATTGTTTAATATGCGACATATGACTGAGTTCTGGGCAGAATTGGAGTGACACAAAGGTATGTAAAATAATGTGGTGTGTCTAGTACGCTTGGTCGGTGCCCGGAATTGAAGAACGTTGGCTGCTATTTCGAGGCAATCTATTTTGTATCATGTATATATATATATATATATATATATATATATATATATATATATATATATATATATATATATATATATATATATATATATATATATATCATGTATATCATGTAGGAACATCATCTGAAGAAACATTCGGCGATATTTTAACTGCATTAGTTTATGAAACTTGCAAGACTCTGTATAACTTAAAGTTAGTTTATTTTGTAATCGGTGGTTTAACACATTAATAAATTTATATTGTATTTTTTCTATTTCTTGTATATATGTTATATAAATTGGGTTCCACACCACACAACAATACTCCAGAACGCTTCGAACGTAAGAATGATATAAAACTTTCAAACAATCTAAAGTAATGTAACTTTATTATTAAATTAAGAATATTGCCATTACATTTCTACCCGTGGGTGTCGTTCGTTGGTTGTCGTTTAAATTACCGTATACCACTATTACTCATTCTCATTATAAAAAGTTACGATACTACGTGACCCCCTTCCTTATTTTTTTTAAAAAGGAAGAGTTGAAAATTTAAAAATTACTTCTTAAATTTTCAACTCCTCTCCTTTGGTTATTTCAACAACCTCTGTGGTTCATTAGCGTACACTTTACTAATCAATCTCCAAACTAGTCTATAGAAAATCAGTTATTGTCGCGGTCAAGATATTTGTGGTACCTTCGTTGTTCCAGACTTCATGACACAAGTGCTTCAGCTAACTTTGAGATCAGACCAATGTACATGATGTAGTCCACGTTAAATTGTTATTTACTTTCTGCCAGTATTATCGTTTAATATTTTTAAAATAAATTATATCTGGCCAGCGTATCAAACGAGAAGTTCGCAAAACTTTATATGGCCTGTCGTATAATTAATTTAACATATCTTCTTTATGATGTAACGTGCTCATATTAACGTCCCTATTTCCAAGTAAAGCAAAATAGAGAATACTTAAGTTAGTGGAAAACTACACAACTTGGATTCAATCCAATATATTCTGTCAAATATAAACGCTTTGAGAGGCTTTCAAATAAATATGAACAAATGTATTTTCGTCCGAAACACTCACACAACTTGAAATAAATTTTGAATCTTATCTTGTAAAGAGCTGTAAGAGTAAGTCTGGAAAAATAAAATTCACTAGAATATATTAGTCTATGAATTTAATAATAAATCATTATTAACAAATGATCCACCTTGAGACGTTCATAGTGCTTACGCGGTATTGTCTACGCCGTAGACGTAGCTGAGTAGTGCTACCTATATTAAGCTTTTCAATTAAATTTAACTTTTAAAATTTTTGGAGCTTCTAACAGTCACGATAACCGAGTGGTTGGGTATTTTTGTCTGATATTATCATCTCTATAGATGGTTATTCCGCCAACTATCGGTTACCATAACGATATTTAAGGCTGTTTCCCTTAGTCCACGGGAAATCCACGTCTACGAGAAGGAAGAAAGTGGCAATACTCTGACGCCGTTACCACATGGGACGAGTGTGTGTATGCGTGAATGTAAACTGCTACTAAAAAGCCCTTCACAAAAACAAAAAAGTAAACAGCGTCTTTTATTTCCAGTCCGTAATTATCGATGAGCCATCAACCATCCTTTTTCATCGAACGGGCTAAATAGAAGCCTTTTGCAGAAAATATGTTTTTTAAGGGTGGTATTTGCTATGCTTATGTTTCAACTGAACATAAAAATATCTCTATTATGCAGCATTTGTTCGCCGAAATGAGAAAAAGTACGAAATAATTTTATGTCTGAAATATGATTTGTTTTTTAATTTTTTTTATGTCTTCAAGCATTTTCCCAATACTGGGGTGAACAGAGATCCAGTCATTTAAGTCCTTTCGACCCACCCTTCACATTAACAATAACATTCTTCATACTAATTCATAATCTTCTTAATAATATTTCGTTTAAATTTATTTTTAATAACTATTAGCTGATATTTCTAATAGCTGATTTTTATTAGTTCAATTATTTTTATAATATTCTAGCTAATTTCATATGATCAATTATTATTATAAACTAGCAGCCCCCCGCGGCTTTGCCCGCAGTTTATCACTTAACGCGGAACCCTAACTATGTTTCTAATATAAAAATAGCCTATGTTACTCCTTATAACATTAGCTATCTGTCAGTGAAAGTCCTTTTAAAATCGGTCCAAAGGTTTCAGAGATTATCCAGAACAAACAAACAGAAAAAATTTTTGTTGTATGTATGCCTAATGGCGGTACATTCTGTGCATCAAAGTGTACAGAAAGCAGTTTGGTGATGTTTACTTACTTACACAATTTTAATTTTGTAACAACATACACCAATTTCTTAAACGATGTTTAAATTAAAAATCTTGGTATAAATTTTAACAGAGCTAATCTCACGAGAGTCACGTCACAAAAATTTGTACGATTTATATCGTTGGCTTGGATATGAAGATTGCGACCGGCTCATCTCTTTCTGGCAAAAAATTTCTTCGGTAGAGGTGGGTGGAAAAGACTTAGCTGTCTAGATCTCTGTCTACACTAGTGTTGGGAATAACGTGAAGGTATTTTTATTAGATACACGATTTTTTACTTCCGTAAAGGGGTCCTGAGTCCAGTTCTACAGCAGGATTTTACAGGTCGTTTTGAATATCACAGTCAAGCCAACCCTCTGCCAAACAATCTCTTTATTTCGCTTGTTGTCGCTTAAATTCGTTCGGTCGATTCTCAGTCGACATTTCGTAGGATTACAAGCTTCTCTGTTTTGATGCCGTCTGGATTAACTAATTAATTCAATGAAACGAAGTACCTGAGTTGCCAATATTCGCTTGATAAGAAGCAGATGGCTAATATTTTTGGAGTTTACTCCTTAACAATCATACATAAGCTTGGGATATGAAAGTTTTTCTCCTTCTTATTTTGACTGTTATAGTTAAGTCATAATAATCGCTTTTTGGTTAAATTATTCACTAGAAACTTGGGTAGATTCATATGATGTTATAAAATATTCACCATGTCTCTAATATTTTACCGCATTCACACGTCAATCTTACAAGATTATATAATAATAACTGTATACAATAACTGACTTTAAATAAAATAATAATAAACAAAGCAGTTAGGTGGAACGGAAAAGTTCAGGCCAGTGCGGAAATTGTATGACGGGCAATTGGATCTGACAAATGCTTTTCCTTTTCGGTAATTAGCTTTATATTAGCTATCTATAATATATACTCGCAATAATACGAGTTTTAATAACTACGTGCAAAAATTACAATCATTAAGTTCTAAGATTACATTTGCATAAGTACTCTCGAGCGGAATGAGTATCGTACGATGTAAAGTTAGAGATACGAATATATTTTATCTAAGTTAATTTTTAATGTAACAGTGACGAAAGCCGAGTGGTTTGGTTGATCGGAATTCGAGACGAGAGATCCGAGTTTGGTCCGGTTCGGTAAAACTTACGTACGATTTGTATGTGTTTATTACAGCTATTTAATCGCGTAAATTAAAGAAATACAAAACATTATTTCTTATAATTATGTTTATAGTTTACTTATAAATTACTAACATAGAATAACATAAATAAATACGGCGTTTTGTTTGCAGTGCTGTTTGGCTGTAAGAATATACCGTCCTCTATGTAAGGGAGTCATAAGAGGCGACTATGGGGGGAGCCTTAAAAACGCAGTAGGTTACCGATAATGAGATAAACACCTCAAAAAATATCAGACCAAAATTCAGCAGACCGGCGACTGGCAGCAGCATCTAAATAGCTAATCTACTGCGATCGCCAATGCACTTGACCAGCGTTGTGATTATGGCAAACCCTCTCGTACGGGAGAGGCCTATGTCCTGCGGAGGACTTTAACAGGCCGTTATAATGAATACTATAAGACTTTACATGAGATTAAAGCTTTTTATCTAAATAAAATACCTTCACGCCATTCCCAATACAGGGGTAGACAAAGGTATAGTCTAGACAATTGAGTTCTTTCGACCGACCTTTTACCGAAGACATTTTTGAGGACCACATGAACAGCGATGAGCCTGTCGTCGTCTTTATATCCAAGCGAACGATCCAAATCGCACATAAATTTTGAAATAAACCTATTGGTAGGATTACGCCTCCCACGATAGGATATTAAGTTAGTAATTTCATATTTAATACATACAATTGCAAATAATGATTATATATGTTCAAACTGTTGTTTACATGCATATATTTCTCTGATACAAGGTTGTTTTGAACTGAAAATATTACTTCCCTGTAACCAATCTGACTTTATAAGGTTTCTTTGAAGCCAAAAGCGGGCTTGATAAAGCGAAGCGAAGTAAGGAACGTAATTTAAATGGAAGTTGATGAGTTAAATATATAAAATAACAACCACCTGTAACATTTCCTAGATTTGTAGCATGCTTAAAAATAAACAACCGCGGTTTTCTTTATTACAGACGAATGTAAACCAAACATATGGTTTACATTTATAAAAAAAAACATATTCACGTCATTCCCAATACAGGGGTAGACAGAGGTCTAGACAATTGACTCCTTCCATTGAAGACATGTTTGAGAAAACGTTATAAATCGTACATAAGTTTTGAAAAAAAAAACCATAGGGTTGTCCTACCACCTGAGGGGCGAACTCGGGTCTTTTGACTCGAATTACGATCACCCAACCACTAGACTATGGTGATTATTATTTATTTTACGTAATAGTAAAAGGTACGTGAGTCCGTCGCTGTCTCTATGCCCAAGACAATGATTTAAATCGTATAGAAGTTAAAAAAAACTCATTAGTATAACCTACCACCTGAGAATCGAACTTGGGTATCTTCACAACACTACAATATTATGATAAGATGACGAATAATATTATTTTTGCAAATAAAAATTGATGTAATAAAAGAGACACCTGCTCACAATTTAAAAAGATCATGAATGTCTCGATAGGTTCCAACAAACCTATGTCACTTATTTAAGGAATTGACACCCGAACATTGTCAACTGAATTAAATCTATGAGTCCGAACGAAACGGCCCTCAGTTTATCTTAATTAGGTTTACGACAGTCCGTCAAGCGCGGAGGCGAGCACTTCACTACCAAGAATGACTTCAATTTGTAAAAACCAATACATTTTTACTCGGAAATATGGCGAAATGTTACATATTTTTATATAGTATAAAAGTATATATCTTCACAGCATTCTAAATACAGGGGTCAAGACAATTAAGTGCTTTTGACTTATCTTTCCATCGTAGATTTTTTTTTTCACCGTAGATATGGACAACGTGGCAGGTGTTGAGCCATTCGCCATCTTTATGTAACAAGCCAATGATAAAAATCGTACATAAGTTTTTGAAAAAACTAATTGGTAATCCCTGCCACATGGCGATCAAACTTGGGTCTTTAGACACAAAGTGCGACCACCCAACCACACGGCTGTCGGCTATTTTTTACGCGTCTATTTTTTAAGTTATGAAGTTTAACATAAACATTATAATTATCAGACCTGGAAACGCCAGCTGGAACAGGCTCCCTCGGGACTATTCAGACCATTCTTTGCTTCCTTCATAAGGAATTGTAATTGTATCATACGATTTAAAAAATTACTAAAGAGAGTGTTTTTGTTATTAACCACTCGGGGTGGGTTGTCCCCGTAATTTGAGCCAATACCTGAGTGCAATCACCATGTGGTAGGTTCGGACCAATAGGTTTTTTCAAAACCTTTGTACGATTTATATCCTTAGTTTGGAAATAAAATCAGCGACAGACTCACAAATTGTCACGTTATCCCAAAAAACATCTTCGGTGAAAGTTGTTTTGAAAGCACGTAATTGTCTACCCCAGTTAATGGAATCGCGTGAAGATATACAAAAGAGGATACCTACGGAGTTTTTTTTGCCGATTTCTTCTCTGTCGGAGGAACATTACGAAGCGGTGATGGATTTAAAATATAATGACGTTTGACAAGTGAAATTTATGTTCCTACGTCGAAAAATAAAAATTATAGTATATTAGTAGATATCTATTGCATCAGAGAGTCAAGATAGTAACCCTTGATGTTGATGATGACGATCATTCCATGTCAGATATAAAAGTTTAAAATGTATAGAACTTTTTCTCCGTTTCCAGTACATATGCTCAACGCGGAAAATCCGGCGCCGAATCTAGATTAAAGAAGGGCACACGAGGATTATAAATATTAAGGCTTTATAAATAAAGGTTTCGCTATCTACAGTTTTGTCTCCTACATTATAAGTGAGTGAGAATCTGTACTTTTTAGTGTAGTAGCGATTTATACGATGTATATTTCTCTTCACGCATCATCCCTGGCGGGGTAGCCATAGAGAGCAGATCATCGCCAAGTGTTTCATAACCACATCCATCAGCATCCTTACTCTTTCACTTTTTCTTCCTAGACACACTTTGGGCTATGCAAGTACTCTTAGCCTACTCTTCATCGAGCAAATAGCTGACGTGGTCTTCAACAGCGTGGCTCTTCTTTTTCTTTCTCTTATAGTGTGTGTTTGTGTGTAGTTCTTCTCCGATATTCATTCGTAACCAAACCAAAATAATAAATAAAAATTATTAGTAGTAAAAACCTTTATCAATTTTAGTGACAAAATTTCTTTTCAAATACATCTTGGCCTGAAGGGACTGCCTTGGGCGGCCAGCTCAGGAGGGATTGCGGGCGAGTGCAAAATCGATACCGTGGCCACGCCAACATGCGGAAAAGGCGGAACACCGTGGGGTTTTAGTCGGTGAAAGCCCGACTTCACCCATCCTTGCCCCAGCGGTGGGCATGCACATTTTATAAGGCCACACATTTAAAAGAAAATACTTCACGAATGTACGTCCGTGACGCCAAAAATGGGTTGTGTTATGGGAATCAGGGCTAAGTATGATATTTACATGACAAGATTATTGTTATTGATAGTTAACCTTACCGCTTAGTTATTTTTTACATAGTGTTCGTAATGAAATAAAAAGAACGTATAACGAACTAACACTGAGGCCGATAGAGATCTAGACAACCAATCAATTTTCACCGTAGCTAATTTGGGATGTAACAGGTGGTAAGCCTGTCGCAGTGTTCGTGTTTAAGCTAACGGTATAATATACTTATATAAATATCTATACGAATAAATACTCATACAAAAATATAACCATCCATGACTCGAGTGCAAACATTAAATTCATGGCGCAAATGTTTGCCCCATCGAGATTCGAACCCGCAACTAAAAGCTTCGAAGGCAGGGTCACTACCAACTAAACGATCCTGTAAGATACATAAGTCTTATGAAATATAGTATTAATACATTTAACGCTGTGTTAACACCACAGACGTTTACGTATGAGGCGGAAGGCTGCGGGAGCCTAAAGTTGCCTCCAACAAAATGGCGCCTAGATTGCGTCCACAAACTGTACCCATGAATCGACGGTGTAAATTGAGTCATGGATGTTCTTACTGAAAAGGGCATTGTGAATAAAGCAGTTTCAAACTGAGACATTTTTAAAAGAGCAGTGTCCTCTACCAAAAGACAAGACAGCAATCAAAGCTACTAATATCATGAGGAATCTTGAAAGCTGGAGCTTTCAAGGTACCGGATGATGTTACCGCCACAAACGTTGACGCATGAGGAAGGAAAGGTTGTGGGGGCTGCGCGGCCGCCCTTCCTCACCTCAGCGTCGCTTGCGATCACCGGGCAGCGGAAAAGCTACTGTCACGCAGGCGCCCCAATCGACGTTACGATTTGATTACAAAAATATCTTATAATTTATACCTACCACTTAGTATATAGCCTACCACTTAGTGGACTTTTATAAATGTTGTATTGTAGGTTTGTTAGAAAAAACATAATAAAAGCAAATTTAAAATATTCTTAAATGTATCACCTTATACCTAACCAAAATAACAGATAACCATGACGTTAAAAGCCTCATGCGATTATACATGGAGCAGATTATAAATAACTTCTTAATTGAGCGATAAAATATGTTTAGTATTCTTTATTTAAAAGTGTTATTTACTTACCAAAAATCAATTTAGTTTCTATCGTTTGTTTGTAAGAGCGATAGGGAATATGGAAGTATCCCGAGAGACGCATAAAATACGCGTCACCACTATTTATTTGATATTTTATATGGGAATATAGAGTGTATATGAGTTTACATCTGAAGATAAGTCTCTACTGCCGCCAATAGTTCTCCTGGAGGCGTTAGTGGTAAGGATTTTTTGGAAAGTTTATACGATTTGTATTGTGCGTCTGGACATTAAGGCGGCTACGGTCTCACCATTTGTTACGTTTATTTATTTAACAGGTAACGATGTTCTAAATGAACTCCTGTGTAATGTGGGTTGAAAGGACTTAATATCCTAGTCCTATGATTCCTCCAGTAAAGGTGATGATTATACTTGCGATTGTTTTCACTTGGTGAAATTTAATTTCATTAAAATTAAATGTTAAACACTTGTACACAATTAACTTTATTTAATTATTCATTAATTAACCAATCGGTTTCGCCTTACGGCATCATCAGGGCATTGACACAGAGTTTACTATACTATACACATTATCATGTCGTTTTTTATTTTGCAATATACACTTCAAAGGAAACATACCCTGTATTTCTACACACACCACTATTAATAATAGTATGTCCGCCTATTCGTAATATAGCACTTAAAGATAACCTTTTATAAATTAATCTCCGATCACGAGTATAAGTACTCGAATCACGAGTACAGTACAACGGTTTCGGTTTTCTGTGGTTAAAACCATTTAGATGTAGTTACACAATTAGACGTAACGAAATTAATTTGTTTGAACTGAGTACCGGCTAATGTAATCTTACTCAAGTGAAGGTCGCGGGGCCGCGGTTGTGAGCACTTTAGTTTGCGGCGAAGTCACTACTTTGCGTAATTAAATTCTATTAATGGAAATAAAAGACGCCATTAGCATTTTAAAGAATATAAATATCTTCACGCAAATCCCAATACAACTTATGTACGAAGTAAATCGTTGGCTTGGACATAAAGACGGCGACGGGCTCACCACCTGTCACGTTGTCCCGATAAGTTGTCTAGACTAGACCTCTGTCTACCCCTGTAGTGGGAATCGCATGATCCATGTATATGTAGTTTATACGTAGGATAAAGGCAAGGAGATCAGTGGTATACATTCAACATACTAAAGTTACACTTCAGCTCGCTATCTCGAAGTTTTCAATCAAAACTTTACAACGCATAATAACGCATACGATGGACATTTCACTTCGTTGTTTCAGCATTCGTAATCCTACATTTAGAAATTGCCACGAATAGAATAGTCACGAACAAGTTACGATAGTCCAAAGGTTGGATGATTGGAATACGAGTCGAGAGACCCGAGTTCATTCCCCTTCGGTAGGTTCGTCCCAAGAAGTTTTTTCAAAACTTATGTACGACTTATATCGTTGGCTTGGACATTAACACAGTGATAGACTCATCATCCGTCACGTTGTCCCAATAATTTCTTCGGTGATAGGTGGGTTGATAGGACTTAATTGTCTTGACTTCTGTCTACCTCAGTGTTGAGAATAGCGTGAAGATGTTTATTTTATTTATTTATAGTAATTGATACCATGTGTTCTTATATGGGGTTTGTTATTAATTGATTCCGTGAGTTTTAACATGGAGTTTCGTTTTTAACAAAGTTGTTTACTGCTTTGTCTATAACGTAACTTAAAATTTTTAGTGGCTTTTCAGTTAGGTTGGTAACTTTTGTATTTATAAATGTGCCGGCACATTAATTTATGCTCGTGTATGATGAAAGTGACGTGTGGCACTACCTATCTCGTTTAACAACTATCTCGCTTCCATATATATACCATAATAATCTTAGTCACGATAACCGAGTTGTTGTGTGGTCGGAATTTCAAGTCAAGAGACCCGAATTTGATCCCCAGGTGGTAGGCAGCAATGGATTTTTCAAAACTTATGTACGACTTATATCGTTGGCTTGGACATTAACACAGTGATAGACTCATCATCCGTCACGTTGTCCCAATAATTTCTTCGGTGATAGGTGGGTTGATAGGACTTAATTGTCTTGACTTCTGTCTACCTCAGTGTTGAGAATAGCGTGAAGATGTTTATTTTATTTATTTATAGTAATTGATACCATGTGTTCTTATATGGGGTTTGTTATTAATTGATTCCGTGAGTTTTGACATGGAGTTTCGTTTTTAACAAAGTTGTTTACTGCTTTGTCTATAACGTAACTTAAAATTTTTAGTGGCTTTTCAGTTAGGTTGGTAACTTTTGTATTTATAAATGTGCCGGCACATTAATTTATGCTCGTGTATGATGAAAGTGACGTGTGGCACTACCTATCTCGTTTAACAACTATCTCGCTTCCATATATATACCATAATAATCTTAGTCACGATAACCGAGTTGTTGTGTGGTCGGAATTTCAAGTCAAGAGACCCGAATTTGATCCCCAGGTGGTAGGCAGCAATGGATTTTTCAAAACTTATGTACGACTTATATCGTTGGCTTGGACATTAACACAGTGATAGACTCATCATCCGTCACGTTGTCCCGAATAAAATCTTTCTACCTCTTTACTGGAATATGCGTGAAGACATTTATTTATTTTTTTAGACGCTGCTTTATTTCATCAGTTTGTTATTTTCTTCTGGTACAGACAGTGTTCGATATGTTTGTCCCACCAGCATGCTGAGTTTTGGTCAAGTATGATTCGAGATGGTTAGGCCAGCACCTGCAGATATTGTTTTTTTTTTTTGAAGGATTTTTCCTTAGTCACCTCTTACGACACACTTGGGACGATAGGGGGCTGCATATTCGTGCACCGATATCATACCGCAAAGAACGTATAACATAAAATTAAATAAAGATAATAACAGTAAGAATAAAATTAAGTGCCGAGCTTAGGCTGGAAAATCGGTTCTATCGCAAATAGGCAATAAAACCTTGCGTTTTATTATAATCGTTATTAAATACATTAAAATGAATCCAAACGGATGATCTCGATTTGAAAATAAAATTTAAGATTTTTAACTTTTTTAACTGTTTGAAACGATTCGACTGGAATATAAAATAAATATCTTCATACTATTATCCCATACTTGGGTGGACAGAGGTCTAGATGATTAAGTGCTTTCGACCCACTTTTTACCGAAGACTATTTGGGACAGGTGGTCTGTCTCCGTCAGTCTGTCGCCGTCATTCTGTCGAAGTTAACGATATAAATCGTATATAAGTTTTGATAAAACTGATTGGTAAGAGCCTGTCACCAGAAGATCGAACTCACCGACTGTATACAGTGCATTATTGGGTTAGACACTAAGACCTGTCACGTGGTCCCAAATTGATACGGTGAAATGTAGATCAAAAGTACTCCATTGTCTAGACCTCTGTCTACCTGGGTATTGCGTGGATATAAGAAAAATAACATAGCCTAAATTAAGAACAGATTAAATAAACATTAGTAAACAACAGACCTGTTTAGTAACAACTTTGGTCCCGCATTTACGTGATGACGCATAAAATTAAACAATCCCACGAGCTAGCTTTTAAGGCTTGTAGACAGATATTATCTCACCTTTTAATGCAGCAGACGTGACCGTTGCTTATTTAACGCTGGATATTTTTTTAAATGCCCCGTCCGACCTTGTGAAGATAAATTAATAGTTTTTCAGTAAACTAATATAAAATAAATTTATTTAAAAAACTTAAGAAAAATTAAAATTTCTTATTTATTAATGAACAAAATGACCAACACATTTTATTCATTAGTAAATGAGAAATTATCAGTTATCAGTCAAATCAATTCCAATAATTATTTATGAGTAACATACATTACATCCATCGATCGACATTTTTTAATATATCTTGGCTAAGATCCCCATCTTCCTGAGATGAAACTATCTTATGATTAGGTGCCGCGGAATATCCCGGGATTCCTCGCGGTGCTAATATGGCGACTAGAGACCGCTTCCAACCACTATTCTCCTCAGAATCGCTTTACGCTCTACTTCATGGTGTAATGTGGTACTTTGGGAGGTGTTAAAGGAAAAATCTTCTTGCGTGTATTCCATGTTTAATTATCAGCTAAATCCTAGTTTACAATTACAAAGAAGCCTATGTTTCTGGGTGGTCCGCCTTATTAGGGGGACATATGAGATTATACCAATTAATTATCTTATATTCTAAATGCTATGCCAATACTATGCTATGCTATGCTATAATATATAAGTATACTTTTTTTTATGGAAAAGGGAGGCAAACGAGCAGGTGGCTCACGTGATGGTAAGTGATTACCGCCGCCCATGAACACCCGCAATACCAGAGGCATCGCAGGTGCCTTGCTGGCCTTAGTGCCCCCCACCGCAGAATTGGGGGGGGGGGGTATGGGCCTCCGGTTCCCTGCACTCACCAGACGAAACGCAGAAGTTTGTTAGACTTCTACTTCAGTCACATGCGCTAAATAATTAATATCTTATTAGCAAACCCAATATCGTTTAATTTATATTAATGTATAGAAACATGTTGAATGCAAATCTGACTCAGAGATGATTAAATTAAACAATACTTATTACATCGGATTAAAATAAGTCTCAGACGATGTACGAATGTCTTAATATGATCACAATTACTCGTGTAAGCCCTCTGAGACTAGGGGTATATAAGTATACGAGGCTGCTTTTTTGCTTAATTTGATTGCTTTGGGTTGATTAATTTTATATTTTACAAATGCAGTATCATATAGCTTCACTTTAGTCTCTCCGTCGTATCTGCGTTAATATAAACTGAAACATGTTGAAGCTTGTTTCTAAAATATGCACATCATTATTTATGTTCACACGAAAGCATTGATTGAGGAAGTGCGTGAAAGGAGTAGAAGGGAAGCGGACGAAAGGTTGTCGCACAACTTCAAGGAGAACTCCAAACTCTTCTGGAAAGAGGTTGGAAGGACCCGGAGTGGTGCGACAGCCTTAAGAATGAATAAAGTGCTTTCGGGAACCAATGACGTCCTCTCAGAAAAATCGGACGTCATGCAGCGATGGAGCGAATTTTATAGAGAGATGTATGCGTGTGATGATCTTAGTGAGGGATCCGGGGGTGACGCCGTGATTGGTACGCCAGACTCGGACCTCGATGACACTGAGGTCATCAGTATGAAAGAGATTGAATGTGCGATTAGAAGTTTGAAATGTGGTAAGGCTGCGGGACTAGACAGAGTTACTGCTGAAATGGTCAAGTATGGTGGGCCACGCGTCTGGGACAGCTTTCATCTGCTGTGCAATTTGTGCTGGCGAACGGGGCTGTTCCGGATGATTGGCGATCCGCGGTCATTGTGCCGTTATATAAAGGTAAAGGTTCACATTATGACTGCGGGTGCTATCGGGCGATCAGCTTGACCAGTTTAGCAAGTAAAGTTACTCGAAGGTTTTGACACGTAGGATGCAAGAGAAATCGGAAAGATTTCTATGGGAGGCACAATGCGGATTTAGACCTGGAAGAGGATGCACGGATCAAATGTTTTCTCCGCATGATCACGGAGAAGCTTCTGGCTGCTAACCAGAAGATTTTCTGTGCTTTTATGGATCTTGAGAAAGCATTTGATAAGGTTGTAAGGAAGAAAATGTGGGAACTGTTGCCGGGGTATGGTGTGGATGGTCGATTGCTAAGGGCTGTGCAGTCACTTTACTGTGACTGTAAAGCCTGTGTGCGGGTAGGGCATGACCTGTCACCCATGTTTAGCTTCCAAACGGGCGTAAAACAGGGTTGTGTCATGTCTTCCTGGCTATTCATACTGTATCTCGACAGCTGTTTACAGAAGCTGAAAGATAGCTGTTTGGGTGTGAAATTGGGTGACATAAAAGTAAATTGTCTGCTTTATGCTGATGATGCAGTGCTTATAGCACCATCAGAGACAGAACTGCAGGCATTAGTCACGTGTATGAAAGAAGAATGTGAAATTAATGGTCTCCGTTTGAATGCTAATAAAACTAAGGTTCTGGTATTTGAAAGGGACGAAGAAAGAACGATGTGCGAAATTTGGGTAAATCAGGAATGTCTAGAACAGGTGAATGAAATTATATACTTGGTGAGTGCGTTTAGCCGGGATGGAAGATGTGATTTAGATGTGGACAGGCGTGTCGCTGCCGGGAACAAAGTCAATGGTGCCCTGACTGCGTTAATCAAAAGGCAAGGCGTTGTGAAAAGTGCATGCCTTGCAATACATAACGCAGTGTTGGTACCGACTTTGTTATATGGCAGCGAAACCTGGGTATGCCAGAAGAAGCATAAAAACAGGTTGAATGCAGTGGAGATGCGATCTCTTCGTAAAATGTGCGGCCTTACCATGGCCGATCGAAAGCGAAACGAAGAGATTCGCCATATGGCAGGTTTGAAAAATGACCTTGTCTCAAAAATGGATAAGGGCGTGCTTCGATGGTTTGGGCACGTTGAGCGAATGAGTGAAGACCGAATGGTGAAGAAAATATATAGCGCGAAAGTTAATATTAAAAGGTGTCGAGGTAGACCGAGATTAACTTTTGAAGACCATGTGAGCAAATTGCTCGAAGAGAGGAGGGTCAAGAGTACTCGGATACCTAGACGTGTATGTATGAAGAAGATGATGAATCTGAAAGAAGCGAAAGAAGTATGTAGGGATCGTGACACTTGGCGATCTGTTCTCTCTGGCTACCCCGTCAGGGATTGTGCGTGAAGATAAATAAATATATAAATATTATTTATGTATTTACTCTATATGTATTTACTGTATATTTATTTATTTAATATTTTATGTACACGGTAAACAGAAAAAAAGTGGAAATATAATACGGTGAATTTGTACAAGGGCAGGTTCCTAATTTCTTTAGGAATTTCTTCACCAGACCTGAGACTGAAAATTAGTTACAAAATGATAAGTATAAAAAATACAAAATAAGACGAAAAATAAGATAATAAAAAAGATAAATAGATAAGCGTGTACAAAAAAATGAGAAATAATGCATATTCAATCATCACATAATTATAATTATGTGATGATTATAATTTTAATGGTAAGTGGTCAGATCAATCAGAGGCGAATACGAATTAAATCCGTTAACTATAAATACCACGTTGCAAAAAAATTTATACCTCTATGGATTGTCTTTGACTGTGTAAAATATATTTAGAAATTACTGTCTGTAATGCAGACACTATAATATCGTCCTTCCGATATAAAAAAAATATCTCCTCGCCATTCCCAATACAGGGATAGACATAGGTCTAGACAATTAAGTCGTTTCGACCCACCTTCCACCGAAGATATTTTTGAGACAACATGACAGGTGGTGTGCCCGTCAGCGTCTCAATGTCCAAGCCAAAAATTCGTACATAAGTTTTTGAAAAAACCTTTTGGTGCGATCCTGCCATTTGGTGATTAAACTCGGGTCTCTTGACTCGAAATTCCGACCACCCAACCCCTCGGCTATCGCAATATAAATATTTCTGAAGCTCTTGCCTATTACTGCGTATGTAATATCAGAACTTCCAACTACTTCTCTGTCTAGGAGTCTGGGTCGGTGCTACACTTCCACCTATTTTTGCAACACAACCAAATAGCAGTGTAACAACTGTTCTTTAAGCTTATAGAGGAGCCAAGGTTATCATATACTATGATACATTCCATGCAGATTTGCATGATGCAGCTGTGAACTTCTACTTTTAAAGTGATTTGCAGATGCTAAGTACAATAGCACTTAATAGATTAGCTGCAATAGCAGCCGTTTACCATAGGGTAAATTATTAGCTGGCGTTTCCCCTTACTCTCTTAAAAAATCGCTATTGTTTTTAACATTTCCTAATACACAGATAGCCAGAAGTCTAGAAAATTTAGTCCTCTCGACCCACCTTTCAACGGAGCTTATCTTGGGATAACGTGAAAGGTGATGATCCTATCGCTGTCTGCCTATTTATGTTCAAGCCTTTTAATCGTACATTATTATTATTATTATTAAGCCATTTATTTCCCATCAAAGATTAATTTATGAGTATGATTATAGGTTCATCAATACAATATTCTATAAAAAATTTTCATTTTCGTTTCAAAATTATTATCATTTCATTAACCATTAATAAACTAATTCATTTAGATAAATAATTTTAACTAAAGTTTATAAAATATACATAATAAAAGGTAGATTAATTATTTTATACATTAAATCTAATTTATATAATTATATTAAATTTATATTTAATTTTCTATATTATATCAATGGGGACACCCATCTCTGGGTGAAGGCCTCCTCCATAGATTTCCAAAGGTTTCTGTCTTCGGCTAGTCTAGTCCACGTAACTCCTCCGGCGACCTCTTCGATGTCATCACGCCATCGTCGTGGTGTTTTTCCCCTGGCCCTATTTGTGACTCTGGTATACCAGTGTATGATGCGCTCCATCCAGCGTCCATCTCGCAAGCGTGCCACATATCCTGCCCATCTCCGCTTTAGTCGACAGGCCAATTCAGCGGCATCTATGAGTTGCGTTGTTTGTCTAATATCTTTATTTCTATGATGATCTCTTCTCCGTATATTTAGCATGCTGCATGAATATGTGGTCCATAGTTGAGTATGTTCCTCTGAAACCTGGTTGTTTTCTTGACTGGTTCTCATCTAGCGTTACTTTCATTCTGTTTAATATCACAGTCGTGAAAATTTTATACATTCGTGGTAGCAAGCTAATGGGTCTGTAATTGCTCACATTTAGATGGTTACCTTTTTTTGTAGCGAAAGATGATGACGGTATTTTCCCATGCCAGTGGTATGATTTTTGATGTCAAAATATCATTAAACAATGCTGTCAACAAAGGTATAAGTGGTTCAGCGATTACTTTTAGGAGTTCGTTTGTTATATTGTCTTCCCTCGGACTTTTATTTTTCTTAAGCTTTCTGATTGCTTGATTAATTTGGTGATAAATTGGTGATTGCTGGTGATAAAAGGTGGTTCATCATTGTTATTTTTATATTCTGTATTGGTAAGAAAGTTATGTTTTATATCAGGCATATTGTACAGATTTTCGTAGTACTTAGTTGCTACCTCAATTATACCTTTCCTGTCTGTAACCATCTTATTATTTTTATCAATTAAACCAACTATCCAATCTTTACCGGTGTCTGTTTTATTTTTATTTTTTTTTAAATGTATGTGTAGCATTCAACTCTTCTTTGATTAATTTTAATTTACGTTGTAGTTATTTTTTGTAAATCTGCTTTTTTACTTTTATATATTATTTTGGCCAGAACTTTCTTTTCATGTTTACTTTTATGTGGTTTATTTTTAATTTTGTTCTATTCTTTAATTTCGTTCTCCTTAAAATATTTTTGGAGGATTCTGTAAGGCTAATCTTACTTCAATATAGAATGTTTTTAGATTTTCATCACTTGAGCTGTCGGTTGGGGCGTATATCTGTATTATGCATAGTTGTTTGTTATTAAATGACATATCTAAACGCGCCACACGATCTGAGATGCCTATAAAATGTTTTTTATTTTCTTTCCATTTTTTCTTCCTTATAAATCCCACACCATTAAAGTCTCTCGTTCTGCCCGAATTAATTAATATATATTCATCGTATTCCTTTATGTTGATTCCATTTAATTTAATTTCTGATAGTCCTATAATATCCCACTTCACATTTGAAAAGCATATTTCAGTTCGTCTATTCGTCCTATACCTACTAGTGACCAGACATTTATTGTGGCGATGTATATATATTTTTTTTTATTTTAGTAACATTTTTGTGATATGGAGGGTTTTGACCTAATTTTCTCACGGTGCCCAGCCGGATTGGGAAATTATGAGGGGCCATTGATAGCTATTCATTAATAATATCAGTATCTTTTCTAGATGAGGTTGAAAATTTGTTCACTTCCTTGCGCTTAACGAAAGAGGTAATTGTATCTTGATTATTTTTCTTAGGAAATAAGTTTAAATTATGACGTATATTAGAAGAATCAGTAATAGAATTTTCAAGAGCTTCCGGTAAACTTCTCTTGTTTGTAGTGTTTGAGCTCTCTGTTTCTATTTCTTTCTATTTGTAATTGCATCTTATCCATCAATTTGAAGTACAATTTACTTTTATTTGTTTATTTATTATTTTCAAGATGTTTGTCTCTAATTGTAGGTACCCCATGTCTTGCTCCTTTATTTCGAAGAAAAATATATTTCTTTTTTTCATCTCATTTTCTATAAAATTTACTCTTAATTCCTGTTCTTATAAATGTTTCTCTAACTGATTATGACGCAGTTCCATATTTCTAAATTTTTCAGCAATGTTATTATTGATATTTTTTTCCATTTCTTTTAACTAATTTTTTTTCTGTAAAATATCTCCTTGAATTTGTTTTACAATCTTAGTAATTTCTTAGTAACGTTTTATAAATTATTGCTAAATCGTAAAGTTCGTTAAATCGTACATACGTTATGAAAAATGTCATTGGTACGAGCCTTTCTCATGGGAAACGAACTCGGGTCTCCAGACTCGATTCCCGATTACGAAACCACTCGGTTATCGTAAATTTGAATCGCTAATTTTAAAAAATATTTTTTCAATAATGACTTGCTATCGACAACGATAGCCGATTGGAAGGGTGGTCGGAACATCGATTCGAGAGACCCGAGTTCGATCCCCAATTGGCAGGCTCGTACCAATGGTTTTTTTTTCAAAACCTACGTACGATTCATAATGTTGGCTTGGACATAAAGACGGCGACTGGCTCACCACCTGTCACGTTGTCCCGAAATATCTTCGGTGGGTCTAAGGGACTTAATTGTCTAGACTAGACCTCTGTCTAACCCTGTATTGGGAATGGCGTAAAGATATTTATTTATTTATTTATTAATTATCGACAACAACTTTTTTTCACGTACTAAGGCAATGGATGAGAACTCGTAGTATATTTTATTAGCAACTAAGGATTATAATCACTACGCTCGCCAAGCGGCTTGCCGATCGCAGTACCAGATATTATTTAGATTTTTACTCTGTTATTTGTTGGTGATTGAGACTTTATAAAAGGCAAGACTTTATAAAAGGTGATATTAGGCAATTTTAAAAAATATAGTTATATATAGAGTAGTTGCTTAAGGTGATGTGACACGGAATTTGTTTTAAAAAAAATATTATGATAGTGAGCTGTCTCCGATGGTAAGGGTTACGGGCGCGAGTCCCGCCGGACGCAAATATTTGTATGATCAATGTCTATACTACACTTATGGATGGTAATACGTATATATGAATATTTATCTACGTAAATATATATTTAAGAAAGTATATTGTACCGATTGCTTGGACACTAAGACGGCGATAGACTCTCCACCTGTCACTTTCTCCCAAATAGTCTTCTGTAAAAGGTGAGGCGAAAAGACCTAATTATCTACCTCCAATATGAAAAAAATCTCATTTTTTTTAAAACACGACAGAAGCGACAGTGTAATGCCGATCAAATAAACATAAACGGGGATTCGTTTCATTTTCCCGGGATTTTATCGTCCCGTTATTAATTGAAGCCCCGGGGAAATTGACGCATCGCTCACCTATGCAAATTTGCGAGCCCCTTCTGCAGTTTAATGAAACCAGTGTTTGGTATTTTTATCATGGAATGAAATATAATTTTTAAATTTTTTAGATTTTTTGGTGACATATCACGATGGTATGTGTAAGGGTGATCGGAATTAGAGTTAAGTGACCCGAGTGATCCTCAGGCGTGAAAATATTTTTACACTTATTTATTTCACATGTCTTCAAACGATTTCCCACACTGTAGTAGGCAGAGATCTAGACAATGAAATCTTTTCGAACCACATTTAACCAAAACTCGTCCTATTCGTTAATTTGTTTTTATATTATCCATGTCCCGTGCAACATGAAATCTAAACGCAATAATTTTTTTTATTACAATTTATCTTTTATTAATCAAATATATACCCGAATTTCCGTATGTTTTGTGGGCAGCGCTGTAACTGTAACCCTCTCGCATAACTACCCGCAATTCGTCTTGCAACATTCAACGTGCTAACCATTTCGTTTAAGGTTAACTTTATCATGGCGTTGTATCTGGCTAACTCTGAGCCAGAAAAAAGCAAGTCGGATCTGATACATAATTCATTCTAGCGAGCAGATTAATTGGTACCTTGGTTTTTCCAAATTTCAGTTTAATTTTAAGGGGCACCCCACCAATACCACCAATACACGAAATTATGCACAGTTTCATGACTATCATATAATTAATTAAATAAATAAATAATTTAATGCAATTCCCAGTACACAAGTAGACAGAGATCTATTCTAGACAATTAAGTCCCTTTGCCCCACCTTCCATCGAAGATATTTTCGGGACAACGTGACAAGTGTTGGGCCCGGCGCCGTCTTTATGTCCAAGCCAAGGATATAATTCGTACATAAGTTTTTGAAAAACCCATTGTTACGAGCCTGCCACCTGGGTATCGAACTCGGGTCCCTGGACTCGTAATTACGATCACCCAACCACTCGGCTATCGTGACTTTTATAATTAATTGAATAGAAAATATCATATAAATAATACGCATTATATTTTTACAATATGTTGTCTTCACATTGGCTTTAGCAATGTACAAGTCACTATAGTTGACTGTTTGGATAATCGGAATTCGGTTCAAGAGATCCCCAGGTGGCACGCACGTTGGAACGGTTGTTTTTAATTATGTACGATTTATTTCGTCGAGTTACACATAAAGACGGCGACAGGCTCGTCATGTTACGTTATCATAAAAATGTCTTCAACGAAAGGTGAGAGAGACTTAATAGTCTAAACCTCTGTCTACCCCAGTATTGGCAATGGAGTGAAAATATATTTTTTCAATATTATTATATTCTATTATTCTCAGATTCTCATTGCTGTAATGTTTTTTCTTGGATTTAATGTGGGTCACACATTTAACGTTTTTCAACGAATTTTGGCAGTCGCAAATCTGCGTAGATGATGATGTAGATGATCTGATTCGTATTCTGATAACCCGTTTTGATTGTTGCGAAGCGCCCGTCCGTATGTGAGCAGCAACGCCAATCATCGTAACCCTAAGCATGAAGGCGTAACGTTCTGCCTGGATAGTAAATTTTGTGTACCTACATAACAAAATAAATAAAAAATATCTTAACGCAATTCCCAATACAGGGGTAGACAGAGGTCTAGTGTAGACAATTAAGCCCCTTTGACCCACCTTCCACCGAAGATATTTTCGGGAGAACATGACAGGTGGTGAGCCCGTCGCCGTCTTTATATCCAAGCCAATGATATAATTCGTATATATGTTTTTTGAAAAACCCATTGGTACGAGCCTTCCAACTGGGGATCGAACTCGGATATCTTCACTCGAAATTCCGACCACCCAATCACTTGGCTATCATGACTTCCACCTACATAATGCTATTCTAATTAGCTTTCGCATAAAATTTTGTAAAACCCACGATGTCAGCTGAATTACACGTTTATATGTTCAAAACAAGGCTCATCATTTATCACCTATGTGATAATTTCCCTTCATATTGGTCCTGCGATCCCGAAACTGAAATAAATAAATATATCTCGTATCACTACTTTCAATCAAAACTTTATCGCGCCGTACAATACAAGTTCCGTACTTTCCGTGCGTTCATTTCAACTTCCGGCGATAAACTTACGTTACAGTCTGCACAACATTACGCCGACGCCGTGAAAATTCATTATTTTAAAGATATTATTGATAAAAAACCACCACTGCCCTCCTTTCCGAGTTCAACCAACCTGGTTTCAAGTGTAGTGGTGAATGAATGAATACCCCACAAAAAATACAGAAAAAAAATACAATTGAATGTCTAAGTAATTATACTGTAAAATTATGCGGCCTTATCGCTACATAGCGATCTCTGCAGGCAACCAAAGGCGTAAAGAGATATGACACAGACACAAGGCAAGTGGTAAAATTGGTGCTCTACAAAATCGGTGGTAGATAGGTGATAAAAGATGATACCAATAGAAGTAACGAAAGCCGAGCTGAGTGATCAGAATTCGAGTGAAATTCCCGAGAATGAGTCAGGAACCTGTATTCGATCACCTGGTGGCTATAGGTTACTAGCGATTTATACATTTGCTTGTTCATAAAGCAACGACAGGCTCATCGCCCGTCACGTTGTTCCAAAAAAATGTCTACGGTGAAAGGTGGGTTGAAAAGACTTAATTGTCTAGATCTCAGTTTATCCGTGTTGGGAATGGCGTGAAGAATTTTTTTTAAATATAATTTTTTAATTATAGGTATTATCTGGGTATCATTGTAGCGATGGTGACCCCAACTGATTTGTACTATCCGGAAATTTCGCTCAAATAGATATTCTATTAATAACAAAATCTTATAAAAACAAAAAATATCAATGGCCGCAAGCATTTGTGTTATTTTAAGCTTCTTGTCGCAGAAATCACTGACAACACATTCGAGTCAGCTTAGTGTCCTTTGATCTATAAACCAACTAATCAGTATAAAACATTCGTGAGGAATATTTTCGCTTTTCTTTTGGTAAACAGAAATTTGTTAAAATATATTTAATAAAAAATATTTTCCCACTTTTCCAGTACTGGGGTAGACAGAAGTCTAGAATCAAATCCTTTCGACCCTGGTCTGTAATGACAACGTGACAGTTATTGAGCCCTTCGCCGCCTTTATGTCCAGCCAACGATATAAATAGTACTTAAATATTAGTACAAGCCTGCCATCTGGGTATCTTGTGTCTCTTGACTGGAATTCCGACCTAACGGGTAATATATAAAATAGTCGAATGGCGAGTCCGAATCTGCAACCAAATACAGTTACAAACATTTGACAAACAAATGTGCAAATATTTCAGTTCAATATTTAGCTTCCCAGGGTACAGTTCCAAATCGTTTTATCATTAACTAAGTACTGATTTTAAAACTTAATCACTTACAATGTATATTATTTTAAATTGCTTGTAAAAACAACTATTCGTAGATGGATAGCAGTTTTGCGATCAGTCTACGAATTCTGGAAACCGACGAATTAGTTTCTTTCCGGATTAAAATTATTCTTTCTTTCCTCAGGTTTCAAGCTACTTTCCATACCAAATTTTATCAAAATTCGTTCGAGCTGTTAATGCATTTAATATATACAACATCTACATATACTAGCCCGACACTCGTCCACGGGGATCATCAAGAATAACTGACTTATTAAGAAATATTAAACTTAAAATTCATTGTTGAACACTTGTACACAATTTACTTTATTTAATTATTTATTTATATGTTAAGGGCCAATGCCCTGATGATGCTGTAAGGCGAAACCGGTTGGTTAATTAATAAATAATTAAATAAAGTGAATAGTGTACAAGTGTTCAACAATGAATTTTAATGCAATGCAATTTCACCAATATCAAAACTACTTAATCTTTAAAGATGTGTACATATAATGTATAGATGTATCCTTAAATATGGCACATACATAGTTAATAATGAGTGAAAGACGTGAACTAAGAAGGGATTTTAGGTAACCCCTCCGTAGAAAGATTGACGAAAGTATGTGTGGAAGTCCTTTCTGGGAACCTATGATGCCGGGATATCGATCCCAAAAAATACCAAACCAAAATTTACCCGACAAGTTGCAGAGTATACTGCGATATCCACCTGCTAAATGTGATTAGTGAAGGATAAGATGATTTGAATAAATACCCTCTCCACTTCTTCGACCCTTTCAACATCTGCAGTTCATCTGTATGGAGTTTCTGCTCATTTACGTTGGTATTCAGTTTAAATAAATCTCCTATGATTAACTCCCCTTTCCAATAGGTATAAGTGCTTTAATACAATATGCACGAAGTTGGCTGAAGTATTTACTTAAATTTTTAAAAGCAATTGTTACTTTTACAATGTATTTAAAACCACAACTGACGCAACTGCAATATTAGCAACCCGTTCAGGTTCAATGTCTACAAGTGAGACTACAAGTGAAAGTAGAGAGCTCCAGACGTTATCGCATTAATAAATCTACAAATTAAAATAAATGTGAAGTATTTCAATTTGTAGTAAAGAGACGCTTTCAAATTTTACCCTAAACTTGATATTCTTCGAATACAACTACACATTTATTAAGATATTTGCAACACATTTATCGAGACGTTTTTATCTAAAAAAAAAATTTACAAATAGATTCCGTAAGTGACGGTAGCCGAGTGGTTGTGTGATGGGAATTCGAGTCGAGAGACCCCACGTTCGATCTCGAGGTGGTATTGGGTCGTATCGTAAGGGTTTTATCAAAACTGATGTACGATTATATCGTTGGTTTGGACATAAAGACGGCTACAGACACACCGCCTGTACAATTGCCAAAAAATAACTTCGGTGAAAGGTGAGTCAAAAGGACGTAATTGTAAACCTCAGTCTACCCCAGTACTAGGAATGACGTGAAGAATTTTATATTTCACTGAATTCATTAAGTTTCCTCTAAAATTTAACCTAAACTTAAGTCAAATTTCTTTTAAATTCACTTCTTTATCTAATGTGTAAAAAGTTTATGTTAACGTAACGTGAAGAAGATTGTACACATATTTTTCGCAACTCGATGCTTAAAATAGTAAAATGAAACATATAACTCCACCGAATACCGCAATAAAATAAATTACAGCCACATTTTATCGCCACGCACCGCAACATATTCGTCGCCTACAATTTCTTGTCACGTCCGGACCATTCCGTTGTTAGGGCGATACATCTATAGTTGTTTAATAAAAAACGATGGCTCTGATGTTTAAATAAAGAAGAAAGAAAGAAATAAAGTTTATTTCTTACTTATTTTACCGGAACAAAAACACAGTATTTAAGTCATATATGTCTAAAAACAAAACAAAATCATATAAAAACCTAAAACAATAAAATAAACATAACTTAACTATAAAAAACATATAAATTAATGATAAAAAAGAAAGAAAAAATACATAAGTGTCATTTCTGTAAAGCAGCAAAAGGGTCTGCGCTCATTACAATTTGCACACAGATTAAAAGTAAGTTTTTAAACAGATTAAAGGATAGAGATATGTTTTGTAGCAATTTCTTTTGCCGTGTGATTACAGCATCGGATAAACGTGTGAAGTCGACACGCATTCTTTTGAACACTTCTTCTCAAAAAATTTCTTGAAAGCCTTCTCGGCTTTCGTCCTGCAATGAGCATTTCCAGGTTGTGAAAACACCGTTTCTACATTTCCACATTCTAGAGTTAAGTCCTTCTCTCTATTGAACTCGAATCCTAATCACCCAACCACACGGCTATTGTGACTTAACTATAGTATATTTACTAGTGTTATGAATGCAAATGTGTTCTCTTTTAAGATGAAATAAAATAAAGTGTTTTTATCGGACGGCTAATGGCAAATCAAACGTTGCAATAAAGTTTTGTCCAGATGTCTGGGATAAGGACGTTTTTACGAAAACGTCAACCGAACTGAATAGGGCAAGTAATTTTTTGTACAGGACGTTTTCATGCGTATACAAACAGTCTGCGTGAAATACAAATAACAAATGAATAAACATTACATATTTTGCTTTGATCTCAAAGTAAGCAGCCTTTGAAATTGTCATACTGATCGGTTTTCAATGTTGCCAGCTCTGACGTTCCGTGGCTCTGCCTATTTACAGGTTCAATAAAAAAAATTAAAAGTATGTTTGAAATCGGATTAAGAATGACGGAGTTATGATGTTACAAATATTAAAAAAACCACAAGAAGCCAAATTGGGAATTGAAAAATTGAATTTCCGCACAGTAACGCCTGTGTCAATTAACTATATATAAAACAAATAAATTATGTTATTTGTTGTTATGCGTTGCATTTACGGAACAATGTAAAGATTCGAACAATGTTAGTGATATCGCTCGCGGAACGCTCACTTTACGGCACGAGATATCACGTCTCGTGGTTTTCATAGGAATTGAATTGTATGATCGCAATATATGCTATCACTATAAGAATATTAAATTTTACTCCACTAATACTAATTGACGTTTATTTAAAAATGTCAAAGTTATTATTTTGCCACTTTGCTGCAAAAATCTGCAACTACTGCAATCTGAAACATCGCCAATTACACAATTGGACGTCTCGAACATAAGACACTGCTTCCTATCACCGGTTACTTAATTTTAATTCTTCACGCATTTCCTCAGTATTGCGACCTTTCGACCCACATTTTACCGAAGTATGTTAGGGAAAACGTTACGTGGTGAGCCCGTCGCCGTTTTATGTCAATCCCCATGATAAATATCGTAAATAACTTTCGAAAAATTTATAAATACGAGCCTTCCTGTTGGAGGTCGAACTCGGGGTTTCCAATTCAACTTCCGATCGTCTAACCACTCGGATATCGTGGCTCAGTAGTAAATCATCGAACTGAAGTTAGCATATTCCGTTTGTTTCGCAACATCTGCGACAGATTAAAAGCAATCAGCAGGCGATAACTTCGACATTTAGGCATTCATAACCGGTTTAACTTCGCTTTGCATTGTTCATAATAATTGAAAGTTAAGCTCAAAGTTAATCTTTTGAAATATTTATTATTTGATATTCTACCTGAATCAGTAGCGACCCGATAGCCTAGTAATCCTGTCTGGATGGGTTGCGGGTTCAAATCGCGCTAGGGACAAACATAATTTTATGTGATGAATATGAATGTTTATATTCGAGTCATGGACATTTGTGATAATTGTATTAATGATAAAAGAGTATGTATGTGAGCATCAGGACATTGATATGCTCACATTGCTTCAAATAAGCTTTTGTGAAAAGTCTTAAAAAGGTTAGATATTTATTATATAATAAATAAATAACCTTTCGACTATATATTAATTATTATATAATATTTATTATATTTAGTCAAAACTTAGTTAGGATCAGTCAAGATACCCGAGTGGAGAGTACCAATGGGTTTTTCAAAACTAAAAATTAAAAAATAAATATCTTCACGCAATTCCTACTACAGGGGGAGACAGAGATCTGTTCTAGACAATTAGGTCCCTATGATCCACCTTCCACCGAAGATATTTTCGGTTTAATGTGACAGGTGGTGAGCCCATCGCTGTCTTTATGTCGAAGTCAACGATTTAATTCGTACATAAGTTTTTGAAAACCCCATTGGTACGAGCCTTCCACTTGGGAATCGATCACGGATCTCATGACTCGAAATACCGACCACCCAACCCCTCGGCTATCGTGACTTTTATCTTTCAAACTTATGTACAAATTACATCGCTGCCTTGGACATAAAGACGGTGACAGGCTCACCACCTGTCACGGTGTCCCAAGATAAGGTCCGGTTAAATGCGGGTCGATAGGACAAACTTTTCTTAACATAGCTACATCTTTATTGGAAAATGCGTGCAGATAATATAAATAACATATTGAAATTTTAATTTATAAATAATGTGTGAACTCATATGTCAGACGATCTCCACAGTAGTGTGTAGAGAAGATGAATGAATATGGTACAGGGCGTTGCGTTATAAGATAAAATTATATTAAAACATGTAATTCTTTGGCAAATGTTTGATGGTCCTTGATTAAAACAACATCTCTCTGTATCAAACTTTCAAAGTCTCAAAGTCTTCAAAGGCGGACTATAATTCTAGTTAGGAGTCGTCTGGAATGGTTTACCATTACGACACCCGCGTGAAAAAAGGCTTACATTATCCGATGATGTAATCACACGGCAATAGAAATTGCTACAAAACGAATCTATATCTTTTACTCTGTTTAACAGGCTGTGCTGAAAATCAGTGTTGTACCGAGCGCACTCCTTTTGATGCTTTACTGGAACTACTGTATTTTTTTTTCTTTCATACTCAATACTCAATAATTTATTGCGTTCTCATGTGTGTACAGAAGTTCTTAAAATAACATGTTAGTATCAACATGAACCCGGATAGGGCACAGCAATTTCTTATACAATTTTTAGATCTAAAAACTAAATTTATATTATCAGTAAATATTAGTATATAATTTAAAAAAAAGCTATATATAGGTATATCTCATTCTCGACTTAATAATTTCTACCTTATTATTATTAATTTTGTAATAAAACTATGTTTCATTATTATTAAAACTAAAACAATAAAAATCTAAGTCACACGTATAATAAGTACTGATAACAATTGTAATAACATATTAAAGGGACGTAATTAACAAGTAGTCTCATTACAGTTCAAAACTGTTCTTCAAGGAATTCAGACAATGAGTAATAACATTTTTTAATTAAATAACTTTTTAATAATGATTTAATCTTTTGGTGATGATTTTCAATGTATAAATTGTGGTAACTTGTTGTAAATTTTAATTGATATTGCATAAGAACCTGAATGAAACAGTTTTAATGAAGAAAATGGTCAGCCTAGTCTATTTTGTGGTCTCAGGTTTTCTGGACGAGTATATTTTGGAAAAAGATACATGTTCATTTTCACAAACAAACTTACCTACAAAATGTACATGGATGTAAGGGTTAATAAGTTTAATTCGATGAAATATTGTTTGCAACTTATCATTTTATCAATATTAACTATTATTCTAAGACATATTTTTTGTAACTGGAATAGTCTCTTTATGTCAATGCTATTTCCCCTTATTATAATGCCGTAATGAAGCCAAGCATGAGCGAAGGCATAATAGGCGCAAAGAACAGTTTTTTTATCAGTGCACTTTTTCAGCTCATAAAGGGCATATGTAAATATCGTTATTTTTTATTATTAATTTGTATGTCTTTCTTTATTAAATTTATTATGGGTCTCACGACTTGAATTCCAGTTAAGGCTTGTGTTTTTGATTTTGTTTTGTTTTTAGACATTTATGATTTAAATATTGTGTTTTTTGTTGCGGTAAAATAAGCAACAAATAAACTTTATTTCTTTCTTTCTTCTTTCTTTAAACATCAGAACCATCGGTTTTAATTAAACGACTATAGATGTATCGCCTAAACAACGGAATGGTCCGGACGTGACAAGAAATTGTACGCGACGAATATGTTGCGGTGCGTGGCGATAAAATGTGAATGTAATTTATTTTATTGCGGTATTCGGTGGAATTATACGTTTCATTTTACAATTTTAAGCTTTGTGTTGTGCCAAATATGTGTACTATTTTCTTCACATTATGTTAACATAAACTTTTTTTAGGTATTTGGGGTAACTTAATGAAGTCAGTGAAATATAAAATTCTTCTCGTTATTCCCAGTACTGGGGTAGACAGAGGTCTAGACAATTAAGTCCTTTTGACCCACCTTTCACCGAAGTTAATTTTGGGCAACGGTACAGGCGGTGTGTCTGTCGACAACGATATAATCGTACATCAGTTTTGATAAAAACCTACGATACGAGCCAATATCACCTGGAGATCGAACGTGGGGTCTCACGACTTGAATTCCGGTCACCTAACCACCCGGCTATCGTCACTTATGGAATGTATTTATGTAACTTTTTAGATAAAAACGTCTCGGTAAATGTGTTGCAACTGAATATCTTAATAAATGTGTTGTTATATTCGAAGAATATGAAATAATGGGTAAAATTTGAAAGCGTCTCTTTACTACAAATTAAAATACTTCACAGTTATTTTAATTTGTAGATTTCTTAATGCCATGACGTCTGGAGCTCTCTTCTCTCATTGTAGTCACAGACACCTACACAGTCACTGAACCTGAACGGTTTTTTAATCTTGCAGTAACGTCAATTGTCGTTTTAAATACATTGTTAAGTACAACTACTTTTAAAAATTTAAGTAAACGCTTCAGCCAACTTCATGCATATTGTAATAAAGCACTTATATTAATTGGAAAGGGGAGTAAATCATAGGAGATTTATTTAAACTGAATACCAACGTAAATGCACAGAAACTACAACCAGATGAACTGCAGATGTTTAAAGGGTCGAAGAAGTGGAGAGGGTATTTATTCAAATCATCTTCCCTCCCCCAATTCTGAGGGGGGCGCACTCTAAGGCCGGCAACGCATCTGCTATGCCTCTGGTATTGCGGGTGTACATGGGCGGCGGTAATCACTTACCATCACGTGAACCACCTGCTCGTTTGCCTCCCTTTTCTATATAAAAAAATCATAGGTGCCCAGAAAGGACTTCCACACATACTTTCTTCATCCTTTCTACGGGTAGGTTTCCTAAAATCCTTCCTTAGTTCACGTCTTCCACTCATTATTATTACTTGCGATTGTTATCACTTGGTGAAATTGCATGACATTAAAATTCATTATTGTACACTACTACACAATTAACTTTATTTAATTATTTATTAATTAACCGACCGATCACGCCTTACGGCATCATCAGGGTATATACCCTTAATATATTAATAAACAATTGAATAAAGTGTATTGCGTATAAGTGTTCAACAATGAATTTTAAGTTTTGATATTTTTTTATAAGTCAGTTATTCTTGATGATCCGTAGACGAGTGTCGTTCACGGTTTTCATGCTGTTGTCTACTCTGAGGTGTCGGGATCGATTCTCGGCTCGAGCCTGTATATATATAGATGATGTATATGGTCGAAGCATTAACAGCTCAAACGAATTTTGATAAAATTTGGTATGGAAGTTAGTTTGAAACCTGGAGAAAGACATAGAATAATTTTAATCTGGAAAAAACTGTTAACTCGGTATATGTTATATGGTTTCCAGGCAGGAAAAACCGCAGTCAATGCACGAATAGTTATGTTTACGAGCAGTTTACTACAATAAACAATTTAGTGATTGAGTTTAGAAAACTCAGTAAAAATTAAATTCAGTACTAAGTTAATGATAAAACGATTCGGAGCTGTACCCTGGGAAGGGTTACGGGTTTAATGGACCGATCGCCTGAATTTATTCGAAACCAGATTAAATGAATGGTACTTAATCGGCATTTACATGTATAGAAGAGTTAACACTTTGTTGAGTTCATCTTTTTTAACACGGCCCATTGATTTTTAAGAAGAACATAGATTTACAAAAGAATAGAGCGAGGTTCAATGGCTGTGTGAGATATTTACACATTTATTTATCAAATGTTTGTAATTGTATTTGGTTGCAGATTCGGACCCGCCATTCGACTATTTTACATATTAGTAATCGTATATTACTATTACAAATATTCGAGTGGTCAGAATTCTAGTCAAGAGACCCAAGTTTCCACGGTGGCAGGCTTGTACCAATGTTTTTTTTTTAGTTTTTTTAAAATTTAAGTACGATTTATATCGTTGGCTTGGACATAAATGACAAAAGACTCACCAACTATCACATTGTCCTAACAGTCCAGTCAGTCCGGTTGTCACAAAAAATGTCTTCGGTGGAAGGTGGGTCGAGGGGATTTGATTGTCTAGACTTCTGTCTACCACAGTACTGGAAAAGGCGGGAAGATATTTTTATTAAACATAGTTTAACCAATATCTGTTTACCAAAATAAAAGCGAAAATATTACTCACGAATGTTTTATACTGATAAGTTGGAATATTAGATCAAAGGACATTAAGCCGACTCGAATGGATGAAATCAATATGTAGTGATTTTTCCGACAAGAAGCTTACAATAACCCAAATGCTTGCGGCTATTGATATTTTTGTTTTTATAATATATTCTTTATGAGATGAATCATATCACGTATTTGAGCGAAATTTCCGAAGAGTACAAATCAGTTAGTTTCACCATCGCTACTATGATACCCATAGAATACCTATTTATTTATTATATTTAAAAAAATATCTTCACGCCATTCCCAATACTTGGATAGACTGAGATCTAGACAATTAAGTCCTTTCGACCCACTTTTCACCGAAGACATTTTTTTGGAACAACGTGACGGGCGATGAGCCTGTCGTTGCTTTATGAACAAGCAAACGATATAAATCGTATAGTAACCTATAGCCACCTGGGGATCGAATTCAGGTTCTTGACTCGTTAATCACCAAGCTCGGCTTTCGTGACTTCTATTGGTTTCATCTTTTATCACCTAGGTATCTACCACCCACTTTACCATTTGCAATGTGTCTGTGTCATATCTCTTTACGCCTTTGGTTGCCTGCAGAGATCGCTATGTAGCGCTAAGGCCGCGTAATTGTACAGTCTACTTACTTAGATATTTAATTGTCTTTTTATATTATTTTGTGGTGTATTCATTCAATCATTCACCACTACACTCGGAACCAGGTGTGTGGAACTCAGAAAGGCGGGCAGTGGTAGTTTTTTTTAACAAATAACATCTTTATAATAATATTTTTTCACAAAATAACGAGTCTTTTAACTATCAAACATAAAATTTCAAATATTTTCATAGTAAGTACAGACAAATAGGCTGCACAGTTTAAATCTCGGCGTAATGTTGTGCAGATTGTAACGTAAGTTTATCGCCGGAAGTTGAAATGAACGAACGGAAAGTACGGAACGTGCATTTTACGGCGCGATAAAGTTTTGATTGAAAATAGTGATACAAGTGTTATATATTTATTTATTTCACTTTTCGGATCGAAGGACCAAAATAGAGAGAAATTATCACATAGCTGAAAAACGATGCGCCTAGTTTTGAATTTATAAACGTGTAATTCAGCTGATATCGTGGGTATTACAAAACTTAATGCGAAACCTAATTAGAATAGCATTATGTAGGTTGAAGTCACTATAGCGGAGTGGTTGGGTGGTCGGAATATCGAGTCAAGAGACCCGAGTTCGACCACAGATGGCAGTCTCGTACCAATGGGTTTTTCAAAAAACTTACATACGAATTATATTGTTGGATTGGACATAAAGACGGCGACGGGCTCACCACCTGTCACGTTGTCCCGAAAATATCTCGTTGGAAGGTGGGTCGAAGGGGCTTTATTGTCTAGACTAGAACTCTGTCAACCCCTGTATTTAGAATTGCGTGAAGATATTTATTTATTTATTTTATTATGTAGGTACACAAAATTAACTATCCAGGCAGAACGTTACACCTTCATGCTTAGGGTTGTGATGATTGGCGTTGCTGCTCACATACGGACGGACGCTTCGCAACAATTTACCCTCGATAGCGGAATGGTTGAGTTATCAGAATACGAATCAGGAGACCTCAGTTCGAAGTGGGCTGATTGGCTTGAACACTAAGATAGCGGCAAGCTCAACACCTGTCACATTGCTTCGGAAGCAGTGTCACTAACAACAAGGCTAGCTGAGATAAACAGAGTTTCAATCGGATTTATATATTATTATGAATTTCCAGTTGTCGCTCAGTAAATTTAACTGCAGTGCTAACTGTACAAAAAGAACCTTCTATTGCAGATATTTCCGGAGCGTTGAAAACGAAAAATTCTATCAGTGATACTGTCGCTTTGACGCCATCTACACAGATTTGTTACTGCCAAAATTCGTTGAAAAACGTTAAATGTGTGACCTACATTAAGTCCAAGCGAAAAGATTACAGCAATGAGAATCTAAGAATAATAGAGATTATATTTAAAAAATATATTTTCACTCCATTCCCAATACTGTGGTAGACAGAGGTTTAGACTATTAAGTCTCTCTCACCTTTCGTTGAAGACATTTTAAGGATAACGTAACATGATGAGCCTGTCGCCGTCTTTATGTGTACATAATTAATAAAAAACCGTTCCAACGTGCCTGCCACCTGGGGATCTCTTGAACCGAATTCCGATCACCCAACCTCTCAACTATAGTGACATGTACAATGCAAAAGTCAATGTGAAGACAACATATGGTAAAAATATAATGCGTATTATTTATATGATATTTTCTATTCAATTAATTATAAAAGTCACGATAGCCGAGTGGTTGGGAACCACTCAACGAACCTCATTACAAAACGGTGGAAGATTAAAAATGACTATCGATAAACGAATCTATGTTCTTATGTCGATGAATAAATGATTTGATTTGATTATGTCGTTGTCTTGAACATATAGACGGCAACAGGCTCTTGTCACGTTGTTCCAAAATAAACTCCGATGAAAGGTGGATCGAAAGTAATATATTGTGTAGACCTATGGTTACCCGTGTATTGGGAAATGTTATAAACAATAGCGATTTTTGTAGGCGAAAGGGGAAAAACCAGTTGATTCTTAAACTGAAAGTAAATAGCTACTACTGCAAATAACCTTAAAAGTAGAAATTCTCGGATCAGTGGTCACTTTTGAAGACCAAGATGGAATGCCTCATTGTCTTCGGTTACACTGCTATTAGCGTTACTTAGATTAAATTACGTATTTTATAATAGATGTCGCTATGCTATGTTATACCGCAGTGTAGAAATTTTTATTATGTACATAAGTAACGTGATTTGTAACGTTACCCGTTAACTGGGAATCCTATTCAGATTTATAAAAATTATGAGCACCATAGAATTATTTTAAATAAAATATGCAGGGTCCCTGTACTCCAACCCTCTTGGATTTGAGCTCTGATATCTACTTCTTCAGAAACTTGTTACAATGATTTTTGCAATTTGGCTGCGAATATAGGTGGAACTTCAGCACCGACCCAGACTCTTTAGACAGGGAAGTAGTTGGAAGTACTTACACTATTAATGCTATTAATAGGTTGGGTGGTCGGAATTTCGTGTCAGAGACCCGAGTTCGATCCCAAGGTGGCAGGCTCGTACCAATGGGGCTTTCAAAAACTTATAAAACATAAATGCAATCAAGCCTCTTTCCCGTAGGTGTAGGCAGAGACCACTTCTTTCCACTTGCTACGATCCTTACTTCCTTATATTATTCCCTTAATACATTCTCTTCGATTTAGGGTACTCTTGACCTAGCCTTTTTAAGGACGTCTCTGATTTTGTCTCGAAACATCCGCCTAGGTTTTAAACTCATTTTAATTCATTAATAAAATGTTGTACAAAAAGAAGAATCTTTTTCTACGTTGTTCTATCTTTATATGAAAATAAAACTTTTGCCCACAAAACTGCCTCTTTTTCCGATTCCTTCACTGTCCATGCAGTTTGGAACATTTACTGCTCTAAAACTATTTCTATCTTTAAGAAAAGAGTTAAGGATCACTATCTCTCTAGGTAAAGATGTATATTTATACCTAGAGAGATAGTGATCCTTAATCTTCTGTAACTAATTTCCAGTCACAGATCTGCTAAAGAAATTCTCAAAGAAATTAGCAGGTAGAAATTCGCCTTATAACTATATTTTCACTTTTTTGTGTAAAATATTAAATAAATAAACTCACAGTGTATATGAAAATACATAAATAAGGATGTGCACATTTTAAAAACAAAATTCAACATGTTTCAGTTAAAATTAACGCAGATACGATGGAAAGATTAAAGTGAAGCTAAATGAAACTGCATTTGGCCCGCTGAAAGTTTCGCAACAAATTGTGGCCGACCATGCAAGCTGGGAATTAATTTTGTAAATATTATCCACAACATATTTAGATCAGATAACTATTTTCTGTCTATTGTTCGTGTTGATAATAGAGTTGCCGGATAAAGCCTTTATATTTCCGCTACAATTCGATATAAATATGAAAATAAATAGTAACTAAAAATAGGTATTTGTCTTTTGTGGACGTAAAGGAAAGGAGAAGAAGAATAAAGAAATGTATCAGAACCGAGACGTGTGCAATGTGACTAGAAGACAGTAATCTATACATATAAATAAAAGTAATGTGTCTGTAATTGGAAATTAACAGCTTTTCACTAAATGCACATGAAATATACAATACTTACTTTAAAAAATAAATTGTTTGTCTGTTTGTTCTAGCTAATTTCTGAAATTAGTGAAATCAATTTGTAAAATTCTCGTAAAAATCGGTATGTCTGTATTTTTAATTGAATAGAAAGAATTTCACTGGTAGATAGCTGATGTTATAAGGAGTAACTTAGGCTACTTTTACTTTAGGAAAATAATTATAGAAATAGGGTTCGACTATATAAAGGTTTAACATTTCCATTCCATTTATTAAAAACGAGCAAAAGTGTAAAATACGATGATTACTATTAAGATACGAAAGGCATTCCGGGTAGAAAACGAGCGCGCAGCCCAAGCTCTTGGTAATTGGATTCTGCAGCCCATAACAACTGCAGAGTATTTCAAAGAAAGGTTACTTATGCAAGGGTTTAAATGCCTCAAAGATCAATGATTATACTCGTTCATCGAAAAACTATTAGACCAAAATAAGCAGACATAAAGGCCTTAAAGGCCGGCAACGCATCTGTTATTCCTCCGGTATTGCAGATATTCATGGGCGGCGGTAATCACTTACCATCACGTGTGCCATCTGCTCGTTTGCCTCCCTTTTCTATAAAAAAAGACTGTTAACTGGCAGCAGCATTTAAGCGCTGGCCGATAGTGGCAATTATGGCAGACTCATTAGAAAGAATTTCACTGGTAAATAGCTGATGTTATAAGGAGTAACTTAGGCTATTTTTACTTTCGTAAACTAATTATAGAAATAGGGTTCCACTATATAAAGGTTTAATGTTTCCAGATCTTTATTGACCTTTTAAATAAAAAGAGCAAAAGTGTAAAATACGATGATTACTATTAAGATACGAAAGGCGTTCCGGGTAGAAAACGAGTGTGCAGCCTATCCTTTTGGTAAATGGATTCTGCAGCCCATAACAACTGCAGAGTATTTCAAAGAAAGGTTACTTATACAAATGTCTTCCCAAGAACTAAAATGCCTCAAGATTAATGATTATACTCGTTCGTCGAAAAACTATTAGACCAAAATAAGAAGACTTAAAGGCCGGCAACGCATCTGCTATTCCTCCGGTATTGCAGATGTTCAAGGGCGGCGGTAATCACTTCCCATCACGTGTGCCACCTGCTCGTTTGCCTCCCTTTTCTATAAAAAGACTGTTATGGCAGCAGCATTTAAATTAAGCGCTTGCCGATCGTGGCAATTATGGTAGACTCATTAGAAAGAATTTCACTGGTAAATAGCTGATGTTATAAGGAGTAACTTAGGCTATTTTTACTTTCGTAAACTAATTATAGAAATAGGGTTCCACTATATAAAGGTTTAATGTTTCCAGATCTTTATTGACCTTTTAAATAAAAAGAGCAAAAGTGTAAAATACGATGATTACTATTAAGATACGAAAGGCGTTCCGGGTAGAAAACGAGTGTGCAGCCTATCCTTTTGGTAAATGGATTCTGCAGCCCATAACAACTGCAGAGTATTTCAAAGAAAGGTTACTTATACAAATGTCTTCCCAAGAACTAAAATGCCTCAAAGATTAATGATTATACTCGTTCGTCGAAAAACTATTAGACCAAAATAAGAAGACTTAAAGGCCGGCAACGCATCTGCTATTCCTCCGGTATTGCAGATGTTCAAGGGCGGCGGTAATCACTTCCCATCACGTGTGCCACCTGCTCGTTTGCCTCCCTTTTCTATAAAAAAAAGACTGTTATGGCAGCAGCATTTAAATTAAGCGCTTGCCGATCGTGGCAATTATGGTAGACTCAGCAACTGAATCTATTCAGCAGTGGACTATTAAAGACCGCTGTATATGTATATATAATAAATATAATATCTTCACGCCATTCCTATTACAGACGTAGATAGAGGTCTAAACAATTAAGTCCTTTCGAACCACATGCCACCGAAGACTTTTTTTTGGGACAACGTGACAGGTAGTGAGCCCGACGCCGTTTTTATGTCCAAGCCAACGATATAAATAGTCCGTTAGTTTTTTTTTTTTTTAAAACCCTTTGCCGATATATTTTTAAAAACCTATATAATAAAATACAAAAATAAAATATCTTTACGCAATTTTCAATACTGGGGTAGAAAGAGTTCTTCTCGGTCATCTAGAGTTCAGTACTTCTCTCTATTGATCTCGAATCCTAATCACGCAACCACACGACTATTGTGACTTAACTATAATATATTTACTAGTGTTATAATACAAATGTGTTCTCTTTTAAGCTGAAATAAAATAAAGTGTTTTTATCAGACGGCTAATGGCAAAGCAAACGTTGCAATAAAGTTTTGTCCAGATGTCTGGGATAAGGACGTTTTTACGAGGACGTCGACCGAACAGAATAGCGTAAGTAATTTTTTGTACAGGACGTTTTCATGCGCATACAAACAGACTGCGTGAAATGCAAATAACAAATGAATAAACATTACATATATTGCTTTGATCTCAAAGTAAATAGCCTTTGAAATTGTTGTACTGATCGGTTTTCAGTATCGCCAGCTCTAACGTTCCGGGTTCAATTCCTGGAACGTTCCCGACTGATCAATGTGAAAAAACACTTTTTCTGCAGTGCATTTCACTTTCTTTGTTTCCGCTTACATAACACAAAGTTGTTTCTACTTTGGGCTTAGAGCAAATTTCATTAAGTGTTATTTAGGGGGGGTTATTTTAGAAGCGAGGGCGTTGCAACCACTTTCATCTGCAGCTCCGAAGAGCTGAGGAGCCATGTCCTCGCACAATATGTCGTTCGTTCGTCGTACAGCAAATAGAGACCGTTACTGTCCTCGTCGCCGCCGAGGATAATGCGTGAAGATATAATAATGGGCTTCTAATAAAAGGTTAGCCTATTCTTCCTATTAACAGGTTCAATAAAAAAAACCATGAGTATTTTTGAAATCGGATTAAAAATGACGGAGTTATGATGTAACAAATATTAATAAAAACCAATGAAGGCAAATTGGGAGCGTCCTCCATTTGTTGTAGTCAGTTAAAAAGGGGTTATAATAAATAATATAATATCTTCTCGCTCGAGACGGAGATCTAGACAATTAAGTCCTTTCGACCAAAGACATTTTTTGGGACACCGTGACAGGTGATGAGCCCGTCGCCGTCTTTATATCAAAGCCAATAATATGAATCATATATAGGTTTTGAAAAACACCCATTGGTATGAGCCCATTGGTACGTGCCTGCCACCTGATCGAATTCGGGTCTCGCGACTTGAATTCTGATCATCCAACCTCTCGGCTATCATCTAACCCCTGGGAATATATTGAAAGCTCCCATGCTATTTCTTACTATGATATGTTTAATATTGTATTAACTGTTTTTTTATTTATGTCTTAAAGCAATTACCAGCAGACAGACGTCTAGACAATTTAATCCTTTCGGCCCACCTTTCACCGAAGCTTATCTGGGATAACGTAACACAATGGTACAATATACTACGTAGATAATTAAGTCCCTTCGACCCACCTTCCACCGAAGATATTTTCGGGACAACGTGACAGGTGGTGAGCCCGTCGCCGTCCTTATGTCCAAGCCAACGATATTATTCGTACATATACGAGTTTGTACATATAAGTATTCGTGTATATAAATGTACATATAAGCTTTGCCCGCATGGTACTTGAAAATGTTACCTTGAAACGAAAGCACGTAAGTTCAAGAATTTTTCAAATAATATTACTAGTAACCACTCCAACTAAAAAAAGTCACGATAGCCGAGTGGTTGTGTGGTAGGAATTTCGAGTCAAGAGACCTGAGTTCGATCCCCAGGTGGCAGGCTCGTACCAATGGGTTTTTCAAAAACTTATGTACGAAGTATATTATAGGCTTGGACACAAAGACGGCGACGGGCTCACCACCTGTCACGTTGTCCCGAAAATATCTTCGGTGGAAGGTGGGTCGAAGGGACTTAATTGTCTAGACTAGACCTCTGTCTACTCCTGTACTGCAAATGGCGTGAAGATATTTATATTTATTTTTTATTTGTATAAAATATATATAAATGCTTTGCTTTGCATTTTGAGAATGGCTTGTTTTTAGGCGAAACACGTGTCACGTTTTCGTTGGTGGTATATGTTACCTGGTTTATGTGTAGTGGTGGTGGTGCAAATAGTAGATATAGTGCACGCATCTGTGGGAGGGAGGGTGTTGCACTTTTTCTGTTCGGACCAGGTAACATATACCTTTTACATTTGCATGCGGAATGGTGTGAGGTAATTATTCAATAACTTTACAATGAATTTCCGCACAGTAACGCCTGTGTCAATTAACTATATATGAAACAAATAAATGATGTTATTTGGCATTGTTAGTATATATAGTAATCCTGGCACTTTTAGTAACAATTAAGGTCTTTGAGTATCATGCATGCAAGCATTTATGTACTTAAAAAATATGATAACAAAGGTATTCATTGTAATTAGGCTACTTTTATGGAGCTCTGTCTATCGGCTCGTTAATTTCTTGTTATTACTGCTAATGAGCAGTAAAGTAGGGAGAGGGAGCCATCAAATGATGGTATTACGCGTGAGCCAGATGTCTCCGTGGAACGTTGTTACCGATACATTTGTTACGTTGGAGCATTTGTGAAATACGAAGTATTAATGTCAAACTCATTGTAGTCCCTTGTGAGGAATGTATTCTTTTATACAATATTCTGATAAATTCTGAAATACGTATAATATATTTTCTACGAATATGTTACGTATTGCAATGTGAATATTTTTAACGACCTTTGTAGCCGAGTGGCGTTCATACCGGTCCTCTGAGTTCTGGGTGTTATGGGCTACCTTCGTGGATTCCATAATACAATTGCTTAAGCTACTTAATTTGGTATCAGAGCAATGTTTTCATTCAGAGCAAATTTTCGATTAGTGTTATAATTTGTCATTGCATCATAATAAGATATTATTTAAATAAATAAATAAATAACTTCACGGATTTTCCAATTTAGGGGTAGACAGAGGTCTAGGCTAGACAATAGAGTACCATCGACCTACCTTCCACCGAAGATATTTTTGGGATCACGTGACAGGTGGTGAGCCCGTCGCCGTCTTTATGTCCAAGCCAACGATACAATTCGTACATAAGTTTTTTTGAAAAACTCATTGATACGAGCCTGCCACCTGGCGATCGAACTTGTCTCTTGATTAAAGTTCCAACCACCCAACCACTCGGCTATCGTGACTCTTATTAGACGAATTATTTTCTTTTATATAATGGGAGTAGGGTGAAAATGAGCTAAAGGACTATTAACTTGTATATACATGACAGAAGAGAATGGCAATGGCTGCTACTTGCGTTATAAATAGATACAAAAATAGATGGGCCGGCTCGACCGGGGAAGTACCACGACCTCACAGAATACCGGCGTGAAGTAGAAGTCTAACAAACTTCTGCGTTTCGTCTGGTGAGTGCAGGTAACCGGCGGACCACACACCCCCCTCCCCCAATTCAGGGGGGGGGCACTCTTAGGGAGGCAACACATCTGCTATGCCTCTGGTATCGCGGGTGTTCATGGGCGGCGGTAATCAGTTACCATCACGTGAGCCACCTGCTCGTTTGCCTCCCTATTCTATAAAGAAAGAGATCCGAAAGTAAGCAACTTCAGCACTTGAATTGTGGGTACGTACAACGAAGGTACTACAAACACCCAGGCTCGAGAACATGTAGAAACCTTTTCTACATGTTCTCGAGTCTGGGTGTTCAGCTCACTGCTGGACAAAAGCCGAGAAGGCTTTCAAAAAGCTTTTTTGAAAAGGATAGTTCAAAAGAATGCGTTTCAACTTCACATGTCATCAAAAAAATTTATTTGTTTTTATTTCTCAGACGAGCAGGTTCCCTAATGATATTTCCCTTTTCCTTCGAGCTAGTAATAAAGTCAGGACGTAAAATTATTTTACATTGAATTAGCAATTTTAGTGTTCCCGGAGATCGAACCCAGGTTATTTGCGTCTTAACAAAATATAATTTAATTTTACAAATTCCACATTTATTTATTTAAAAATACCTGACCGCTTTCGCCTTATCATAGGCTTCTTATTATCTACGAGATCAAATAGGAGATACGTTTTCAATCTCAGTAGATTAGAATTGTAAAAAGAAACCTTTGATAATGCCATAAGGCGAAACCGATCAGGTATTTTAATATAAATAAATGTGGAATAAGTAAAAGTGAATTTTAATGGGTTTAAATATCTTTAAATAAATATATATTAAATTAAATAATTAAATATAAACCGGCGACGGGCTCACCACCAGCCATGTTGTCACGAAAATACCTTCGGCGGTGGGTCGAAGGGACTTAATTGTCTAGACTAGACCTCTGTCTACCCTTGTATTGGGAATTGCGTGAAGATTTTGCAATAAATATCTTAACTTGCAGTCCCTGATGGTAGCTCGAGAGAATAGATTGCCAAATGCCACGACCCTTGCATACCTCTTTCGCTTTTTTTTATTTCACTTTTTTTATTTCTCCTACTCCAGCATTCCTATCGGATTCGAACCCGTCGCCCTTCGCTTCGAAAGCAGTGTCACTAAAAATAAGGCTGTCGCATCGTCATAATAATTTTCAAAATACGCTAACCATGAAGTATAATTTTCTTTTTGCTTATAAATTATTAGAGAAGCCTTCAATTGCCTTTCGGCCTCGACTCGCTATGTTTATCCCTGTAAATATGGCTCGCTATATTCATCTCTGTAAATATTAAACTAAGAAATTAAATACGTGTTTTCTGTAATTCTGTCTAGAGAACTTGTTTTTTATAGAAAAGGCCGGCAAACGAGCAGGCGGCTCACATGATGGTGAGTAATTACCGCCGCCCTTGAATTACCCCCCGCCCCCCAAATTGGGGGACGGGGGTGTGTGGGCCACCGGTTACCAGCACCGACCAGACGAAACGCAGAAGTTTGTTAGACTTCTACTTCATGTCGGTATTCTGTGAGGTCGTGGTACTTCCCCGCTCGAGCCGGCCCATTCATACAACAACAAAAGTTAATGCGTGGCTTTACCACTACTAAAATTCTATTAAAGTTATTATAAAATTACAATTAACATCTTCTTGCATTTCTACCCAACAACTTTTGTAGCTTATTTATGACATCGTGACCCGTGACAGGTCTTAGTGTTTACTTTATCGATACAATTAACTAGTAAATAATCGATAAAATTAACGTATATTTACATTGATAAATATTTATATAAACACAAGCATCATGACTCCAGTATAATTCATGTAGGATGTGTAAATGAGTGAGAGAAAGGATAAGTGAGATAGAATGATGTGTGAGGGAGAGAGGAGACAAATGGCGTACGTGAAAGGAAGAAGAAAGTGATAAGACGAAATTAATATTCTAAAATAGTAAAAGTGAAAATAAAAGACTGAAGTGAGTTGAAAAACCAATTATTTCATTTAATCGGGATAATCCCTACATTCATATAATTAATATTCATCACACAATTGTTCGGAAATAGCGGGATTTGAACCTTTCAAAGGCAGCGTCACTACCTGCGAGGCTATCATATTCATATTCGTAATCTGAGGTAATGCAAGATGGTAATGGTAATGGGAGAGGTATACATACTTTAGAAGCTTGCTTTGTATAACTGTACTGCCTTCTGCTATATATTCTCTGGTTTAATCTATTGTACACACAGCACAAAGCTAATCAATTACCCTACAGGCCACTGCTCGTACCCTGTGACCTAGATTTTTTTACATATAAATAAATTAAATAAATATCTTCACGCAATTCCCAATACAGGGGTAGACAGAGGTCTAGTGTAGACAATTAAGGCCCTTTGACCCACCTTCCACCAAATATATTTTCGGGACAACTTGATAGGCGGTGAGCCCGTCGCCGTATTTATGTCCAAGCCAACGATATAATTCGTACATAAGTTTTTGAAACACCCATTGGAGCCGGATCGAACTTGGGTCTATTGACTTGAAATTCCGACCACCCAACCACTCGGCCATCGATATATATTATATTATAACAATATGAAACATACAGATAAGTGCAGCGGAAAAAGGAATATACATTTTACATATTTATTTATTTTACCAAGAAGGCAATTGCTTCATTTGACGCTATGTGACCATCCACATCCAGGTATACTTCCAACACCAATGCATTTGCATTACGTAACAAAATTATTAGGAACTTGGAAGGAGTAGTGGGGAAAAGATGGTAAGAGAATAAGATCACGCGAAAGATAATAACAAAAGGTGTCCAGATAGGCGGAGATATTCTAAGACCATGTAGGCAAATTGTTAGAAGGGGTAAAGAGTACTCACATATCTACGCATTCGTATATGAAGAAAATGAGTTTCAGATTCAAGTATACTCTTCTTCTCTTTACTCTTCTTTCTACTCTTCATCTCGTTGACTACCAATAATCTATGAAAATATAATATTAATCCTAACTATTACTATTAAATTATTAAACAACCTAACTATAACAATACTATTAAAGAAGCGAAAGAGGTATGTAGGGATCGTGACACTTGGCGATCTGTTCTCTCTGGCTACCCCGTCAGGGATTGTGCGTGAAGATGACGAACGAACTATTACTATAACTGCGAATGTGAATTTGTTAGTTCGTTAGTTACGCTTTTACACCTAAAACACTAAACACATTTTAAAAATTCTATCCCTAACAGATAACTACATTATCAGCGTGTAACATAGACTATATTTTTAATTAGAGACCATAAACACAATCATGTAACCCAAGGTATCAAAAACTTGTCTATGAAAGTCCTATGAAAGTCCTTTATTAATGTGTGGCAGCACACATTTTATTACATGTTCGAAAATTGAGGTGACTATGAAGATCAGTTTGACACTTAGCTGATGTAAGTACTCTTATATATAAAGTTTCTATAAGTAAATATCGATAGCCAGCTAACTATTAATTAAATATAATATCATCTGCTACATATCAATTCAAATTTTATTTACGTTCTAATTACAATGACTATAATTATGACGATTATTTAAAGACATCGAAGACGAGAAAAGTCGCAGGTAAAAGTAAAATATAAAATTAATCAACCCAAAGCAATCAAATTAAGCAGAAAACCAGCCTCGTATACTTATATACCAAGTCTCAGAGGGCTTACACGAGTCATTGTGATCATATTATGAGATTCGTACATCGTCTGAGACTTATTTTAATCCGATGTAATAAGTATTGTTGTATTTGATCATCTCTGAGTCAGATTTGCATTCAATATGTTTCTATACATTAATATATTATAAACGATATTGGGTTTGGTAATAATATATTAATTATTATTTTTATTTATAGAAAAGGGAGGCAAACGAACAGGTGGCTCACGTGATGGTAAGTGATTACCGCCGCCCATGAACACCCGCAATACCAGAGGCATAGCAGATGCGTTGCCGGCCTTAGAGTGCCCCCCCCCCTCAGAATGGGGGGAGGAGGGTGTGTGGGCCTCTGGTTACCTGCACTGACCAGACGAAACGCAAAAGTTCGTTACACTTCTTCTTCACGCCGGTATTCTGTGAGGTCGAGTTACTTCCTCGATCGAGCCGACCCATTCATGCAACAACAAAAGCTGATGCGTGGTTCTACCACTTAAGAAATTTATTTATTTAGCGCATGTGGCTGATTTTATGCCGTTGAAGTGTGTATACTTATATATTATAGCATAGTATAGCATACTACTGGCATAGCATTTAGTACATAACATAATTAATAGGTGTAATCTCGTATGTCCCCGTAATAAGGCGGACCACCCAGAAGTATATGCTTCTTCATAATTGTAAACTAGGATTAAGCTGATAATTAAACATGGAATACACACAAGAAGATGTTTACCTTTAACACCTCCCAAAGTACCACATTACACCGTGTAGTAGAGCGTAAAGCGATTCTGAGGAGAATAGTGGTTTGAAGCGGTCTCTAATCGCCATGGTAGCACCGCGAGGAATCTGGGGGACATTCCGGTGCACCTAATCATAAGATAGTTTTATCTCAGGAAGATGGGGATCTTAGCCAAGCGAAGGAAGTACCTCTGTTGCCTTCCGGTGGTAGATTAAAAATAACTTTCGATGGATGTAATGTATGTTACTCATAAATAATGATTGGAATAGATTTAAATAATAAATAATACATATGTAGATAGGAACAACATCACATACATTGCCCCGATCCCAATGTAACATGCTAAAGCACTTGTGCCATGGGAATCGGAAACAACGAAGGCACCACAAATACCCATACCCGAGAAAATGTAGAAAAAGTGGTTTTTCTACATTGGACCGACCGGGAATCGAATCCGGGACCTCAAGATGTCGGCACCTTGAAAACCGGCGTTTACGCCACTCATCCACGGAGGTCGTTTGACTGATAACTGAAAATTTTTTATTTAGTTATGAATAAAATGTGCTGGACATTTTGATAATTAATAAATAAGAAATTTTCATTTTACTTACAGGTTATTAAATAAATTTATTTTATATTAGTTTAGTGAAAAAATCTTAATTTACCTTCACAAGGTCGGACGTGGCATTTAAAAAAAATATCCAGCGTTAAATAAGCAACAAGCACTAATGGCTAGTTCATGGGATTGTTTAATTTTATGCGTTATCACGTAAAAGCGGGACCAAAGTTGTTACTAAACAGGTCTGCTGTTTTACTAATGTTTATTTACCCTATGTTACTTTTCATATATCCACGCATTACCCAGGTACATATATGTATATATATATATATATATATATATATATATATATATATATATATATATATATATATATATATATATATATATATATATATATATATATATATATATATATATATATATATATATATATATATATATATATATATATATATATATATATATATAATAATCAAACCACAGTTTGAAAATAAAGTGTTTTTTTTTTCAAACTGAGGTTTGGATTCATTTTACTGTATTTAATAACAATTATAATAAAACACAAGGCTTTAGTGCCTATTTGCGATAGAATCGTTTTCCAGATAAGCCTAACCTCGGCATTTAAGAATATGCAGCCCCATATCTTCCCCCGGGTGTCGTTAGAACCGACTAAGAGAAAAAACTTCAAACATTTTTTTACATATAAATAAAATAAATAAATGTCTTCACGCAATTCCCAATAAAGAGGTGGACAGAGGTCTACTCTCGACAATTACAGTCCCTTCAACCCACCTTCCACCGAAGATATTTTCGGGAAACAATGAAAGCCGGTTATCCCGTCGCTGTCTTTATGTCCAACCCAACGATATAATTCGTACATATTTCAATATATGCTATTTATATCGTTATATACAAATGATTTTATTCGATTGTTTTATATGACATTATTAATCCCATCCTTAAGCGGCATTAGCCCTATGGTATGGGGTGCGGGCTGCGCAACATAACTCGCGGTTCGAGTCAGCCATTCGACTACTGTCGTAAACCACTCCAGAAGTAATGTTATTTGGCATGGCTAGTATAGTTTCATGTATAGTTTCAAGTATTATGTAGGCCAAGCGTTTATTTATAAAAATATGATAACAAAGATATTCATTTTAATTAGGCTACTTTTTATGGAGCTCTGTCTATCGGCTCGTTAATTTCTTGTTATTACTGCTAATGGGCAGTGAAGTAGGGAGAGGGAGCCATCAAATGAAGGTATAACGCGTGAGCCAGATGTCTCCGAGGAATGTTGTCACCGATACATTTGTTACGTTGGAGCATTTGTGAAATACTATATATATACTACTAAATATTAATGTAACTCAATTAGTCCCATATGAGAAATGTATTCCTCATATATAATTTTCTGGTAAGTGCTTAAATATTTATAATATATTTTCTATTAATATGTTATTTATTGCAATGTGAGTATTTTCTCTAATTTTGAACGACTTTTGTAGCCGAGTGACGTTCATACACGTTTTTAAGGTTTCGCCAGCTCTGAGACCCCGGGTTCGATTCCCGGTCGGGTCGGGTCGGAAATGACGGAGGCGGAGGGACGGCTGCCACATGCGTTATAAAGAAATAAAGCCGAAAGTAAGCAGCTTAAGCACTTGTATTATGAAATCAGTAACAACGAAAGTAACATAAACACCCAGAGACAATGTAGAAAAAGCCGAGAACGCTTTCAAGCTTTTTAAGAAGGATTGTTTAAAAGAATGCGTGTCGACTTCACACGTCGTAAAAATATTGTATTTGTTATTATTTCTCAAGCCGGTTTCAGTTAGTCTGTTAGAGGTCGAATCTAGACAATTAAGTCCCTTCGACCCACCTTCCACCGAAGACATTTTCGGGACAACGTGACCGGTGGTGAGCCCGTCGCCGCCTCAATATCCAAGCCAACGATAAATTCGTGCATAAGTTTTTTTGAAAAAACCCTTTGGTATGTGTTTGGTATATGTGGGGATCGAACTCGGGTCTCTTGTGTCGAAATTCCGACCACCCAACCACTCGGCTATCGTGACTTTTTTTCAGTTAGTCAGGGTGTAAAATTATTTTAGAGTGAATTAGCAATGTCTGTGATCCCGGAGATCGAACTAAGGTTATTCGCGTGAAAAGCAAACCTCAGCACTAGGCTACCTCGGCTTTGCTACTATATATATGGCCACGAATGATTGAATACGCTCAAATGTGAAATAATTTCATTATCTGTTTCAATGGACTATTATATGTTTCAATGGATTTTGTCATAAATGTTGCGGTTTTTAAAACTCGCTTCCAAATACATTAATTTTAATTACTATTTGAATAATACAACTTTAATGTTTGCATAAAATATTATTGTTGTGATAAATAATTATTTTTACTTCGTATAAACATTAAAATATGTAATTTTAATGATAACCTCGTAGATGAGTTGCACACACACTGTTACAATTGCCCTCAGTTCTGAAAGCCCGGCTTCAATTTCGAGTGCTTTACCTTCTTATAAGTAAATAAAGATATTTATTTATCTTCACGCAATTCCCAATACAAGGGTAGACAGAGGTCTAGTCTAGACAATTAAGTCCCTTTGACCAACCTTCCACCGAAGATATTTTCGGGACAACGTGACAGGTGGTGAGCCCTGGGCCGTCTTTATGTCCAAGCCATCTATATAATTTGTACATAAGTTTTTGAAAAACTAATTGGTACGAGCCTGCCACCTGGGGATCGAACTCGGGTCTCTTGACTCGAAATTCCGACCGCCAAACCCCTCGGCTATCGCGAATTTTTTATTTCAAAACTTATGTACAAATTACATCGCTGCCATGGACATAAAGCCGGTGACTGGCTCACCACCTGTTACGTTGTCCCAAAATTCTTGATTACAACAACATCTCTCTGTATCTGTTCAAAGTCGCAAGGCGAACTATAATTCTGGTTAGGAGTCGTCTGGAATGGTTTACCATTACGACACCCGCGTGAAAAAGGCTTGCATAATCCGATGCTGTAATCACACGGCAAAAGAAATTGCTACAAAACGAATCTATATCTTTTACTCTGTTTAACAGGCTGTGCTGAAAATCAGTGTTGTACCGAGCGCAGACCCTTTTGATGCTTTACTGGAACTAATGTATTTTTTTTCTTTAATACTCAATAGTCAATAATTTATTGCGTTCTCATGTGTGTACAGAAGTTCTTAAAATAACATGTTAGTATCAACATGAACCCGGATAGGGCACAGCAATTTCTTATACAATTTTTAGATCTTAAAATATTAGTATGTAATTTGAAAAAAAAAAGCTATGTATATCTCATTCTCGACTTAATTAATTACTACCTTATTGTTATTAATTTTGCAATAAAACTATGTTTCATTATTATTAAAACTAAAACAATAAAAATCTAATTCAGACCTATAATAAGTACTGATAACAGTTGTACTAACATATTAAAGGGACATAATTAGCAAGTAGTCTCATTACAGTTCAAAATTGTTCTTCAAGGAATACAGATAATGAGTAATAACATTTTTTAATGAAAAAACTTTATAATAATGATTTAAACTTTTGGTGATGATTTTAGTTTTGCATAAATTTTGGTAACTTGTAAATTTTAATTGACATTGCATTAGGACCGGAATGAAACAGTTTTAATAAAGAAAATGGTCTCTCTAGTCTATTTTGTGGTCTCAGGTTTTCTGGACGAGAAATTATTTTGGAAAAAGATACATGTTCTTTTTCAAAAACAAACTTACCTCCAAAATGTACATGGATGTAAGGGTTCATAAGTATAATTCGATGAAATAATATTGTTTGCAACTTATCATTTTATCAATATCTTTTTTGTAACTGGAATAGTCTGTTTATGTCAACGCTATTTCCCCATATTATAATGCCGTAATGAAGCCAAGCATGAGCATAAAGGGCATATGTAAATATCGTTAGCTTTGTTTTTTTATAATTTTTTTATTATTAATTTGTATGTCTTTCGTTATAGTTAGGCTTGTGTTTTTGATTTTGTTTTGTTTTTAGACATTTATGACTCAAATACTGTGTTTTTTGTTCCGGTAAAATAAGCAACAAATAAACTTTATTTCTTTCTTTAAATATCAGAGCCATCGGTTTTTATTAAACGACTATAGATGTATCGCCTAAACAACGGAATGGTCCGGACGTGACAAGAAATTGTACGCGACGAATATGTTGCGGTGCGTGGTGATAAAATGTGAATGTAATTTATTTTATTGCGGTATTTGGTGGAATTATATGTTTCATTTTGCAATTTTAAGCTTTGTGTTGTGCCAAATATGTGTACGATTTTCTTCACCTTATGTTAACATAAACTTTTAACACATTAGATAAAGAATTAATTTAAAAGAAATTTGATGTAAATTTGGGTCAAAGGTAATTTTACCTTAAATTTACTTTTAGGTTAAATCCCTTTAACTGAAATATTTGGTTAGTTAGGTATTTGGGGTAACTTAATGAAGTCAGTGAAATATAAAATTCTTCTCGTTATTCCTAGTACTGGGGTAGACAGAGGTCTAGACAATTACGTCCTTTTGACCCACCTTTCACCGAATTTATTTTTGGGCAACGGTACAGGCGGTGTGTCTGTCGACAACGATATAATTGTACATCAGTTTTTATAAAAACCTACGATACGAGCCAATATTAACTCGAGATCAAACGTGGGGTCTCACGACTTGAGTTCCGGTCACCTAACCACTCGGCTATCGCCACTTATAAAACGTATTTGTATAATTTTTTAAGATAAAACGTCTCGATGAACATGTCACAACTGAATATCTTAATAAATGTGTTGTTATATTTGAAGAATATAAAATTTAAGGTAAATTTAAATACTTTGCAGTTATTTAAATTTGTAGATTTCTTAATGCGATTACGTCTGGGGTCCGACATTGAACCTGAACGGGTTTCTAATCTTGCAGTTACGTCAGTTGTGCTTTTAAATACATTTTAAAGTACAACTGCTTTTAAAAATGTAAGTAAACGCCAGTCAACCAACAGCCAACTTAGTGCATATTGTACTAAAGGACTTAAATTAATTGGAACGGAAAATAAATCATAAGAAATTTATTTGAACTGAATACCAACGTAAATGAGCAGAAACTAAAACCAAATGAACTGCAGATGTTGAAGGGGTCGAAGAAGTGGAGAGGGTTCAAATCACCTTTTGCTTCACCAATCACATTTAGCAGGTGTCAAACGCAGTATACTCTGCAAACTGTCGGGTAAATTTTGGTTTGGTATTTTTTGGGAACGATATCCCGTCATCATACAGTGGTTGAGCAACGCATCAGCTTTTGTTGTTGCATGAATGGGCCGGCTCTACCGGGGAAGTATCACGTCCTTACACACACACGGCACAGAATACCGGCGTGAAGTAGAAATTTAAGAAACTACTGCTTCAAATAACAATACAAAAACAAAACTCTCCACTCTAAGGCCGGCAACGCATCTGCTATGCCTCTGGTATTGCGGGTGTACATGGGCGGCGGAAAACACTTACCATCACGTGAACCACCTGCCCGTTTGCCTCGCTTTTCTATATAAAAAAAATCATAGGTGCCCAGAAAGGACTTCCACACATACTTTCTTCATCCTTTCTACGGGTAGGTTTCCTAAAATCCTTCCTTAGTTCACGTCCTCCACTCATTATTATTACTTGCGATTGTTATCACTTGGTGAAATTGCATGACATTAAAATTCATTATTGTACACTTCTACACAATTAACTTTATTTAATTATTTATTAATTAACCGACCGATTTCGCCTTACGACATCATCAGGGTATATACCCTTAATATATTAATAAACAATTAAATAAAGTGTATTGCGTACAAGTGTTCAACAATGAATTTTAATTTTTAATATTTCTTTGTAAGTCAGTTATTCTTGATGATCCCCGTAGACGAGTGTCGTTCACGGTTTTCATGTTGTCGTCAGCTCTGAGGTGCCGGGATCGATTCTCGGCTCGAGCCAGTATATATGTAGATGATGTATATGGTCTAAGCATTAACAGGTCAAACGAATTTTGATAAAATTTGGTATGGAAGGTAGTTTGAAAGCTGAAGAAAGACATAGAATAATTTTAATCTGGAAAAAACTGTTTACTCGATATATTTACCGCTTGCCTTTGGTCTGTGTCATATCTCTTTACGCCTTTGGTTGCCTGCAGAGATCGCTATGTAGCGATAAGGCCGCGTAATTGTATAGTCTACTTACTTAGATATTTATTGTTTTTTTTTCTGTATTATTTTGTGCTGTATTCATTCATTTATTCACCATTACAACGTATTCATTCATTCATTTACCACTACACCCCAAACCAGGTGAGTGGAAGTCGGAAAGGAGGGTGGTGGTTTTTTATCAATCATGTTTACAATTATGAATTTTCACAAAGTAACGCGTCTATTAAGTCTATTAACTGTGAAACGTAACATTTCAAATATTTTCATAGTAAGTATAGACAAACAGACTGCACAATTTAAATCTCGGCGTAATGTTGTGCAGACTGTAATGTAAGTTTATCGCCGGAAGTTGAAATGGACGCACGGAAAGTACGGAACTTGTATAGCGCGATAAAGTTTTGATTTAAAATAGTGATACGAGTGTTAAATATTTATTTATTTCACTTTCCGGATCGAAGAACCAAAATGTAGAGAAATTATCACTAAGGTGAAAAATGATGTGCCTAGTTTTGAACTTATACGTGTAATTCAGCTTATACGTGTAATTCAGCTGATATCGTAGGTTTTAAAAAACTTAATGCGAAAGCTAATTAGAATAGTATTATGTGATTGAGGTCATGATAGCCGAGTGGTTGGGTTAGGTTAGAAGAGATCCGAGTTCGATCCCCAGGTGGAAACTTATGTACGAATTATATCGTTGGCTTGGATACAAATACGGCGATGGGCTCACCACCAGTCACGTTGTCCCGAAAATATCTTCGGTGGAAGGTGGGTCGAAGGGACTTAATTGTCTAGACTAGACTTCTAAGATGGCGGCAAGCGCACCACCTGTCACATTGCTTCGGAATGAGTGTCACTAACAACTGGGCTAGGTTAGCGGTCAATGTGTGGCAGACAGAGTTACAATTGGATTTATGATATAATTATAAATTTATAGTTGTCGCTTAGTAAATTTAACTGCAGTGCTAACTGTACAAAAAGAAACTTCCATTGCACATATTTCTGGAGCGTTGTAAACGAAAAATTCTATCACTGATACTGTCGTGTTGACGCCATCTACACAGATTTGTGATTGCCAAAATTAGTTGAAGAACTTTAAATGTGTGACCTATATTTAGTCCAAGCGAAAACATTAAAGCAATATAATCTGAGAATAATAGAGATAATATTTAAAAATATATTTTCACTCCATTCCTAACACTGGAGTAGACAGAGGTCTAAACAATTAAGTCCTTTTAACTCGCCTTTCATTTAAGACATGTTTGCGGCAACGTTATATGTGGTGATCCCTTCACCGTCTTTTTGTCCAAGCCAACGATAGAAAGGCTAAACCATAGAAGGGTAAAAAAAACTGTTGGTACGTGACTGCCACCTGCGGATCGAAGTCGAGGCTCTTGACTCGATTTCCGATCACTTATCGGCTTTCGGGACTTATAACGCATAAAGTTTTCTATCAGCCAACGTGAAGACAACATATCGTAGAAATATAATGTATATGTTTAATGTAATATTTACTTTTCCAAAAAAAGATTTCATAGCTATGAAATTGTGCATAATTTAGTGTATTGGTGAGGGATTCATCTTAAAATTAGACTGAAATTTTGGAAAAACCAGGGTACCAAGTAATCTACTCGCTAGAATGAGTTACGTAATCAGATCCGACTTGCCTTGTTCTGGCTCAGAGTTAGCCAGATACAACGCGATGATAAAGTTAACCTTAAACGAAATGGTTAGCACGTTGAATACGTGTTCTTGGAGATTACCATCAGTGGGACTAAGACTGTTCTCGCTTCAATTTACTGTCCACCAGGAGTTAATTATTTTTGTGACCTTGAATCGGCTCTTTTTTCTATCGGCTATGATTATCAGCACTTTATTAAAATGGGAGACTTCAATACCGATATTCTCTGTAACACTGCGAGGTCACGTGAATTATATACAGTGAACTCCTTTAATTTGTCATTTCTTCCTCTCGACCCCACACACCACAATCTTGATACTGCTGATTATTTAATAGATTTAATAATGGTCGCTTCTGAAGACCATGTCATCGGCCACGGTCAACTCTCCGCCCCTGGGTTTTCGCTGCACGATTTTATATTTCTTATAGGATTAAATGTCTAAGATCAGTGACGGTACATCTGCGTAATCTAGCGAGACTTAATGTTGAAGAACTTCAGCAAGGTGCTTCTAGTATAGATTGGAGTGATACTTTCAGCGTAGAGAGTGTTGACGAAAAAGTAGCTCTTTTTATTCAAATATACAGAAGTTGTTTGATAAACACGCTCCTCCACACAAAGTCAGACTGAAACGATCTCCTGCGCCGTGGATTACTGAGGATATCCGCAGGGCAAAGCTATGGCAAAGCGTGATCGAGAATTAAGTAAATAAAAGAGTAATTGGTGTACTGTTAACTGGACTCGATTCAAAGCCGCTAGGAATCGGTGTAATCAGATGGTGCGGGTCGCTAAACGCCGTTATAATCATCGAAATATCCTTAACGCTTCTATGGCTGATACGTGGAAATTTTTAAAATCAATCGGGATAGGTAAACCTGCTTCTAACTTTGATCCTTCAATCTTCTTTGTTAATCAACTTAATACATACTTTTCTACTGCACCACAGCTGCATTCGTCAAAAATCTACTACTATTGCCCATGTTAATTCTCTTCCAAAATTTTACAAAAGCTCTTTAAATTTTTCTCCCGTTACTGATGAGGATATAAAAAAGTTAATTTCTTCCATCAAGTCCGCCGCAGTAGGCTCTGATGATGTGAGCTGAATCATGATCAATCTCATCCTCGATTATGTCTTACCAGTACTTACCCACATAATAAATTTTTCATTAAATACTGGGGTTTTTCCTTCACTATGGCGAAATGCTTTTGTTCTCCCACTTCCAAAAACAAATAATCCTAGTTCTGTTTCTCACCTTCGTCCTATCTCTATTCTTCCTTTTTTATCAAAAGTACTTGAAGCTGTCGCTCACAGACAAATTTTTGACTACGGTTTTTAAAAATAACGTTTTAAGTAGCTATCAATCAGGTTTCAGGCCAGGACATTGTACAACAACAGCCCTGCTTAAAGTTACGGATGATTGACGTATAGGAATGGAGGAGTCAAAATTAACTGTGTTAGTTTTAATAGATTTCTAAAACGCTTTTAATGCTGTTGATCATGACATCCTTCTTACAATAATTTCTCACATTGGTTTCTCCTCATCAGCGCGGGAATGGTTCGCATCCTATCTTCAGGGACGTCAGCAGGCTGTTCGCGTGGGTCCAGTTATTTCTGACTGGTGCACGCTGGATGCTGGCGTACCTCAAGGCGGAATTCTCTCACCTCTCTTGTTTTCACTTTTTATAAATCTCATTACATCTCAAATTCGCTGCACGTACCATCTCTATGCCGATGACTTACAAATATATGCTCAATCTGATGTTAACGATATCGAAAATGCGATCACTGAGCTAAACTTTGACCTCTCTCGTATCTCTGATTGGTCTAGCAAATTCGGTATTACTGTTAATCCTACCAAGTGCCAGGCAATTATATTTGGAAGTAGCCGTCGCTTATCTAGATTGGATTTTATTTCACTACCACTAGTAACTTTTAATAATGCTGTCATACCTTATTCAGATACTGTGAAAAATCTAGGACTTATCATGGACAGCAGTCTAAGTTGGCGGCCGCAAGTCACGGAAGTCAGCAAAAAAGTTATCAACACCTTGCGTTGTCTGTATCGACTCAAGAATTTTCTTCCAGTGAGAACAAAGGTAATGTTGAATCAAACGCTCGTATTACCAATACTAGATTATGCAGAAGTATGCTACGCTGATGCCTCTCAAGAACTTCTTAACAAACTGGATCGTCTTCTCAATAATTTTATTCGCTTTATCTTTGGCTTACGTAAATTCGATCACGTTTCTTCATTCCGTTCTCAGCTCAAATGGCTGCCTCTTTCACTTCGTAGATCTTTTAGAATCCTTTCTATGCTATTCTCTATTTTATGCGATCCGTTTGTCCCTGCATATCTGAAATGTAAATTTCAATATCAGGGCGATTCTCACAACCGATGTCTCCGTTCCGCGGAAAATCTAACTCTTCATGTTCCTTTCTGTCGCACGGGCTTTACTTACAATTCTTTCACTTCAAATGCAATAAGACTCTGGAACATGTTACCCAGAAATATTAAAGAAGCAAAAACTAAATCTATCTTTAAACGTTTACTCTGGGATTATTACTTAACGAAGCAGTAGTAGTTTCGGATAATAATAAAAAATTAAACTAAAACTTCAGAAACTGTTATATACTCAAGTATGTATAATATAAAAATATCATATTTATTTATTATTATGTATTTATTGTAGGTATTTGTGCATATGTATACTATACTATTGTATGCATGTAAGTAATAATGTAAATGTTTATGTATGTGTATTGTATTTATTATCATTATATTATAATTTTGTATTTTTTACTTAAACCTTAATTTTTTTTAAATTATGAGTTTTGCACCCATCACTAGTTTCTCTGCACAAACCAAAGGTAGACTGGTAGAATGCCTTTAGGCATTAAGTCCGCCGTTTTATAAAATTTTTTATGTGTGCAAATAAAGCTTAAAAAAAATGTTGCAAGACGAATTGCGGGTAGTCATGCGAGAGGGGTATTAATTTATAAATAATTAAAGTAACAGCGCTGCCGACAAAACATACGGAAATTCGGGTATATATTTGATTAATAAAAGATAAATTTTAATGAAAAAAAAAACAATGCCTTTAGATTTCGTGTTGCACGCGACATGGATAATATAAAAACAAATTAACGAATATAAAGAGTTTCGGTTAAATGTGGTTCGAAAAGATTTCATTGTCTAGACCTCTGCCTACTACAGTGAGGGAAATCGTTTGAAGATATGAAATAAATGAATATAAAAATATTTTCACGGCTGAGGATCAAACTCGGGTCACTTGACTCTAATTCCGATCCCCTAGCACATACCATCGTGACTTTGCTCCAAAAACTTTTATAATTATTATAAAAATTATATTTCATTCCATGATAAAAATACCAAACACTGGTTTCTTTAAACTGCAGAAGAGGCTCGCAAATTTGCATAGGTGAGCGATGCGTCAATTTCCCCGGGGCTTCAATTAATAACGGGACGTTAAAATCCCGGAAAAATGAAACGAATCCCCGGTTATGTTTATTTGATCGGCATTACACTGCCGCTTTAAAAAATGCGATTTTTTTATCACATTTATCATATATCATATTGGAGTTGACTGAGGTCTAGGTAATTAGGTCTCTTTGATCCATCTTTTACAGAAGACTATTTGGGAGAAAGTGACAGGTGGAGAGTCTATCGCCGTCTTAGTGTCCAAGTAATCGGTACAATATACTTTCTTAAATATATATTTACATCTATAAGTGTAGTATAGACATTCATCTTACAAATATTTGCATCCGGCGCGACTCGCGCCCGTAACCCTTACCTACGGAGACAGCTCACTCTCATATATAATAATTTTTTTTAAACAAATTCCGTGTCACCTCACCTTGAGCAACTACTCCTATATTTCCTTAAATTGCCTAATATCGCCTATTATAAAGTCTTGCAAATCTGAATCACCAACAAATAACGGAGTAAACATTTAAAAATACCACAGCATAATAAACAAAATTGATAACGAGATGGTTCTGGTACTGCGATCGGCAAGCCGCTTGGCGAGCGTAGTGATTATAATCCTTAGTTGCTAATAAAATATACTACGAGTTCTCATCTCGTGCCTTAGTACGTGAAAAAAAATTCTTGTCGATAAATAATAAAAAAAAAATATCTTCACGCCATTCCCAATACAGGGGTAGACAGAGGTCTAGTCTAGACAATTAAGTTCCGGATAAGATATTTCGGGACAGGTGGTGAGCCAGTCGCCGTCTTTATGTCCTAGCTAACTACACATATATAAAAAGGATTTATATATGTGTAGTTAGCTTGAACATCAGGATGGCGACGGGCTCTCCACCAGTCTCGTTGTCCCAAAAAAGTCTTCGGTGGAAGGTGGGTCGAAAGGACTTTATTGCCTTGATCTCTTTCTACCCATGCATTGGGAATGAGGTGAAAGATATATATATATATATATATATATATATATATATATATATATATATATATATATATATATATATATATATATATATATATATATATATATATATATATATATATATATATATATATATATATATATATATATATATATATATATATATATATATATATATATATATATATGTATATATATATATATATATATATATATATATATATATATATATATATATATATATATATATATATATATATATATATATATATATATATACATATCACTTTGTCTTTTTACTATCATATTTTTCTTATAATAATTAAAATTCACGATAAGTCACGAAAGCCGAGTTGTTGGGTGGTCGGAATTTCGAGTCGAGAGACCCGAGTTCGATTCCCAGGTGGCAGTACCAATGAGTTTTTCAAAGACTTATGTACGAATTATGCGACGGGCTCACCACCTGGCACGTTGTCCCGAAAATATCTTCGGTGGAAGGTGGGTCAAAGGGACTTAATTGTCTAGACTTGACCTCTGTCTACCCCTGTATTGGGAATTGCGTGAAGATATTTTTTTTTTATTTATTTAATAATTAAAATTCGCCTTATCAAAAACTATTAGACCAAAATAAGCAGACATAAAGGCCTTAAAGGCCGGCAACGCATCTGTTATTCCTCGGGTATTGCAGATGTTCATGGGCGGCGGTAATCACTTACCATCACGTGTGCCATCTGCTCGTTTGCCTCCCTTTTCTATAAAAAAAAGACTGTTAACTGGCAGCAGCATTTAAGCGCTTGCCGATCGTGGCAATTATGGCAGACTCAGCAACTCAACCTATTCAGCAGTGGACTATTAATGGCCGCTGTATATGTATACATAACAAATATAATATCTTCACGCCATTCCTAATACAGGCGTAGAGAGAGGTCTAAACAATTAAGTCCTTTTGAACCACTTGCCACCGAAGACTTTTTTGGGACAACAGTGACAGGTAGAGAGCCCGTCACCGTTTTTATGTCCAAGCCAACGATTTAAATCGTCCGATAGTTTTTTTTAAAACCCTTTGCCCATTTACTGCGTGCTGGACTGAAAACCAGTGTCGGAGTCAGAGCAATTTGTGTTTCTGTATTTCGAATTTTACTGAGTCCTGTCCATTTCACGGTTTTATGCTACACAGACTCATTTTATATTAATTTTACATTTTTTTTAATTTAGGGTAATATTATTTTATGTTCAGTGTAAGTTCATGTTTTTTTGCTTTGTTTTGTATCTATTTGTGACTAGACAGTGAATAAATGTTTTTTCTTTTCTTTTCTTTTTTTTTTAAAAAACCTATATAATATAATATAAAAATAAAATATCTTCACGTAATTCCCAAAACTGGGGTAGACAAAGTTCTTCTAGGTCGTCTAGAGTTAAGTCCTTCTCTCTATTGAATTGAATCCTAGCCACCTAACCACTCGGCTATTGTGACTTAACTATAATATATTTACTAGAGTTATTAATGCAAATGTGTTCTCTGTTAAGATGATTTAAAATAAAGTGTTAAAAATAAATAAAGCAAACGTTGCAATAAAGTTTTGTCCAGATGTCTGGGATACGGACGTTTTTACGAGGACATCGACCGAACAGAATAGCGCAAGTAATTTTTTGTACAGGACGTTTTCATGCGTATACAAACAGTCTGCGTGAAATACAAATAACAAATTAATAAACATTACATATATTGCTCTGATCTCAAAGTAAGCATCCTTTAAAATTGTCATACTGATCGGTTTTCAATGTCGCCAGCTCTGACGTTCCAGGTTCAATTCCCGGACTGATCAATGTGGAAAACCACTTTTCTGCTGTGCATTTCACATTCTTTGTTTCCGATTACATAACATTTTCCGATTACATAGCGCTTTTACTTTGGGCTTAGAGCAAATTACGTTAAGTGTTATTTAGGGGAGGCCATTTTAGAAGCGTTGGCGTTGCAACCACTTTCAGCTGCAGCTCCGAACAGCTGAGGAGACATGTCCTCAAACAATAAGTCGTTCGTTGGTAAGAAACTTGTGCAGAATGGTGCTGTACTATGGTACAGCATGCTGTATGCAGCACACAAAGACCGTTACTGTCCACGTCGGCGCCGAGGATACTGCGTGAAGGTATAATAATGGGCTTCTAATAAAAGGGTTAGCCTACTCTGCCTATTAACAAGTTCAATTAAATAGAAACAAAAGAATTTTCGAAATCGGATTGAAAATTACGGAGTTACGACGGAGTAACAAATATTTAAAAAACCACATGAAACCAAATTGGGAGCGTCCTCCTTTTGTTGAAGTTGGTTAAGTGGGTTATAATAATAATAATGCATAATATAATATCTTCACGCCTTTCTTAATACTGGCGTAGATAGAGAACTAGACAATTACAGTCCCTTCGACCCACCTTCCACCGAAGATATTTTCGGGATACAGTGAAAGGCGGTTATTCCGTCGCCGTTTTTTTGTCCAATTATATAATTTTACATAAGTTTCAAAAAACCTGTTGGTAAAAGCCTGCCACATGGGGATCGAATTCGGGTCTATTGACACGATATTCCGACCAACCAACCACTTGGCTATCGTGACTTTTTAGATTAAAATATAACTGTCGATTGATGTAATATATGTTATTTATATCGTTATATACAAATGATTTTATTCGATTGCTTTGATGTGACATTATTTATCCCATGCTTAAGCGGCAATGGCCTTATGGTTAAGGGTGCGGACTGCGAAACATAACTCACAGTTCGAGTCCGTCATTCGACTATTGTCGTGAACCACTCCAGACACAAGCATTGCAGCTTAATTGGAGTACTTAGTTACTTATTTTCACGCACAGTCCCTGACGGGGTAGCCAGAGAGAACAGATCGCCAAGTGTCACGATCCTTACATACCTCTTTCGTTTCTTTCAGATTCATCATTTTCTTCATACATGCACGTGGAGGTATCCGAGTGCTCTTGACCCTCCACTCTTCGAGCAATTTGCTCACATGGTCTTCAAAAGTTAGTCGGTACCAGCACTGCGTTATGTATCGCAAGGCGTGCATTCTTCACTACGCCTTACCTTAGGACTAACGCAGTCAGGGCACCGTTGACCTTGTTTCCGGCAGCGACACGCCTGTCCACATCTATATCACATCTTCCATCCCGGCTAAAAGCACTGCCCAAGTACAAAATCTCATTCACCTGTTCTAGGCATTCCTTATTTACCCATATTTCACACTTCGTTCTTTCTTCGTCCCTTTCATATACCAGAACCTTAGTTTTATTAGCATTCAAACGGAGACCTTTATTTTCACATTCCTCTTTCATACACGTAACTAATGCCTGTAGTTCTGTATATGACGGTGCATTAACCACTGCGTCATCGGCATACAGCAGACAATTTACTTTTATGTTACCCAATTTCACACCCAAACAACTATATTTCAGCTTTTGTAAACAGCTGTCGAGATACTATATGAACAGCCAGGAAGACATGACACAACCCTGTTTTACGCCCGTTTGGACGCTAAACATGGGTGACAGGTCATGCCCTATCCGCACACAGGCTTTACAGTCACAGTAAAGTGACTATACAGCCCTTAGCAATAGACCATCCACACCATACCCCGGCAACAGTTCCCACATTTTCTTCCTTTCAACCTTATCAAATGCTTTCTTAAGATCCATAAAAGCACAGAAAATCTTCTGGTTAGCAGCCAGAAGCTTCTCCGTGATCATGCGGAGAGAAAACATTTGATCCGTGCATTCTCTTCCAGGTCTAAATCCGCATTGTGCCTCCCATAGAAATCTTCCGAAAACTTTATCTTGCATCCTACGTGTCAAAACCTTCGAGTAAACCATACTTGCTAAACTGGTCCAGCTGATCGCCCGATAGCACTCGCAGTCATAATGTGAACCTTTACCTTTATATAAAGGCACAATGACCGCGGATCGCCCATCATCCGGGACGTCTGCCAGCACAAATTGCACAGCAGGTGAAAGCTGTCCGAGACGCGAGGCCAACCATACTTGACCATTTCAGCAGTAACTCTGTCCAGTCCCGCAGCCTTACCACATTTCAAACTTCGAATCGCACATTCAATCTCTTTCATACTGATGACCTCAGTGTCATCGAGGTCCAAGTCTGGTGTACCAGTCACGGCGTCACCCCCGGACATTTCTCTATGAAAATTGCTCCATCGCTGCATGACATCCGATTTTTCTTGGAGGACGTCATTGGTTCTCGAAAGCACTTTGTTCATTCTAAAGGCTGTCGCACCACTGAGGGTCCTTCTAACCTCCTTCCAGAAGAGTTTGGAGTTCTCCTTGAAGTTGTGCGATAACCTTTCGTCCATTTCTATTCTACACCTGTCACGCACTTCCTCAATCAATGATTTCGAGTGAACTTTCTGCAGCTTATAACTTTCTATTATCTTTTCTCTCATATCCTTATCATTACTAGAGGCCAAGTAGTCTAACCATACTTTCTTCTTCTTATTTACTGCTTCTTCCACTTCGTCATTCCATCATGCATCACCCTTTTACTACTACCTCTTTTCACAGTTCCACACACGTCTTCCGCTGCACTAACCATTCCATCCCTAAGGCTCTGCCATATTTCGTCCACACATTCTTTCCAGACATCGATGATGTCCAGATTTTTGGCTACTCTTGCTTGATATTTATTCCTAGTGTCTGCTTCCTGAAGCTTTCAGATTCGGATGCTACCGATCGACTGTGTTTCTGGTATCGCCGTCCGGTGGCGCCAACCCGCGAACAGACCCCTAAATCTAGTAATCACTAAATAGTCACGATAGCCGAGTTGTTGGGTGGTCGGAATTTCGAGTCGAGAGACCCGAGTTCGATCCCCTGGTGGCAGTACCAATGAGTTTTTCAAAAACTTATGTACGAATTTCATCGTTGGCTTGGACATAAAGGCGGCGACGGGCTCACCACCTGTCACGTTGTTCCGAAAATATCTTCGGTGGAAGGTGGGTCAAAGGGACTTAATTGTCTAGACTTGACCTCTGTCTACCCCTGTATTGGAAATTGCGTGAAGATATTTTTTTTTATACTAGATAGTGACCCGTTCCTAGGTCAGCACCCCTGACCACTCGCGTATCCATCACCTGTTTTTGCAGTCGGTCATCCACTAGGAATAAATCGATCATACTTCTCTCATTCTCTCTTTCTCTAGTATACATATGGATTCTCTTGTGACTAAACATAGTGTTTGTCACAAGACTTCGTTCGAAGGAAAACGTTCCTTGCATACAGCTAGTATGAGCTTGCCAGCATCGTTAACCAATTATTTTATCACCAAACATTCCAAACACTGACTCGTATCCTGGTCGAGCGGTACCAACCCATCCATTCAAATAACCACATACAACAATTCTTTCGTTTCCCGAAACCAAATCTAGAACTTCCCGTACATTCTCCCAAAACTCCTCCAGCTCAGCCCTGGACGACGAATAAACAGCCAAAAGGAATAACTTTGTCAGTCCCAATTTAAAGCGAACCCAGAGAAGTCCTGAGTTCACAGCCTTATATTCAGTTATAAAATCGACCAACCGAGACGACAGCAGCACCCCCACTCCCTGGCAGGCACTCACGCTCTCCGGGACTCCGGACCATAGAGCTAAGACCCCACCAGGGAGCTCTTTAGTACCACTGCCCTTCCGTTTGGTCTCCGACAAGCACACCACATCTAATTCTCTTTCTTTCATAATTTCGATAAGCTCATTCGTCTTATCTCTTATGCCTCCTGTAACATTGCACGTGGGAACTTTGAACTCCGTTTCCCACCTTCCGCTGTGTCGAGCTGTGCGTGACGGGTGGCGGTCCCCATCGCCGCTTTGCTCGCTGCTTTCCACACCAACGGGGGCTAACTGGTGTGCGTCGCCTTGGGGGGACGCCCTAACCCTTATAGCATGGATGCGCAGCTATGTAGAATTGCAACCCTGAAAAGGGCTGGCAGGAGTCGCGACGGGCACGCTTCTACAATGACCACCATTAGTTGGAGTGGTTAGTAGTAATGTGATTTAGCATTGCTAGTATACTTTTAAGATTCCTGAACTTACGTAGTCCGAACTTACGTAAGGTCTTCTAGTATCATGCAAACGATGGAGGCAAAGGGAGGCAAACGAACAGGTGGCTCACGTGATGGTAACTGATTACCACCGCCCATGAACACCCGCAATACCAGAGGCATAGCAGATGCGTTGCCGGCCTTAGAGTACAACCCCCCCCCCAGAATTGGGGGAGGCGGTGTGTGGGCCTCCAGTTACCTGCACTCACCAGACGAAACACAGAAGTTTGTTAGACTTCTACTTCACACCGGTATTCTGTAAGGTCGTGGTACTTCCCCGGTCGAGCCGGCCAATTCATGCAACAGCAAAAGCTGATGCGTGGCTCTACCACTGTTAAAAGTGATGATAATGAAGTGGTAAGTGATTACCGCCACCCATGAACACCCGCAATACCAGAGGCATAGCAGATTTAAGGGAGGGGGGGTGTGTGGGCCTCCGGTTACCTGCACTCACCAAACGAAACGCAGAAGTTTGTTAGACTTCTATTTCACACCGGTATTCTGTGAGGTCGTGGTACTTCACCGGTCGAGCCGGCCCATTCACGCAACAGCAAAAGCTGATGCGTGGCTCTACCACTGTAAAGGTATTACGCGTGAGCCAGATGTCTTCGAGGAATGTTGTTACCGGTACATTTGTTACGCTGGAGCATTTGTGAATTACGGTGTATTAATGTAACTCATTGTAGTCCCTTGTGAGGTATGTATTCCTTATATATAATTTTTGATAAGTGCTTAAATATTTATAATTTATTTTCTATGAACATGTTATGTAATAAAACGTGTATGTTTTTCAAATATTTGTCTAATTTTGAGTCGTCAGCTCTGAAGTTCCGGGTTCGATTCACGGTCGGGTTAATGCAGCAACACTTTTATCTAAATTTTGTCGGTTCTGTATTTTGTAAATTCCATAATACAAGTGCTTAAAATACTTAATTTGGAGTGCAATTTCTATGTATTTTCCTTCAGAGATTTTATCTTTTATAAAAGTTATAATTTTCAGTGCTTCGTAATGAGGTACTATTTTCATAATGGTAGTAGTAGTTCGAAAGAAGCTAATGGACTATTGGCTTTAGAGAAGGCTTTCGAGAAGCTTTTTGAGAAGGATTGTTCAAAATAATGCGTGTGTGTGTATTTGTTTTTATTTCTTAGGTTTCCTAATGATATTTCCCTTTTCCTTCGAGCTGGTAATAAATTCAGGACGTAAAATTATTTTAGATTGAATAAGCAATGTGATCCCGAAGATCGAACCCAGGTTATTCGCGTCCAAAGCAAACCTTAGCACTAGGCTACTGTATATGGCCACAAATGGTTGAATACGCTCAAATGTGAAATATTTTCATTATCATTATCGAAAACTATTCAATGTTTCAATGGACTTTGTCACAAATGTTGCGGTTTTAAAACTCGCTTCCAAATAAATTTATTTTAATTATTATTTGAATAATATAATTTAATGTTTGTATAAAATATTATTGTTGTGAAAAATAATTATTTTATGCTTCGTATAAACATTAAAATATGTAATTTTAATGATAACCTCGTGGATTAGTGGCACACACACCGGTTCAATTGGGTCGTCAGTTCTGAAAGCCCGTCTTCGATTAACAGTGTTTAGCTTCGTTTAAGTAAGTAAATATATATAAAATAATTAAATATAAATAAATACCTTAAATGATGAATACTCACGATTGTTGTCTCTTGGTGGAATTTCATCACTGAACACATTAAAATTTTATTTTACCTTTTCACATATATTTATACTAAAATACCTGACCATGCCTGACTACGCCTTATGGCATTATCAAAGGTTTCTTATTAACAATACTAATCTACGAGATCAAATAGGAGATAAAATTGATTCGTTTTCGATCTCAGTAGATTAGAATTGTAAAAAGAATCCTTTGATAAAGCCATAAGGCGAAACCGAACAGGTATTTTAATATAAATAAATGTTGAATAAGTAAAAGTGAATTTTAATGTGTTTAAATATCTTAAAATAAATATATATTAAATTAAATAATTAAATATAAACCGGCGACGGGCTCACTATCTGTCACGTTGTTACTAAAATACCTTCGGTGGAAGGTGGGTCGAAGGGACTTAATTGTCTAGACTGAATCTCTGTCTACCCTTGTATTGGGAATTGCGTGAACATTTTGCAATAAATATCTTAACTTGCAGTCCCTGACGGGTAGCTAGAGAGAACAGATCGCCATATGCCACGACCCTGCATACCCCTTTCGCTTTTGTTTATTTTATAAATTTTTAAATTCATCATTTTCTTTATGTACGTACACCTAGGTATCTGAGTACTCTTGACCCTCACCTCTTCGAACAATTTGCTCACTTGGTATTCGAAAGTTAGTCTCGGTTTATACATGTACTTAAATAGATAAATATTTATGTAAATATATAAAACCCATGACTCAGGTACATTCCTGTCATACTCTAGCATCCCTATCTTTATCACACGAATTAGTGGGATTAGAACCCGTAGCCCTTAGCTTCGAAAGCAGTGTCACTAAAAATAAGGCTGTCGCATCGTCATAATAGTTTTCAAAATAATACACTAACCAACAAGTATAATTTTCTTTTTGCTTATAAAGTATAAGAGAAGCCTTCAATTTTAAACAAATACATAATTATTAAAGCATTTAGGATGAATAGACTTTTGGGAATTCAACGTAATATATTGTAGCTTGCCTTTCAGCCTCGGCTAGCTATATTATCTCTGCAAATATAAAATATACATATATATATATATATATATATATATATATATATATATATATATATATATATATATATATATTTCATATTTGTCTACTCGCTTGAGGATGCCTTGTTTTGTGGCGAAACACGTGTCGCGTTTTCGGTGGTGGTGGTGTGTGTTACCTGGTTTGAGTGTAGTGGTGGTGGTGCATACAGCGGAATTGGTGCACACATCTGTGGAATTGGTGCACGCATCTGTGGGAGGGAGGGTGGTGCTCTTCTTCTCTTCGGACCAGGTAGCATATACCTTTTATATTTTCATGCGGAGGGTTGCAGTAATTTTTAAATAACGTCTTTATTGATGTGTGGCTGCACACATTTTATTACATGTTCGAAAATTTTAGCTACTATTACGATCCGTTTGACACTTAGCTAATGTAAGTACTCATATATATAAAGTATCTGTAAGTAAATATCAACAGGCAGCTAACTATTAATTAAATATAATATCATCAGCTACAAATCAATTCAAATTTTATTTACGTTCTAATTATAATGACTCTAATTATGACGATTATTTAAACTCATCGAAGATGAGAAAAGTCACAGGTAAAAGTAAAATATAAAATTAATCAACTTAAAGCAATCAAATTAAGCAGAAAAGCAGCCTCATATACTTATATACCCCAGGTCTCAGAGGGCTTACACGAGTCATTGTGATCATATGATAAGATTCGTACATCGTCTGAGACTTACTTTAATCCGATGTATTAAGTATTGTTGAATTTAATCATCTCTGAGTCAGATTTGCATTCAACATGTTTCTATACATTAATATAAATTAAACGATATTGGGTTTGCTAATAAGATATTAATTATTTAGCGTATGTGACTGAAGTAGAAGTCTAACAAACTTCTGCGTTTCGTCTGGTGAGTGTAGGTAACCAGAGGCCCACACACCCCCCTCCCCCAATTCTGGGTTAGGGGGAGGGGGATGCACTCTAAGGTTGGCAACGCATCTGCTATGCCTCTGGTATTGCGGGTGTTCATGGGCGGCGGTAATCACTTACCATCACGTGAGCCACCTGCTCGTTTGCCTCCCTTTTCTATAAAAAAGTATACTTATATATTATAGCATAGCATAGCATAGTATTGGCATAGCATTTAGAATATAACATTATTAATTGGTTTAATCTCATATGTCCCCCTAATAAGGCGGACCACCCAGAAACATAGGCTTTTTTGTAATTGTAAACTAGGATTTAGCTGATAATTATAAAATATAACTATAAATATATCTTCACGCAATTCCCAATACAGGGGTAGACAGAAGTCATGTCTAGACAATTAAGTCCCTTTGACCCACCTTCCACCGAAGATATTTTCGGGACAACGTGACAGGTGGTGAGCCCGTCGCCGCCTTTATGTCCAAGCCAACGATGAAATTCGTACATAAGTTTTTGAAAAACTCATTGGTACTGCCACCTGGGGATCGAACTCGGGTCTCTCGACTAGAAATTCCGACCACCCAACAACTCGGCTATCGTGACTGAAACGATAGCTTTAAAAAAGTTAGCTGATAGTTAAACATGGAATACACGCAAGAAGATGTTTTCCTTTAACACCTCCCAAAGTACCACATTACACCGTGTAGTAGAGCGTAAAGCGATTCTGAGGAGAATAGTGGTTGGAAGCGTTCTCTAGTCGCCATGGTAGCACCGCGAGGAATCACGAGGGGACATTCCGGGGCACCTAATCATAAGATAGTTTCATCTCAGGAAGATGGGGATCTTAGCCAAGATAGATTAAAAAATGTCGATCGATGGATGTAATGTATGTTACTCATAAATAATTATTGGAATTGATTTGACTGATAACTGATAATTTCTCATTTACTAATGAATAAAATGTGTTGGTTGTTGTAATTAATAAATAAAAAATTTTAATTTTTTTTACAGGTTTTAAATAAATTTATTTTATATTAGTTTAGTGAAAAAATCTTAATTTACCTTCACAAGATCGGACGTGGCATTTAAAAAAATATCCAGCGTTAAATAAGCAACGGTCACGTCTGCTGCATTAAATGGTGAGATAATATCTGTCTACAAGCCCTAAAAGCTAACTCGTGGGATTGTTTAATTTTATGCGTTATCACGTAAAAGCGGGACCAAAGTTCTTACTAAACAGGTCTGTTGTTTACTAATGTTTATTTAATCTGTTCTTAATTTAGGCTATGTTATTTTTCATATATATTTTCCATTACCCAGGTAGACAGAGGTCTAGACAATAGAGTCCTTTCGATCCACATTTCACGGTATCAGTTTGGGACAACGTGACAGGTCTTAGTATCTAAGCCAACAATGAACTGTATACATTCGGTGAGTTCGATCCTCTGGTTACAGGCTCTTACCAATGAGTTTTATCAAAACTTATATACGATTTATACGTTAACTTCGACAGAATGACGGCGACAGACTCACCACATGTCCCAAATAGTCTTCGGTAAAAAGTGGGTCGAAAGTACTTAATTATCTAGACCACTGTCCACCCAAGTATGGGATAATAGTGTGAAGATATTTATTTTATATTCCAGTCGAATCGTTTCAAACAGTTAAAAAAGTTAAAAATCTTAAATTTTATTTTAAAATTGAGATCATCCGTTTGGATTCATTTTAATGTATTTAATAACGATTATAATAAAACGCAAAGCTTTAGTGCCTATTTGCGATAGAATCGTTTTTCCAGATATGCCTAACCTCTGCACGTAATTTTATTTTTATTGTTATTATCTTTATTTAATTTTATGTGATACGTTCGGTGTGATATCGGTGAAAGAATATGCAGTCCTCTATTTTCCCATGGATGTCGTAAGAGCCGATTAAAAAATCCTTCAAAATACCATTGTCTGCAGGTGGTGGAATAACTGTCGCGAATTATACTAGACCAAAACTCAGCAGGCTGATGAAGAGTAGCGTGTAACGTACGAAGTTTCTGGTACTGCGATCGCCAATACTCTCACGAAGCGTGGCGATTATGAAATTCATTCCTTTATGAGTCCCGTAAGGTGTCGTTTATGTCTAAGCCAACGATATAATTCGTACATAAGTTTTTGAAAAAACCCATTGGTACGAGCCTGCCACCTAGGGATCCAACTCGGGTCTCTTGACTCGAAATTCCGACCACCCAACCAATCGACTATCGTGACGTTTTTATTTCTTTTTATTTTTATATTATATTTTTTATATTATACATAACCCGCAGATCGTAAACACCTTTTGCTGGGCAAAGCTGGCCTTTCGTACTGTTTAATATTGGTGTGTTGCTTGCGTGTTGTTTCCGGAGATCAAACTTAAATGCTTACATAAGTAACAGCCTGCAATAGCTCACTACAGATCATAGATTTCTCCCGTATAGATGAATTATCATAACCATCATTACCATTATCATGGCCGCCTTTAGCAAACGAAGTTACATTTGCAGTTTTTTTTTTTTCGGACAGTCAAAAATTCTAATCCCTCGGGGAACTGGCAAAAAAAAGGCGAATGATAACACCCCTACTATATGTATTTGATCGGAATACGATTTGAAAACATTTATTTTTTTATTTGTTTATTTACAGCTATATTTATTCCTGACAAATACATAATACATATTGAAACTTTCCTTAAATGTATATAAATGAAGACTGTATTTATATACACATATGCATACATATCGGCCTATTAAAGTCCGCTGCAGGGCATAGGCCTCTCCCATAGGGCGGATTTTCCATAATCGCCACGCTAACACACGGACTGTATTTATAAAAAGTAATTACAAAAAAATATATTGACGCAATTATCAATACAGGGGTAGACAGAGGTCTAGTCTAGACTTAAGTCCCTTCGACCCACCTTCCACCGAAGATATTTTCGGGACAACGTGACAGGTGGTGAGCTCGTCGCCGTCTTTATCTTTATCTGTATTATATATATATATATATATATATATATATATATATATATATATATATATATATATATATATATATATATATATATATATATATATATATATATATATATATATATATATATATATATATATATATATATATATATATATATATATATATATATATATATATATATGTATATATATATATATATATACTGTATTATATATTATATATACAGTCACGATAGCCGAGTTGTTGGGTGGTCGGAATTTCGAGTCGAGAGACCCGAGTTCGATCCCCAGGTGGCAGTACCAATGTTTTCACAAACTTATGTACGAATTTCATCGTTGGCTTGGACATAAAGGCGGCGACGGGCTCACCACCTGTCACGTTGTCCCGAAAATATCTTCGGTGGAAGGTGGGTCAAAGGGACTTAATTGTCTAGACTTGACCTCTGTCTACCCCTGTATTGGGAATTGCGTGAAGATATGATATTTTTTGTATTATATATCCAAGCCAACGATATAATTCATACATAAGTTGTATTGGGAATTACGTGAAGATATTTATATTTATATCCTTTAAATTACTAATGGCGCTAAAGTCTTTTATTTCCATTAATAGAATTTAATTACGCGCAGTAGTGACTTCGCCGCAAACTAAAGTGCTCACAACCGCGACCTCGCGACCTTCACTTGAGTAAGATTTCATTAGCCGGTACTCAGTTCAAACAAATGAATTTCGTTACATCCAACTGTGTAACTACATTGAAACGGTTTTAACCACAAACAACCGAAACCGTTGCACTGTACTCGTGATTCGAACTCGGAGATTAATTTATAAAAGTTTATCTTTAAGTGCTATATTACGAATAGGCGGACATGCTATTATTAATAGTGGTGTGTGTAGAAATACAGGGCATGTTTCCTTTGAATTGTATATTGCAAAATAAAAAACGACAAGATAATGTGTATAGTATAATAAACTCTGTGTCAATGCCCTGATTATGCCCTAAGGCGAAACCGGTTGGTTAATTAATGAATAATTAAATAAAGTTAATTGTGTTCAACAATGAATTTTAATGCAATTCAATTTCACCAAGTGACAACAATCGCAAGTATAATTTTTTTTTATTTACATCGTGACGTCGATTGGGGCGCCTGCGTGACAGTAGCCTTTCCGCTGCCCGGTGACCGCAAGCGGCGCCGAGGTGAGGATCTCTATCTCACCGCGCAGCCGCCACGTCCTTCCCTGATGCGTCAACGTTTGTGGCGGTAACATCATCCGGTACATTGAAAGCTCCAGCTTTCAAAATTCCTCGTGATATTAGTCGCTTTGATTGCTGTCTTGTCTTTTGGTAGAGGACACTGCTCTTTTAAAAATGTCTCAGTTTAGAAACTGCTCTTCTCACAATTCCGTTTTCAGTAAGAATCTTCGATTCTATTTACACCGTATCCTGGGTACAGTTTGTGGACTCGATCTTGGCGCTATTTATTTGGAGGCAACTTTAGGCTCCCGCAGCCATCCGCCTTATGTTTCAACGTCAGTGGTGTTAACACAGCGTTAAATTTATTAATATTATATTTCATAAGTCTTATATATCTTACAGGATCGTTTAGTTGGTAGTGACTTTGCCTTCGAAGCTATGGGTTGCGGGTTCGAATCCCGATGGGATGTTTGCCATTTGCGTCATGAATTTAATGTTGCACTCGAGTCATGGATGGTTGTATGTTTATATGAGGATTTATCCGTATAGATGTTTATATAAGTATATTATACCGTTAGCTTGAACTCTAAGACTGCGACAGGCTCACAACCTGTCACATCCCAAATTAGCTACGGTGAAAATTGGGACGAAAAGATTGGTTGTCTAGGTCTCTATCGGCCTCAGTGTTAGTTTGTTATACGTTCCTTTTATTTTATTAGGAACACTATGTAAAAAATATCTTGACGCCGTTCCCAATATTGGGTTAGACATAGGTATAGACAATTAAGTCCCACCTTCCACCGCTAGCATTTTTTGGGACATCGTGACAAGTGGCGATCCCGGCGCCGTCTTTATGTTCAAGCCAACGATATAATTCGTACATAGGATTATTGAAAAAAAGCCATTAGTACAAGCCTGCCGCCTGGATCGAACTCGGGTCTCATGACTCGAATTCCGATTACCCAACCACTCTGCTATCGTCACTATAACACTACACTATACATACATGATATAAAGCGTTCCCTGAGAATGAGGTGATCGCTTCCAAGTTATAATAAAAGTTACAGCATATAGTAGGTTACTATAAGCCGTATAAATAAAATCAGAGCAATGTGTTTGACTGAATGTACAGACTTAAGTGGTTTAAAAAGAAAAGGGGTGGCTTTTCTTAATATAATATCGTATAAAATTTATCTTCACGCAGTTCCCAATACAGGGGCAGACAGAGGTCTAGTATAGACAATAAAGTCCATTTGACCCACCTTCCACCGACGATATTTTTGGGACAACGTGACAGGCGGTGAGCCCGTCGCCGTCTTTGTGGCCAAGCCAACGATGTAATTCGTATATAAGTTTTTGAAACACCCATTAGTACGAGCCTGCCACCTGGGGATCGAACTCGGGTCTCTCGACTCGAAATTCCGACCCCCCAACCCCTCGGGTATGGTGACTTCGTGCGTATAAAGTTTAGTTTATTTATTTATTTATTTAAGCTTTAATGCACAAAATAGTACATCTGGCGGACTTAAAATTAAGAATTCTCTACCAGTCAACCATCAGGCTAAATAGAAATAAAATTAAGAAGCAGTACAGTTGAACAAAGAAAACGTTCTAATAAATTGTGGCAAATACAAAAAAACATTACATAAATATACTTACGATACATAAATAAACATACAATACATGGTCTTTTGACTCGAATTCCGATCACTCAACCACTCCGCTATCAATATTATAATATAAATATTAAAAAATTATATTGTTAGATATAATTCAAATTATATATAACAATATAATTTTCTAGTCAACTAGAAAACAAAAATAATATTTTATTTACAAACGTACAACATGCATATATATAGATATGTGAAGGAAAAAACGAGAAAGAATTAAAAATGTTATCGACATCACAAATTTATACTTGCAACATTTTTATAGTAACTACAAGTGCTGTGTTCCGGTTCGAAGGACAGTATAATTTCTCAAGGGTGAAAACGCATCTATTCTTCATTTCGATCTTCTTTCTAAACTTGTTTGAGTAGAGTGTATACTTTGCTATAGTCCATAACCCTGCGGTGGAATAGCTACTTACCATCAGCTGGTTTATCAGCTCCTTTCATCTTTCTCCCATAAATAAAAATCAATAAAAAATGCATACGCACCCTCTAGTGTTGTGAAAGTGCATGCTCTTTCTATCTAATAAAAAAAGGAAAAACCTCTTTAATTTCCCTCATTGAAAATTTCGATTTTGTGTTCCAGATAAACAAACACGTTTTTATTACAATATTACGCGTTGGATTTGCCTTTTGAAGCCTTTAGGAGTAAATCCTTAAGTAGGGTCCCATCTACATTTTTATTATAATCCAAGATTATATTTAAAAAAGGCCCCGGCGCCGCCACTCGGGCCGCGTACCTCCATAAAAAACCAGCGATATGCTAATGAAGCGTTATTTTTAACGTTTTATCATACACGTTGCGTTTTAACGATTACATTTTGTCTATGTCATTTACTTTAACTGTACGTGTATTTATCTCAAACTGTGTGGTAACGGTGTAAGAATATTGCCGCTCCCTTTCTTCCCGTGGATGTCGTGAGAGGCGACTAAGGCCTACAGCTTTGAATAATGTTATGGCAACCGATAGATGGTAGGATAACCATTTCTAAAAATATCAGTCCGAAATAATCAGACCAAGATGGACAGCAGCGTCTGAGGTGCGAGTGGTCTGCGCCAGCTAATGCGATCGCCAATAAGCCTGCTGAGCGTGGCGATTATGGCAAATCCTCCTTATGAGAGAGGCCTACGTCCTGCAGTGGACTTTAACATGTCGCTATGTATGTATCTATGTATTTATCTCCACGCATTTTCTTAGAACTCGGGTACATAGAAGTACTTTCGACCTACCTTTCATCAAAGCTTATTTGGGACAATTTGACTGATGGTAAGACTTTGCCTTATCATAATTGGATAGCCATAAATCATTAAAGTGAGCAGCAGTGGTTTAGTGGTAAAGGCTATCGCTTTCTCTGGTTCAATCCCCGGGCCGGCACCTCTAAATTGTTTCTAGTAATTTGTCGTAGACGAGTGGTGTGCACACCTCTTTTCACAGTGTCGCTAGCTGAGAAGTTGCGGGTTCGAATCCCGATGGGATCTACATAGAAAACACTGTTTCTACATTTTCTCAAATGTGGTGTTTGGTGTTTTCGTTGTTTCCTATTCCATAACACAAGTGCTTTAGCAACTTACCTTGGGATCAGAGAAACGTATGTGATGCTGTCCCTATCTATATGTTCATTACATTAGTGTTTCCTGCTAGCAGTATTCTGTAGCGGTAAGGTATGGTTACTATCAGCAACCATAATCTTGTCATCTGCTATGCATGCATCAGGGCTGGGTGAGAGGAGCATACTGATCAGTATGCTCTTATTCAGCGCTGATTTTCAACAAAAAACCTACCCTTAAGCGTAATAAAGAAGGTTTTCTTTTACAGTAGTTCCTGTCATTTATTTTTAAACTTTCTACAAATCTACGAAATGATACAGGTGGTTGTTATTTTATATATTTAACTCATCAACTTCCATTTAAATTAATATCCCTACTTCGCTACGCTTTATCAAGCCCGCCTTTGGCTTCACAGAAACCTTATAAAGTCAGATTGGTTAGAGGGAAGTAATATTTTCAGTTCAAAACAACCTTGTATCAGAGAAATATATGCGTGTAACAACAGTTTGAACATATATCATCATTATTTTCCATTATATGTATTAAATATGAATTTAATAAATTAATATCTTAACGCAATTCCCAATACAGGGGTAGACAGAGGTCTAGTCTAGACAATTAAGTCCCTTAGTCCCACCTTCCACACCAAATATTTTCGGGACAACGTTGCAGGTGGTGAGCTCGTCACCGTCAATATTAAATGTGACCGTAATTCGAGTTGAAAGACCAGCTTTCGCTTCCCAGGTGGGAGGCGTAATCCTACCTATAAGTTTATTTCAAAATTTACGTGTGATTTGGGTCTTTGGCTTGGATATAAAGACGACGATAGGCTCATCGCCGATCATGTGGTCCTCAAAAATGTCTTCGGTAAAGGTGGGTCGAAAGAACTCAATTGTCCAGACTAGACCTCTGTCCACCCCTTTATTGGGAATGGCGTGTAATAAAGTATCTTACTTTATTTAAATAGAAAGCTTTAATCTCATGTAAAGTCTTATAGGATTCATTATAACGGTTTGTTGTGTTGATGGTCATCTCGCAATCTATCCCTAGCCTATTGCGACTTTAAGCCTCGGCCCTTAGTCGCCTCTTACGACTCCCTTACATAGGGGGTGGTATATTCTTACACCCAAGCCGCACGGCAAACCAAACGCCATATGTTATTTATGTTAGTAATTTATAAGTAAACAATAAACATAATTATAAGAAATTAATGTTTTTATTTCTAAAATTTACGCGAATAAATAGAATCGTATGTACAAATCGTATGTAAGTTTGAAAAAACTCCTGCGGACCGAACTCGGATCTCTTGTCTCGAATTCCGATCAACCAAACCACTCGGCTTTCGTGACTTTTACATTAAAAATAACTTAGATAAAATATATTCGTATCTCTAACTTTGCATCGTACGATCCTCATTCCGCTGGAGACATGCAAATGTAATCTTAGAACTTAATTCTGGTAATTTTTGCACTTAGTTATTAAATAATTGCGAGTATATATCATTATATACGAACCGGATATTTTTAAAATAGCTTCTTTGATCCTAAAAAATATCTTCACGCCATTCCCAATACAGGGTTAGACAGAGGTCTAGTCTAGACAATTAAGTCCCTTTGACCCACCTTTTACCGAAGATATTTTAGGGACAACGTGACAGGTTTCGTACATAATAAAATTCGTACATAAGTTATATTGGGAATTGCGTGAAGATATTTATATTTATATCCTTTAAATTGCCATTAGTAATTCTAAAGTCTTTTATTTCCATTAACAGAATTTAATTACGTGAAGTAGTGACTTCGCCGCAAACTAAAGTGCTCAAAACCGCTGCCTCGCGACCTTCACTTGAGTAAGATTACATTAGCCGGTACTCTGTCCAAACAAATAAATTTCGTTACATCCAACTGTGTAACTACATTTAAATGGTTTTAACCATAGACAACCGAAACCGTTGTACTGGTCTCGTAATTCGAGCTCGGAGATTAATTTATAAAGGTTATCTTGAAGTGCTATATTACGAATAGGCGGAAATGCTATTATTAATAGCATTTCCGCAAAGGCTTGTATTGGCGATAGATTTAATAATGACACCGTAATACTTTTGAATTGTATATTACAAAATAAAAAACGGCAACATAATGTGTAGTTATACTTAAGTTTTGACGGCAAACAAGAAGAACCTCATTAAAAAACGGTGGTAGATTTAAAAATCATGATAAGCGATACACGACCTCCGTGGTCGAGTGGTGTACATACTCATTGTCAAACTGTTAACGGCTCTGAGGTTTCGAGTTTGACCCCGGCAATAAAGAAAACTACTTCCCTTGAGTCTTGAGTATGAATGTTCGTGGTACCTTCGTTGTTTTCGATTCCATAACAGAAGTGCTTAAGCAACTTACATCGAGATCAGAGCAATGTATGTGAATCTGTTCAAATTTGTTTATTGTTCAAAACAAAGCTTGTTTATTATTTAAATTTTAGCGTCACGATAGCCGAGTGGTTGGGTGATCGGAATTTCGAGTCAAGAGATCAGAGTTCGATTCCCGGTTGGCAAGCTCGTATCAATGAGTTTTCAAAAACTTATGTACGGATCGTATCGTTGGCTTGGACATAAAGACGGCGACGGGCTCACCACCAGTTACGTCTTTACGTTACTTACGTCCCGAAAATATCTTCGGTGGAAGGTGGGTCAGAGGACTTAATTGTCTAGACTAGACCTCTGTATATCCCTGTATTGGGAATTGCGTGATAGATGATATATGTTTGTTTTATTTATTTATTATTTAAAACAAATTCATATTTACATAAATTAATGATGTGATTTGATTAAATAATAATATGCAGGCTGGTTTTTAGCTGCAATCAAATAACCCTCTGAAACAATTTCGAGGGCAGCCGGCAATTAATCACTGATTGCTATTGAAAATTAATTTCACGCCTCTTCATTATTTATAAAGTCATTAAGAAACATTTTATCAATTGACTCAAAATTATAAATAAATAAAATAAAAATATAATCACGCAATTCCCAATACAGGGGTAGACAGAGGTCTAGTCTAGACAATTAAGTCCCTTTGACCCACCTTCCACCGTAGATATTTTCGGGACAACGTGACAGGCGGTGAGCCCGTCGCCGTCTTTATGTCCAAGCCAACGATGAAATTCGTACATAAGTTATATTGGGAATTGCGTGAAGATATTTATATTTATATCCTTTAAATTGCCATTAGTAATTCTAAAGTCTTTTATTTCCATTAACAGAATTTAATTACGTGAAGTAGTGACTTCGCCGCAAACTAAAGTGCTCAAAACCGCTGCCTCGCGACCTTCACTTGAGTAAGATTACATTAGCCGGTACTCTGTCCAAACAAATAAATTTCGTTACATCCAACTGTGTAACTACATTTAAATGGTTTTAACCATAGACAACCGAAACCGTTGTACTGGTCTCGTAATTCGAGCTCGGAGATTAATTTATAAAGGTTATCTTGAAGTGCTATATTACGAATAGGCGGAAATGCTATTATTAATAGCATTTCCGCAAAGGCTTGTATTGGCGATAGATTTAATAATGACACCGTAATACTTTTGAATTGTATATTACAAAATAAAAAACGGCAACATAATGTGTAGTTATACTTAAGTTTTGACGGCAAACAAGAAGAACCTCATTAAAAAACGGTGGTAGATTTAAAAATCATGATAAGCGATACACGACCTCCGTGGTCGAGTGGTGTACATACTCATTGTCAAACTGTTAACGGCTCTGAGGTTTCGAGTTTGACCCCGGCAATAAAGAAAACTACTTCCCTTGAGTCTTGAGTATGAATGTTCGTGGTACCTTCGTTGTTTTCGATTCCATAACAGAAGTGCTTAAGCAACTTACATCGAGATCAGAGCAATGTATGTGAATCTGTTCAAATTTGTTTATTGTTCAAAACAAAGCTTGTTTATTATTTAAAACAAATTCATATTTACATAAATTAATGATGTGATTTGATTAAATAATAATATGCTGGCTGGTTTTTAGCTGCAATCAAATAACCCTCTGAAACAATTTCGAGGGCAGCCGGCAATTAATCACTGATTGCTATTGAAAATTAATTTCACGCCTCTTCATTATTTATAAAGTCATTAAGAAACATTTTATCAATTGACTCAAAATTATAAATAAATAAAATAAAAATATAATCACGCAATTCCCAATACAGGGGTAGACAGAGGTCTAGTCTAGACAATTAAGTCCCTTTGACCCACCTTCCACCGTAGATATTTTCGGGACAACGTGACAGGTTTCGTACATAATAAGAATTCGTACATAAGTTATATTGGGAATTGCGTGAAGATATTTATATTTATATCCTTTAAATTGCCATTAGTAATTCTAAAGTCTTTTATTTCCATTAACAGAATTTAATTACGTGAAGTAGTGACTTCGCCGCAAACTAAAGTGCTCAAAACCGCTGCCTCGCGACCTTCACTTGAGTAAGATTACATTAGCCGGTACTCTGTCCAAACAAATAAATTTCGTTACATCCAACTGTGTAACTACATTTAAATGGTTTTAACCATAGACAACCGAAACCGTTGTACTGGTCTCGTAATTCGAGCTCGGAGATTAATTTATAAAGGTTATCTTGAAGTGCTATATTACGAATAGGCGGAAATGCTATTATTAATAGCATTTCCGCAAAACTGTATTGGCGATAGATTTAATAATGACACCGTAATACTTTTGAATTGTATATTACAAAATAAAAAACGGCAACATAATGTGTAGTTATACTTAAGTTTTGACGGCAAACAAGAAGAACCTCATTAAAAAACGGTGGTAGATTTAAAAAATCATGATAAGCGATACACGACCTCCGTGGTCGAGTGGTGTACATACTGATTGTCAAATTGTTAACGGCTCTGAGGTTTCGAGTTTGACCCCGGCAATAAAGAAAACTACTTCCCTTGAGTCTTGAGTATGAATGTTCGTGGTACCTTCGTTGTTTTCGATTCCATAACAGAAGTGCTTAAGCAACTTACATCGAGATCAGAGCAATGTATGTGAATCTGTTCAAATTTGTTTATTGTTCAAAACAAAGCTTGTTTATTATTTATTACAAATTCATATTTATATAAATTAATGATGTGATTTGATTAAATAATAATATGTTGGCTCGTTTTTAGCTGCAATCAAATAACCCTCTGAATTAATTTCGAGGGCAGCCAGCAATTAATCACTGATTGCTATTGAAAATTAATTTCACGCCTCTTCATTATTTATAAAGTCATTAAGAAACATTTTATCAATTGACTCAAAATTATAAATAAATAAAATAAAAATATAATCACGCAATTCCCAATACAGGGGTAGACAGAGGTCTAGTCTAGACAATTAAGTCCCTTTGACCCACCTTCCACCGTAGATATTTTCGGGACAACGTGACAGGTTTCGTACATAATAAGAATTCGTACATAAGTTATATTGGGAATTGCGTGATAGATGATATATGTTTGTTTTATTTATTTTATATCCTTTAAATTGCCATTAGTAATTCTAAAGTCTTTTATTTCCATTAACAGAATTTAATTACGTGAAGTAGTGACTTCGCCGCAAACTAAAGTGCTCAAAACCGCTGCCTCGCGACCTTCACTTGAGTAAGATTACATTAGCCGGTACTCTGTCCAAACAAATAAATTTCGTTACATCCAACTGTGTAACTACATTTAAATGGTTTTAACCATAGACAACCGAAACCGTTGTACTGGTCTCGTAATTCGAGCTCGGAGATTAATTTATAAAAGGTTATCTTGAAGTGCTATATTACGAATAGGCGGAAATGCTATTATTAATAGCATTTCCGCAAAGGCTTGTATTGGCGATAGATTTAATAATGACACCGTAATACTTTTGAATTGTATATTACAAAATAAAAAACGGCAACATAATGTGTAGTTATACTTAAGTTTTGACGGCAAACAAGAAGAACCTCATTAAAAAACGGTGGTAGATTTAAAAAATCATGATAAGCGATACACGACCTCCGTGGTCAGTGGTGTACATACTCATTGTCAAACTGTTAACGGCTCTGAGGTTTCGAGTTTGACCCCGGCAATAAAGAAAACTACTTCCTTGAGTCTTGAGTATGAATGTTCGTGGTACCTTCGTTGTTTTCGATTCCATAACAGAAGTGCTTAAGCAACTTACATCGAGATCAGAGCAATGTATGTGAATCTGTTCAAATTTGTTTATTGTTCAAAACAAAGCTTGTTTATTATTTAAATTTTAGCGTCACGATAGCCGAGTGGTTGGGTGATCGGAATTTCGAGTCAAGAGATCAGAGTTCGATTCCCGGTTGGCAAGCTCGTATCAATAAGTTTTCAAAAACTTATGTACGGATCGTATCGTTGGCTTGGACATAAAGACGGCGACGGGCTCACCACCAGTTACGTCTTTACGTTACTTACGTCCGAAAATATCTTCGGTGGAAGGTGGGTCAGAGGACTTAATTGTCTAGACTAGACCTCTGTATATCCCTGTATTGGGAATTGCGTGATAGATGATATATGTTTGTTTTATTTATTTATTATTTAAAACAAATTCATATTTACATAAATTAATGATGTGATTTGATTAAATAATAATATGCAGGCTGGTTTTAGCTGCAATCAAATAACCCTCTGAAACAATTTCGAGGGCAGCCGGCAATTAATCACTGATTGCTATTGAAAATTAATTTCACGCCTCTTCATTATTTATAAAGTCATTAAGAAACATTTTATCAATTGACTCAAAATTATAAATAAAATAAAATAAAAATATAATCACGCAATTCCCAATACAGGGGTAGACAGAGGTCTAGTCTAGACAATTAAGTCCCTTTGACCCACCTTCCGCCAAAGATATTTTCAGGACAACGTGACAGGTGGTGAGCCCGTCGCCGCCTTTTATGTCCAAGCCAACGATGAAATTCGTACATAGGTTTTTGAAAAACTCATTGGTACTGGGATCGAACTCGAGTCTCTCGACTCGAAATTCCGACCACCCAACAACTCAGCTATCGTGATTCAAAATTAATCTATTCTTACTAGAATTGATGTTTATTTATTATTATTATTTATATTAATATGAGAAGAGAACTTTTGAAGAAGAAATTTTTGACATATTGCCGGCATAGAGGTGTGTGAGGTTTAGTTTGAATAGAGTAGGAATGCATAAATCTAGAAATAATATATATGTTTAAAATACACTAAACTAAATAAAAAGCAATAACTGTTTTATTTTAATCAGTTTGTAGCCTGTCATGTTGTTTGTTGTCATAAAAAATGTCTTCGGTAATAGGTGGTCCTTTGTCTAGCCCATTATTGGGAATGGTGTGAAGACGTTTTTTAAATGAATAAATTAATATGAGGCAGTTAGTAGACTTCTTCTAGTCATGTGTTTTCTGTTTTGTTCTGTCTTCAAATTCTCTTACTTCTTGTGGATGTTATTGAAAGCAGGCGACTTAAAGAAAAATCTTACAAACAGCACCAACTAATAGAGAGTGAGTTCAGTGACTTGCAGCGTCAAATTGTAAACAATCTTAAATAAATACATACATAGATAAGGACAACATCACAATAAGCACCTAAAGCACTTGGTTCGGAAATCGAACCCGGGACCTCAGAGATGGCGACACCTTAGAAACCGGTGTTTACTCCACTCGTCCATAGAGGTCGTCATTCAAACGTCTAAAATCCTCTTGCCAAGCGCTGTGATTATAGCAAATCTTGGCTTATCAAGAAGCCTTTTTTGAATGTTATTTGAGAGTGATAAAGCAGGGATAAGTCACTATGTGCCGTTTGGTTACAGCATATAGTAAGTCACTATATGCCGTAAAAACAAAATCAGAGCAATGTATTTGACTGAATGTACAGACTTAAGTGACTTAAAAAGAAAAGGATGACCTTTCTTTCCGTTAGTGTCATAAGAGGTGACTAAAGGAAAGGTCTTGCAAATACCATCGGATGCCGAAAGATGGGATAACCATTTCCAAAAATACCAAGACCGAAATCCAGCAGATCAATGACGGGCAGCAGCGTATAAAGTTTATCTTCACGCAATTCCCAATACAGAGGTAGACAGAGGTCTAGTCTAGACAATTAAGTCCCTTTGACCCACCTTCCACCGACAATATTTTCGGGCAAGTATCAATTTGTGATGTTGATAACATTTTAATTCTTTCTCGTTTTCCCTACAAAAGGATATCGTCATTTGTACGTTTAATTTCGCTCATTGAAAATTTCAATTTTATGTGCCAGATAAACAAACACGTTTTTATTAAAATATTACGCGAAGACTTTGCCTTTTGATGCGTTTAGGAGTAAATCCTTAAGTAGACTCCCATCTACATTTTTATTATAATCCTAGATTATATTTAAAAAAGGACCCGGCGCCGCCACTCGGGCCGCGTACCTCCATAAAAAAACCAGCGATATGCTAATGAAGCATTATTTTTAACGTTTTATCATACACGTTGCGTTTTGACGATTACATTTTGTCTATGTCATTTGCTTTAACTGTATTTATCTTAACGTATTTTTTGAAAACTGGGAACACAGAGGTTAAGATAATTAAGTACTTTCGACCTACCTTTTATCAAAGCTTATTTGGGAGAATGTGGCTGGTGGTGCGTCTTTGGCCGTATCATAGGTGGATGGCTATACATAATTAAAGGGAGCAGCAGTGGTTCAGTGGTAAAGGCTCTCGCTTTCTCTGGTTCAATCTCAGAGCATCTTCAAATATATAAAGTGAATAAAATCTTCACGCCAATCCCAATACAGGTGTAGACAGAGGTTTAGACACTAAAACCCCACGGTGTTCCGCCGTTACCGCATGTTGGCGGAGCCACAGTAACGCTCTTGCACTCTTCCGCAATCCCTCCTGAGCTGGCCGCCCAAGTTTGAAAGGAAATCTTGTCACTAAAATTTACAACGGTTATTTTACTATTATTTTATTATTTTTTTTTTTTTGATTTAGTTACCAATGAATATCGGAGGAGAAATACACACAAACACACAGCATAAGAGAAAGAAGAATAAGGGCCACGCTATTGCAAACCACTTACCACAGCTACTTGCTCCATGAAAAGAACGTCAAGAGTACTCGCATAGCGCAACGTGTGTCTAGGAAGAAAAAGTGAAAGAGTAAGGGTGCTGATGGATGTGGTTATGAAACACTTGGCGATGTTCTGCTCTCTATGGCTACCCCGTCAAGGATGATGCGTGAAGATAAATATGTATAGTATAAATCACTACTTCACTAAAAAATATATATTTATTTATTATTTATTTACTATTTATTACATATTTATTATTTATTATTTATTTACTAAAATACAGATACAGATGCTCACTCACTTATAATGTAGGAGACAAAACTGTAGATAGCGAAACCTTTATTTATAAAGCCTTAATATTTATAACCCTCGTGTGCCCTTCTTTAATCTCGATTCGGCGCCGGATTTTCCGCGTTGAAAATATGTAATGGAAACGAAAAAAGCTCTATACATTTTAAACTTTTATATCTGACATGGAATAATCGTCATCATCAAGATCAAGGGTTACAATCTTGACTTACAGGAAAGTAATGATAACATTACTATAAATAAAATAAATAAATAAATATCTTCACGAAATTCCCAATACAGGGCTAGACAGAGGTCTAGTCTAGACAATTAAGTCCCTTTGACCCACCTTCCGCCAAAGATATTTTCGGGACAACGTGACAGGTGGTGAGCCCGTCGCCGCCTTTTATGTCCAAGCCAACGATATTAATTCGAACATAAGTTTTTAGAAAAACCCATTGGTACGGCCACTTGAGGATCGACCTCGGGTCTCTTGACTCGAAATTCCAACCACCCTACAACTCGGCTATTGTGACTTTAATTATTGTTTAAAAACTAATTAAAAATGCGATAAAATCCGAAAATCGTTTTATGTAAGTTGTTATTAAATAAAATAAATAAATATCTTCACCCAATTCCCAATGCAGACGTAGGCAGAGGTTTAGTTTAGACAATTAAGTCCCTTAGACCCATCTTCCACTGAAGATATTTTCGGAATCCTCCCAAAAAAACCATTGTCTGCAGGTGGTGGAATAACCATCTCGAATTATACTTGACGAAAACTCAGCACGCTGGTGAAAGGTCGCGTGTAACATACGAGGTTTCTGGTACTGCGATCGCCAATCCTCTCACGAAGCGTGGCGATTATGGAGTTCATTCCTTTACGTCTCTCGTGAGGTGTTCTGTGACCCATGTACCCATACCAATACTACTCCTGTGGTATTGGCGTTATATTTACCACTTATTTGCCCCCAGGGAATCGTAAGAAGCGAAAGGAAAGGACCTGGTTGGATAAACATATCGAATACTGTCAGTACCAGAAGAAAATACCAAACTGATGATATAAAGCAGCGTCTAAAAAATAAATGAATATCTTCACGCAATTCCCAGTATAGGGGTAGACAGAGGTCTAGCCTAGACAATTAGGTCCCTTCGACCTGCCATCCACCGAAGATATTATTCGGGACAACGTGACAGGTGGTGAGCCCGTCGCCGTCTTTATGTCCAAGCCAACGATGTAATTCGTATATAAGTTATATTGGGAATTGCGTGAAGATATTTATATTTATATCCTTTAAATTACTAATGGCGCTAAAGTCTTTTATTTCCATTAATAGAATTTAACTACGCGAAGTAGTGACTTCGCCGCAAACTAAAGTGCTCACTACCGCGGCCCCGCGACCTTCACTTGAGTAAGATTTCAGTAGCCAGTACTCAGTACAAACAAATAAATTTCGTTACATCCAACTGTGTAACTACATTTAAATGGTTTTAACCACAGACAACCGAAACCGTTGTACTGGTCTCGTGATTCGAGCTCGAAGTTAATTTATAAAGGTTATCTTTAAGTGCTATATTACGAATAGGCGGATATACTATTATTAATAGTGTTGTGTGTAGAAATACAGGGTATGTTTCCTTTGAAGTGTATATTGGAAAATAAAAAACATCAAGATAATGTGTATAGTACAGTAAACTCTGTGTCAATGCCCTGATGATACCGTAAGGCGAAACCGGTTGGTTAATTAATGAATAATTAAAAAGTGAATGTTTACAAGTGTTCTACAATGAATTTTAATGCAATTCAATTTATAAGTGATAACAATCGCAAGTATAATTTTTTTACTCAAATCGTGACGTCGATTGGGGCGCCTGCGTGACAGTAGCCTTTCCGCTGCCCGGTGACCGCAAGCGGCGCCGAGGTGAGGAAGGGCCAGCCGTGGGGGACGTGGGGGCTGCGCGGCCAGCCCCCACGTCCTTCCCTGATGCGTCAACGGTTGTGGCGGTAACATCATCCGGTACCTTGAAAGCTCCAGCTTTCAAGATTCCTCATGATATTAGTCACTTTGATTGCTGTCTTATCTTGTGGTAGAGGACACTGCTCTTTTCACAATGCCCTTTTCAGTAAGAATTTACACCGTCGATTCCTGAGTACAGTTTGTGAACGCGATCTTGGCGCCATTTTGTTGGAGGCAACTTTAGGCTTCCGCAGCCTTCCGCCACAAGCGTCAACGTCTGTGGTGTTAACACAGCGTTAAATGTATTAATACTATATTTCATAAGACTTATACATCTTACAGGATCGTTTAGTTGGTAGTAACCCTGCCTTCGAAGCTTTGCGTTGCGGGTTCGAAACTCGATGGGGCAAAAATTGGCGCCATGAATTTAATGTTTGCACTCGAGTCATGGATGGTTATATTTTTTTATATGAGTATTTATCCGTATAGATATTAATTTACGTATATTATACCGTTAGCTTGAACACTAAAACTGCGACAGGCTTATCACCTGTCACATCCCAAATTAGCTATAAAGCATACGATTTAAATAATTGTCTTGGACATAGAGACAGCGACAGGCTTACGCACCTATTACTATTACGTAAAATAAATAATAGTCACGATAGTTGAGTGGTTGGGTGATCGATTTCGTTTCGAGTTCGATTTCCAGGTGGTAGGGTCGTGGCTATGGGTTAATTTAAAAACTTATATACGATTTATAACGTTGTCCCAAAAATGTCTTCGATGGAAGGAGGGTCAAAAGGACTCAATTGTCTAGACCTCTGTCTACCCCTGTATTGGGAATAACGTGAATATGTTTTTTTTTATAAATGTAAACCATATGGTTTACATTTTTCTGTAATAAAGAAAACCAATGTCGTTCATTTTTAAACTTTCTACAAATCTACGAAATGATACAGGTTGTTGTTATTTTATATATTTAACTCATCAACTTCCATTTAAATTAATATCCCTACTTCGCTATGCTTTATCAAGCCCGCCTTTGGCTTCACAGAAACCTTATAAAGTCAGATTGGTTACAGGGAAGTAATATTTTCAGTTCAAAACAACCTTGTATCAGAGAAATATATGCGTGTAACAACAGTTTGAACATATATCATCATTATTTTCCATTGTATGTAATAAATATGAAATAAATAAATTTATATCTCAACGCAATTCCCAATACAGGGGTGGACAGAGGTCTAGTCCGGGACAGGTAACTCGGTCCACCTTCTACTGAAAATATTTTCGGGACAACGTGACAGGTGGTGAACCCGTCGCCGTAAATATGAAACATGATCGTAATTCGAGTCGAAAGACCGGAGTTCGCTTCCCAGGTGGGAGACTCCTACCAATAGGTTTATTTCAAAATTACGTGGGATTTTCGATCGTTGGCTTGGATATAAAGACGACGACAGGCTCATCGCCGTTCATGTTGTCCTCATAAATGTCTTTGATAAAGGTGGGTCGAAAGAACTCAATTGTCTAGACCTCTGTCTACCCCTGTATTGGGAATTGCGTGAAGATTTTTATATTTATATCCTTTAAATTACTAATGGCGCTAAAGTCTTTTATTTCCATTAACAGAATTTAATTACGCGAAGTAGTGACTTCGCCAAAAACTAAAGTGCTCACAACCGCGGCCCCGCGACCTTCACTTGAGTAAGATTACATTAGCCGGTACTCAGTACAAACAAATTAATTTCGTTACATCCAACTGTGTAAAAACATTTAAATGGTTTTAACCACAGACAACCGAAACCGTTGTACTGGTCTCGTGATTCGAGCTCGGAGATTAATTTATAAAAGGTTATCTTTAAGTGCTATATTACGAATAGGCGGATATACTATTATTAATAGTGTTGTGTGTAGAAATACAGGGTATGTTTCCTTTGAAGTGTATATTGGAAAATAAAAAACATCAAGATAATGTGTATAGTACAGTAAACTCTGTGTCAATGCCCTGATGATACCGTAAGGCGAAACCGGTTGGTTAATTAATGAATAATTAAAAAAAGTGAATTGTTTACAAGTGTTCTACAATGAATTTTAATGCAATTCAATTTCACCAAGTGATAACAATCGCAAGTATAATTTTTTTTACTCAAATCGTGACGTCGATTGGGGCGCCTGCGTGACAGTAGCCTTTCCGCTGCCCGGTGACCGCAAGCGGCGCCGAGGTGAGGAAGGGCGGCCGCGCAGCCCCCACAACCTTTCCTCATGCGTCAACGGTTGTGGCGGTAACATCATCCGGTACCTTGAAAGCTCCAGCTTTCAAGATTCCTCATGATATTAGTCACTTTGATTGCTGTCTTATCTTGTGGTAGAGGACACTGCTCTTTTCACAATGCCCTTTTCAGTAAGAATTTACACCGTCGATTCCTGAGTACAGTTTGTGAACGCGATCTTGGCGCCATTTTGTTGGAGGCAACTTTAGGCTTCCGCAGCCTTCCGCCTCATGCGTCAACGTCTGTGGTGTTAACACAGCGTTAAATGTATTAATACTATATTTCATAAGACTTATACATCTTACAGGATCGTTTAGTTGGTAGCAACCCTGCCTTCGCAGCTTTGAGTTGCGGGTTCGAATCTCGATGGGGCAAACATTGGCGCCATGAATTTAATGATTGCACTCGAGTCATTGAAGGTTATATTTTTTATATGAGTATTTATCCGTATAGATATTTATTTAAGTATATTATACCGTTAGCTTGAACACTAAGACTGCGACAGGATTACCACCTGTCACATCCTAAATTAGCTATAAAGCATACGATTTAAATAATTGTCTTGGACATAGAGACAGCGACAGGCTTACGTACCTATTACTATTACGTAAAATAAATAAATAAATAAATAAATAAATAAATAAATAAATAAATAAATAAATAAATAAATAAATATCTTCACCCAATTCCCAATGCAGACGTAGGCAGAGGTTTAGTTTAGACAATTAAGTCCCTTAGACCCATCTTCCACTGAAGATATTTTCAGGACAACGTGACAGGTGGTGAGCCGTCGCCGTCTTTATGTCCAAGCCAACGATGTAATTCGTATATAAGTTATATTGGGAATTGCGTGAAGATATTTATATTTATATCCTTTAAATTACTAATGGCGCTAAAGTCTTTTATTTCCATTAATAGAATTTAACTACGCGAAGTAGTGACTTCGCCGCAAACTAAAGTGCTCACTACCGCGGCCCCGCGACCTTCACTTGAGTAAGATTTCAGTAGCCAGTACTCAGTACAAACAAATAAATTTCGTTACATCCAACTGTGTAACTACATTTAAATGGTTTTAACCACAGACAACCGAAACCGTTGTACTGGTCTCGTGATTCGAGCTCGGAGATTAATTTATAAAAGGTTATCTTTAAGTGCTATATTACGAATAGGCGGATATACTATTATTAATAGTGTTGTGTGTAGAAATACAGGGTATGTTTCCTTTGAAGTGTATATTGGAAAATAAAAAACATCAAGATAATGTGTATAGTACAGTAAACTCTGTGTCAATGCCCTGATGATACCGTAAGGCGAAACCGGTTGGTTAATTAATGAATAATTAAAAAGTGAATTGTTTACAAGTGTTCTACAATGAATTTTAATGCAATTCAATTTCACCAAGTGATAACAATCGCAAGTATAATTTTTTTTACTCAAATCGTGACGTCGATTGGGGCGCCTGCGTGACAGTAGCCTTTCCGCTGCCCGGTGACCGCAAGCGGCGCCGAGGTGAGGAAGGGCCAGCCGTGGGGACGTGGGGCTGCGCGGCCAGCCCCCACGTCCTTCCTCATGCGTCAACAGTTGTAGCGGTAACATCATCCGGTACCTTGAAAGCTCCAGCTTTCAAGATTCCTCATGATATTAGTCACTTTGATTGCTGTCTTATCTTGTGGTAGAGGACACTGCTCTTTTCACAATGCCCTTTTCAGTAAATTTACACCGTCGATTCCTGAGTACAGTTTGTAAACGCGATCTTGGCGCCATTTTGTTGGAGGCAACTTTAGGCTTCCGCAGCCTTCCGCCACAAGCGTCAACGTCTGTGGTGTTAACACAGCGTTAAATGTGTTAATACTATATTTCATAAGACTTATACATCTTACAGGATCGTTTAGTTGGTAGTAACCCTGCCTTCGAAGCTTTGCGTTGCGGGTTCGAAACTCGATGGGGCAAACATTGGCGCCATTAATTTAATGTTTGCACTCGAGTCATGGATGGTTATATTTTTTTATATGAGTATTTATCCGTATAGATATTAATTTAAGTATATTATACCGTTAGCTTGAACACTAAGACTGCGACAGGCTTATCACCTGTCACATCCCAAATTAGCTATAAAGCATACGATTTAAATAATTGTCTTGGACATAGAGACAGCGACAGGCTTACGTACCTATTACTATTACGTAAAATAAATAATAGTCACGATAGTTGAGTGGTTGGGTGATCGATTTCGTTTCGAGTTCGATTTCCAGGTGGTAGGGTCGGGCCTATGGGTTAATTTAAAACTTATATACGATTTATAACGTTGTCCCAAAAATGTCTTCGATGGAAGGAGGGTCAAAAGGACTCAATTGTCTAGACCTCTGTCTACCCCTGTATTGGGAATTGCGTGAAGATATTTATTTATATATTTAACTCATCAACTTCCATTTAAATTAATATCCCTACTTCGCTATGCTTTATCAAGCCCGCCTTTGGCTTCACAGAAACCTTATAAAGTCAGATTGGTTACAGGAAAGTAATATTTTCAGTTCAAAACAACCTTGTATCAGAGAAATATATGCGTGTAACAACAGTTTGAACATATATCATCATTATTTTCCATTGTATGTAATAAACGTAAAATAAATAATAGTCACGATAGTTGGTGGTTGGGTGATCGATTTCGTTTCGAGTTCGATTTCCAGGTGGTAGGGTCGGGCCTATGGGTTAATTTAAAAACTTATATACGATTTATAACGTTGTCCCAAAAATGTCTTCGATGGAAGGAGGGTCAAAAGGACTCAATTGTCTAGACCTCTGTCTACCCCTGTATTGGGAATAACGTGAATATGTTTTTTTTTATAAATGTAAACCATATGGTTTACATTTTACTGTAATAAAGAAAACCAATGTCGTTCATTTTTAAACTTTCTACAAATCTACGAAATGATGCAGGTGGTTGTTATTTTATATATTAAACTTACATTTAAATTAATATCCCTACTTCGCTACGCTTTATCAAGCCCGCCTTTGGCTTCACAGAAACCTTATAAAGTCAGATTGGTTAGAGGGAAGTAATATTTTCAGTTCAAAACAACCTTGTATCAGAGAAATATATGCGTGTAACAACAGTTTGAACATATATCATCATTTTTTTCCATTGTATGTAATAAATATGAAATAAATAAATTTATATCTTAACGCAATTCCCAATACAGGGGTGGACAGAGGTCTAGTCGAGACAATTAACTCCCTTAGTCACACCTTCTACTGAAAATATTTTCGGGACAACGTGACAGGTGGTGAACCCGTCGCCGTAAATATGAAACATGATCGTAATTCGAGTCGAAAGACCGGAGTTCGCTTCCCAGGTGGGAGACTCCTACCAATAGGTTTATTTCAAAAATTACGTGGGATTTTCGATCGTTGGCTTGGATATAAAGACGACGACAGGCTCATCGCCGTTCATGTTGTCCTCATAAATGTCTTTGATAAAAGGTGGGTCGAAAGAACTCAATTGTCTAGACCTCTGTCTACCCCTGTATTAGAATAACGTGAATATGTTTTTATAAATGTAAACCATATGGTTTACATTTTACTGTAATAAAGAAAACCAATGTCGTTCATTTTTAAACTTTCTACAAATCTACGAAATGATACAGGTTGTTGTTATTTTATATATTCAACTTCCATTTAAATTAATATCCCTACTTCGCTATGCTTTATCAAGCCCGCCTTTGGCTTCACAGAAACCTTATAAAGTCAGATTGGTTACAGGGAAGTAATATTTTCAGTTCAAAACAACCTTGTATCAGAGAAATATATGCGTGTAACAACAGTTTGAACATATATCATCATTATTTTCCATTGTATGTAATAAATATGAAATAAATAAATTTATATCTCAACGCAATTCCCAATACAGGGGTGGACAGAGGTCTAGTCTAGACAATTAATTGTCTAGTATATAGTCCCTTAGTCCCACCTTCCACTGAAAATATTTTCGGGACAACGTGACAGGTGGTGAGCCCGTCGCCGTAAATATGAAATATGATCGTAATTCGAGTCGAAAGACCGGAGTTCGCTTCCCAGGTGGGAGACTCCTACCAATAGGTTTATTTCAAAAATTACGTGCGATTTTCGATCGTTGGCTTGGATATAAAGACGACGACAGGCTCATCGCCGTTCATGTTGTCCTCAAAAATGTCTTTGATAAAAGGTGGGTCGAAAGAACTCAATTGTCCAGACTAGACATCTGTTCACCCCTGTATTGGGAATGGCGTGAAGTTATTTTATTTAAATAAAAAGCTTTAATCTCATGTAAAGTCAAGCTTCAATCTCATGTATTCATTATAACGGCCTGTTAAAGTCCTCCGTAGGACATAGACCTCTCCCCTACGTGCGGCTTTGCCATAATCGCCACGCTTGTCAAGTGCATTGGCGATCGCAGTACATTACCTATTTAGATGCTGCTGCCAATCACCGGTCAGCTGAATTTTGGTCTGGTATTTTTTGAGGTGTTTATCCCATTATCGGTAACCTACTGCGTTTTTAAGACTCCTTCCATAGTCGCCTCTTACATGGGGGGTGGTAAATTATTACAGCCAAAGCGCACGGCAAACCAAACGTTATTTATGTTATACCATGTTAGTAATTTATAAGGAAACAGTAAACATAATTATAAAAATATTTTTTATTTCCTTCATTAACGCGAATAAATAGATATAATAAACACATACAAATCGTATGTAAGTTATGAAAAACCTCCTGGGGACGGAACTCGGATCTCTTGTCTCGAATTCCGATCAACCAAACCACTCGTCTATCGTCACTTTTATATTAAAAATTAACTTAGATAAAAAATATTCGTGTCTCTAACTTTACATCGATACGATTCTCATTCCGCTGAGAGTACTTATGCAAATGTAATCTTAGAACTTAATTACGGTAATTTTTGCACTTAGTTATTAAATAATTGCGAGTATGTATAATTACATACGAACCGGATATTTTAAAAGAGCTTCTTTAACCCTCATGTAATAATTTTCCTACAATACCTTATATCACTATAAAGTTTATTGAAAATGTGGAAATAGTTTTGTCTTAGTTTTTGTAATGTTTAAATAAATAATTATCGATGTAAAAGTTGTTATTAAATAATGATTCCCTGTAATTACGCGAATGCTACACATCTTAAATATAACCGTACCTCTCGACGAACATATCAATGATGGACTAGAGCTTGACCTTCTGCCCTTTGACGTGCTCTCTAATGGTTAATATACCCAATTTTTTTAGTAAAGGTACGAGAGCATTTGGGGCATGTCAAGACACCGCTGTCATTATTGTGGGATATGGCCGCTAGTGATTGGACCTTGAGCTCTCATTCTGTCGAGCTTGACATGTAACACATACCACCAGCAACAGCGCAACGCGACACGTTTTTTGGCTCAAAAACAAGGTGTTATCAGGCAGAGACTCTCCAGTCGCCCTTCGTGGAGTCTATACGGTTTCTGATAATGAATATCCGCAAAGTACCGCCTTAGTCTATTAACTATTTATCTATATATTTATATTAAACCTGGTTGATACTAAGACGGTGATAGGCTTACCGCCTATCACGAATAAAAATTTACCTAACAAAGAAGTCACGATAACCGAGTGGTTCGGTGGTCGGAATTTGGAGTCGAGAGACCCGAGTTAGGTCCCCATGTGGCAGGCTCGTACCAATGAGTTTTTCAAAAACTTATGTACGAATTATATCGTTGGCTTGGACATAAAGGCGGCGACGGGCTCACCACCTGTCACGTTGTCTCGAAAATATCTTCGGTGGAAGGTGGGTCAAAGGGAATTAATTGTCTAGACTACACCTCTGTCTACCCCTGTATTGGGAATTGCGTGAAGATATTTATTTATATATTTATAATAAAAACTTAATTCCATTCCCACTCCTCACTTTGTAATAAAATTATCCGTTATATGTTCCAATTTTCGAATCACTACGTACTTATAAAAATATACGTACGCAGACAAAACGCCCTTAAAAATGAAATCGTCTCTATAAATAAACTTCCAACCATTAATAAATTCCCTGTTGATTTACAAAACAAATGAGTATTTAAATAGAATTACCGCTTTCATTATTATTGACACTCAGCTCCGACAAAAACAAAATGTTTGACTTTTAAATTGGAAACCGAATAATATTTATGCTAAGCGATCGTCGCGGATCGACAGGAGTCAAATTGATTTATTTATTGTTTGAAACAAACTTAATGTAATTTAATAATATAAATTTGGTCTTTAATGTAATATAACACTTGTGAAATATGTTTTCATTTCATTCGATTATCGTTTTGTTTGACGACCTTCGTGGACGAGTGGCGGATCGGATTTCATAACGTCACAGAAGCCCCGGGTTCGATGTAGGCAACACTTTTTCAACATTTTCTCAGAGCTTAGACCTGATCCTGTTTGTATATTCTGTTGTTTGTGATGTTGTGCTTATCTATGTAAGTTTTTATGTACATAATGCGTTAAGAGCAAGTTTTTGCTTTATATATGTGTCATACATATTTATTTTTATTTTAGTAACGGTTTGTAAAAATCCACTGTAGGTCATAGAACTTTCTATTACTTGTGGATTGGACAGAACCACCAAGTTTGCCAAGAGTATTGGCGATCGGAGAACTCTCGTACCGTATATGTTGCCGCTCGTCTGGTATACTTTGAAATGGTCATGGCGGGATGACCATATCAACACACACAACAACACGCATTATCTGTCGTAAACCAATTGTACTTTTTATGGCTTTTCTCATAGTCGCCTTTTACGACCCTCGAGATGAAAAGGGTTGGTATATCCTACGCCGTAACCACACGGAAATTACTAAAAAATGAACGATTTTGACCGACCTATCTCCGCTCTCACTTATTTCGAAGCCAAGGTACAGTATATGCGATATTAAAACCTTGCAGAGTATAGTAAAACCATATTTGGGTAGATTGCATTGTGTGCTCAACTTCGTAAAAGTAAAAATAAAAAAGGCTTTCTAGGCTAAATCTCTCAGGCTAAATCCTAGAGACGACTTGTTTTTGTAGGTGTCGCATCCGCTTGTCCCCAAGACAAAAGTACTAAATATATGTTCAAAATAAGAGAAGTAATGATGATTTAACTTGAAAAAAGCTAATTTCCAAAAAGGAAAAGCATTTGTCAGATCCAATTGCCGGTCACACAATTTCCGCACTGGCCTGAACTTTTCCGTTACACCTAACTGCTTTGTTTGTTATTATTTTATTTAAAGTCAGTTATTGTATACAGTTATTATTATATAATCTTGTGAGATTGACGTACGAATGCGGTAAAATATTAGAGACATGATGAATATTTTATAATATCATATGAATCTACCCAAGTTTCTAGTGAATAATTTAAAGAAAAAGCGATTATTATGACTTAACTATAACAGTCAAGATAACAGTCAAAATAAGAAGGAGAAAAACTTTCATATCCCAAGCTTATGTATGATTGTTAAGGAGTAAACTCCAAAAATATTAGCCATCTGCTTCTTATGAAGCGAATATTGGTAACTCATGTATTTATTTTTATTGAATTGATTAGTTAATCCAGACGGCATCAAAACAGAGAAGTTTGTAATCCGACGAATCGTCGACTGAGAATCGACCGAACGAATTTAAGCGACAACAAGCGAAATAAACAGATTAAAGAAATTACATAAATGTTACTAACGAATTGTCTTCACTTCTCGAGACATTTAAGCAAACGAGGATCTTAATTTAATCCTGAGGGAAATGTTACAGTCGCTTCGCTATTCAGATTGACTATTTAGTTATGTTGAGGGTTGGTGACTGTGATATTTATAACGACCTGTAAAATCCTGCTGTAGTACTGGACTCAGGACCCCTTTACGGAAGTAAAAAATCGTGTATCTAATAAAAATACCTTCACGTTATTCCCAACACTAGGGTAGACAGAGATCTAGACAGCTAAGTCTTTTCGACCCACCTCTACCGAAGAAATTTTTTGCCAGAATGAGATGAGCCGGTCGCAATCTTCATATCCAAGTCAACGATATAAATCGTACAAATTTTTGTGACGTGACGCTCGTGAGATTAGCTCTGTTAAAATTTATACCAAGATTTTTAATATGTTTAAATTAAAAATCTTGGTATAAATTTTAAGAAATTGGTGTATGTTGTTACAAAATTAAAATTGTGTAAGTAAGTAAACATCACCAAACTGCTTTCTGTACATATTGATGAACAGAATGTACCGCCATTAGGCATACGAAAGTGGATGCCTAAATGTATCTATAATACATATAAATAAAATTGGAGTGCCTGTTTGTAATATTGAAATGTATGTGAATATATACGGTACATACACCAAAACACTTTTTTTTAATTTTTGTCTGTGTGTCTGTCTGTTTGTTCTGGATAATCTCTGAGACCTTTGGACCGATTTTAAAAAGACTTTCACTCACATGTAGCTAATGTTAAGCTTATGTTAATAAGGAGTAACATAGGCTATTTTTATTTTAGAAACATAATTAGGGTTCCGCGTTAAGTGTTAAACTGCGGGCAAAGCCGCAGGGGGCTGCTAGTTTATAATAATAATTGATCATATGAAATTAGCTAGAATTTTATTTAAAAATTGAACTAATAAAATCAGCTATTAGAAATATCAGCTAACAGTTATTCTAAAAAGTAAATTTAAACGAAATATTATTAAGAAGATTATGAATTAGTATAAAGAATATTATTGTTAAAGTGAAGAGTGGGTCGAAAGGACTTAATTGTCTCGACCTCTGCCTCTCACTCTCTCTTTACCTCTCTATTTCTCTGTGAACAGATTTTGTTTTATTATTATATCATCATGTATCTTTAACGGGGTAGCCAGAGAGAACAGATCGCCAAGTGTCACGGTCCTTGCATACCTCTATAGCTTCTTTCAAATTCATCATTCTCTTTATACAAAAACTAAATCCGGGTTAGGTCTCAAACAATCAACGCACGCCCTTATCCATTTTAGTAATACTCATAAGATCACCTTTTAAACCTGTGTTTGAGTATTTCTTCATTTTGTTCGTGCAATGTAACGCCACCCTTTGAACTTCTCCTTGAACCAGTTAACATATGACTTTTATTTTATTTTTCATTCGGAATGGTGCAAATGACCATTCATTTGTAAACAAATTTATACATTCTCTTCGTGTCAACCAATAGATTAATCAGAGATAACAATGATGTGCAATGTGCAAACGAAACAATACATTGCTAATTAATTTGCTAAATATGTATGTACGTAATTATATTGTACCGTTAGCGTGGACATCAAGACGGAGATAGACTCACCACGGTGAAAGCTGGGTCGAAAGAACTTAAATGACAAGACCTCTGTTTACCCCAGTATTGGAAAAATGCCTGAAGAGATAAAAAATTAAAAAACAAATCATATTTCAGACATAAAATAATTTCCTACTTATTCTCATTTCGGCGGACAAATGCTGCATAATAGAGATATTTTTATGTTCAGTTGAAACATAATCATAACAAATGCCACCCTTAACAAAAACATGTTTTTTGCAAAAGGCTTCTCTTTAGCCCGTTCGATGAAAGAGGATGGTTCATCAATAATTACGGACTGGAAATAAAAGACACCATTTACTTTTTTGTTTTTGTGAAGTGCTTTTTAGTAACAGTTTACATTCATGCATACACACACGTCTCGTGTAGTAACGGCGTAAGAATATTGCAACTCCCTTTCTTCCCGTGGATTTCGTAAGTGGCGACTAAGGAAAACAGCCGTGAATATCGTTTTGGTAACCGATAGTTGGCGGGATAACTATTTCTATAAATATCAGACAAAAATAATGAAAATGAATGTGGGCAGCAGCGTCTGAGGTGCAAGTAGTCTGCTAATGCGTTCGCCAATCCGCTTGCCAGGCGTGGTGATTACGGCAAATCCTCCCTATGGGAGCTCTATGGTAACGTAAAAAAGGTAACGGCCGAAGGCCTTGAGGCCTTTGCCACAGCTAAACCATAAACATGCCGTCTGAGTTAAAAATAATAAAAATATAAATGTGACATTTTTGGAGGCTTAATATGAAAATGAGTAATTTGTTTCATTATTTTTTATTTAATTACATAATTTCGTTACATTACTTTTTTTTCATTATCATCATCATAAAAGCTTTCCCACATGGGAAGCGTTACCGTTACCCCATGCCAACGTAGCTCCAGTAAAAAAAAATAGAACGCCAAAAGTGGGGTAGACAATTGTCAAGACAATTAAGACCTTTAACGGAACTCTTTTTTTTGGGACAACAAGACAGATGGTGAACCTGTTGCCGTCTTTATATCCAAGCCAACGTTGGTTCGTGCCTACCACCTGAAGATCGAACTCGAGTCCCTTGATTCGAATTCTGATCGCCCAACCACTCGGTTATCGTGACTGTTAGTAGCTCCAAAAAATTTAAAAGTTAAATTTAATTGAAAAGCATATTAGAGGTAGCACTACTCAGCTACTTCTACGGCGTAGACAATACCGCGTAAGCTCTACGAACGTCTCAAGGTGGATCACTTGTTAATAATGATTTATTATTAAATTCACAGACAAATATATTCTAGTGAATTTTCTTTTTCCAGACCAACTCTTACAGCACCTTAAAAGATGAGATTCTAAATTTATTTCAAGTTTTGTGAGTGTTTCGAACGAAAATACATTTGTTCATATTTATTTGAAAGCCTCTCAAAGCGTTTATATTTGACAGAATATATGGGATTGAATCCAATGTGAGAGTTGTCCACTAAATTAAGTATTCTCTATTTTGCTTTACTTGGAAATAGGGACGTTAAAATGAGCACTTTACATCACAAAGAAGATATGTTAAATTAATTATACGAAAGGCCATATAAAGTTTTGCGAATTTTTCGTTTGATACACTGGCCAGATATAATTTGTTTTAAAAATATTAAACGAAAATACTGACAGAAAGTAAATAATAATTTAACATGGACTACATCAAGTACATTGGTCTAATCTCAAAGTTAACTGAAGCATTGGTGTCTTGAAGTCGGGAACAACGAAGGTACCACAAATATCTTGACCGCGACAATAAGTGGTTGTCTATAGACTAGTTTGGAGATTGATTAGTAAAGTGTACGCTAATGAACCACATATTTAAAGAACTACAACCTCTTTTTAAAAAGTAAAAAAAAAATAAAAAGAAAATTTAAAAAGCAATAGGAATTTTTTTTAAATTAAGGAAGGGGGTACGTAGTATCGTAACTTTTTTTAGATAATAATGACAATGAGTAATAGTGGTATACGGTAATATAAACGACAACCAACGAACGATACCCACGGGAAGTAATATAGTGGCAACATTATTACGCAGTTAGCACACGGTTAAAGTTACATTACTTTATTATTAAATTCAGTACTAAAATATGCTATTAACAACAAGACAGCTGCTTACTACAGAAAATTAAAGAATCCTATGGGAAATTTGACATAACACACAGTCGGAGTCACAGGCAAAATTAAGTAGAAAATTAATATTTCATCGCATCAAGTATCGACGTACCGAGTAATAGCTGCTAGGGAGGTCACTTAAAAATGTTTTCACGACGCAAAAAGTGTAAAGAGGGGGGTTTTATTTACAAGCCGTTATTATTTATGAGCCGTTCGACCCTTCTTTAATATCGGCGCGAGTTTAGGTCCTGTTCCCGTGAGGAGAATACGTTACTGCGGTGAATTGTAATAACGGATATATCCATTGCATCTGTAAGTATATTCGAGATGAAGTATAATTTCAGTAAACAGGTTTCAGCATTTTTACTAGTTTTATTGGAAACGTTTTTGTGGTTTATATCGATGGTATGGACCCAACTTACTTAAACGGCTGTAGATGTCCACTGCTGCCAGGGCCTTTCATAAGCCGTAAGAAGGATTTGGCATAATCGTGATCGCAGTACCAGATACCTCACACCATATACGCCGCTGCTCGTCTGCCGTCTGCTTATTTTTGTACTGGTATTTTTCGAGAGAATTCCGCCGTCTGTCGGTAGCTTTTTGCAATTTCGAGGTTCTTTTCTCTCAGCCGCCTCAATCACCTCTAAGAGAGGAGGTGCCACTATCCTTGCGCCGGTACTAAGATGGAGACAAATTCACCGTCACCACTTTTAAAGGTGGTAATATCCTTATTTGAAGTGACCAAAACGGAGTTAGTACTGGACTCTTTCTCATTTCTGCCCTCAAATAGAGTGTAACAACTGTTTGATTCCACCTTGAACTGTTTGTGAAATGTTTGGTAGTTCTCTCACAGAACATCTGACAAGAATATTTAACCCAGAAGAATGCAAAGTACTACTGCATTTCACAGCACAAGTAAAGGAAAAATCATTTTTTTTATTTTTAGTTTTATCGCATTCACAGTTCTAGAATAATGAATGCTATGAAAGCTAATAAACTCCAGCAGATAGTTTTAATTAGTTTGGTGAGGGGAGCTGTAAAATTACCAAAATATACAGAACCCTCGGTGCGCGAGTCAGGTACGCACTTGTTCGGTTTTTATTTATTTCCCAGGGTCTGGCCGCAACGTTTACGCGGTATTCTGAAAATTGAACTTTAAATTTTTCATATTTCAGAATATCCTCTGATTCTTTTAGGCATAGTAATAAGTTTATAACAATCTTTTACGACAGCCACGGGAAGAAAAGAGGTTGAATATTCTAGTGCCGATACAACATGGAAAACCAATTCTATAAAATATTTCGAACAGGTATTTTTCTACAGATTTATAACAGGATACATATTTAGATCACTTTGGCGAAATTTACCTAAATTTCGCCAATCCGCCTCAGAGGTGTAGACATTCTGTCATTCCTTGATAATTTCTCTATACCAACTTAAACGACCTTAGCGACTTTTATTATTTTATATTTTTTTAAATAATCATATTAAAATAACATGAATCATATTAAAAAATATTTTTTTATAAATCACATTAAATAATCATCATATATACACAGATAGCGGACAACATGTGGTACATAACTCTGATTCTAAAGTAAGTAGTCTAAGCACTTGTCTTTTGGGATCGAAACAATGAAGGTTATGAATGTAGAAAAAGTTTGTACCGACCGGACATCGAACCCGGGACCTCTGAGCTCCCGCCACTATGAAAACGTATATACGTCACTCGTACACGGAGGTTGCCATATATCTAGTATAAATTGTGGTTCTCAGTATACAAATGTAATAACTTATAAAACTATTACTGCTGTGAACATTGCATGTAGTTAGAAATGAATCCACGATTAAAATTCCAGTTTCTGTCCAAAAAGGAAGCACCGGCTATCAACTGTCTCTTTATACATTCCGACCAGTCTAACTGCGATACTGAATATTTCCTGCAGACTGATATCGCTGCATTATCAGACGTCGTTAAGGTTTGAAATTGGAATATAGTGAATTAGCTTTTGTACTGCTGTGTTGTTTTTCAATAGGATTTTTATTTAGGAATTTTTTTATAGGATAGAGATAGAGTAGAGAAACAATCATCAAATGGTAAATGGCTACAATAGCCCATAAGCAGCCCTACAAGCTATAAACATCTTTAAATGAAGTAGACTAAAAATAAAAGAAAAATTGCCACAATTTGAATTTATTTATTCTTTAATATACATGATTAAACATTGTTATTATTATCCTATAATTTCTTTCTACGAGTATAAAGCGAACTTAATTAATTTCCTCTTATTCCATTTCGTGCCAGCATACCTTTACGTAGTGGTTAAACAAACAAAGGCAGTTATAAAGGAAAACATTTAAAAGATTTTACAAAAAATTGTACATTGTAAGGTAAATTAAGTAATTAAATCCCGGATTCGAATCCTGCCCGTGTCAGTTGAAATTAAAAAAAAATCTCTCTATAATTTAATCACATAAAAGTTCAGCATAAATATGCTTTAAGAAACAATAAAATTGCGTAATTTAATCAATCAATCAACATTGTAAAAATAAAGGTGTTGTCGAAAGCATGACCAAACACTTCGCAACTTAGACGTTACTGCCGTATCGGTCTGCTGACTTTTGCTGCTGGAAAGGAAGAGAGTGGTAAATTCTTAGGTTGAAACCACGCGCTATTCAGCATTAAATCCTTACCCAAGGCATCTTCGTGATGATTTTTAAAGAATTTATATCGTGCTGAATTTTTTAGTTATTAAATTAATGAGAATTTTTTAAAAAAGAGCTGATGTCAATTGATTTTTAAACTAAAGCTTTATTTTTCATGGTATTCTTCTTTTTCTTTTTAAACTATCATGAGTCCACTGCTGAACATGCCTCCCCTAGAATTCGCCATAAAGAACTGTCCTCAGCCTGCATCCATCGACTCCTCACGTCGTTTCCAGGTCGTCACTCCATCCTGTGGGGTGTCGACCTACACTGTATTTACTGCTATATTGGTAACCTTAGTTCTGCTGCGGATGTCTTCGTTGCGGATTCTATCACGCAGTGAAACCGAGCATAGCCCTTTCCGTAGCGCGCTGAGCAACTTTGAGCCACCTTGTTCGGCCAGTTTCAAGGTATTATTACATTGAAAATTAATAGTGAATGTTGTTTAAATTATTTTCTTAGTTCTGGTTCGATACTGAGTCTGGCCGGAGTTAAAGAAGAAAACGTTTATTTGGTATTTTGTAAGAATTCAAAATTTTCGTGGTGTCTCCAATTGCCTGCTGTTGTTTTGCTAAATGCAAGTCGCATTTAGCAAAATAAATGCAGTCGTGTGTTTATTTCTTTGCAGAATATTTACATTTCTTCCAAGGAATTTATTTTGTTGTTCACATAAAGAAATCTCCGTGTTCTAATGAAGCTCGCATATTTTATGTCAACGTTAAAGCGCGAGCAAGGGCCGCGCTAATGAGGCATCTGAATTAATGCGCATAAGGGAGAGGGGAAGGGGGAGGGGAGGTTAAGAAGGATATAATGAGTAAGAAATGTATTCAAGACAAAAGTTTTGTTTTAAGGATTCGAACTTATCATTGACACGTTTCCGTTAAAAACAATAATTGTAACAGCTGTCACGACGACCCGATAGCTATGGGTTGCGGGTTCGAATAGCGCGGGGGGTAAATATTTTTGGGAATATATATTTGTTAAAAAAATACCCATGAGCTTTACGAGGAAAAGATGTTTGACAGGAGCTAGTCTTTTCCATAATTATGAATATGAATGTTAGAACTCGAAGCATGGTCGTTTATATAAATATATATAAATATTAAACATATATACTTATACAAGGGAGGCAAACGAGCAGGTGGCTCACGTGATGGTAAGTGATTACCGCCGCCCATGAACATCCGCAATACCAGAGGCATAGCAGATGCGTTGCCGGCCTTTGAGAAATGTATAGGCTCTTTTCTTGAAGGTCCCTAAGTCGTATCGGTCCGGAAAAACCGCTGACGGCAGCACATGCCATAAAAGACAAGTGAGTGGCAGAAAATTCCGCGAAAAACGCACTGAGGTGGAATGCCAAGCATCAAGATGGTGTTGATGGAATTTTTGACTATGCCGTAAAGTTAGATGGTGAAATTCTGCGGCTGGGATTAATCCGAACAATTCCTCAGAGCACTCCCCGTAGTAAATCTTGTAAAAAATGTATAAAGATGCAACATTTCTTCGCAATGCCAGGGGATCTAGCCTATCACATAGAACATGGTCGTGGACGATTTGAGCCGCTCTTCGTTGGATACGGTCAAATGGAAGGAGCTGACACTGGGGTGCCCCCGCCCAGAGATGCGAACAGTAGTCCATGTGCGGCCGAACCTGCGCCTTATAAAGTTGCAGACGGTGGGCCGGCATGAAGTACTGTCGTGCTCTACTGAGCACGCCAAGCTTCTTATAGGCCAATTTGGCCTTCCATTCCAAATGCCCGCGAAACTGAACGTCGCTCGATATGTCGACGCCAAGGATTCCGATACTGGCTGAGGCAACTAGTGGAGTGCTCTCAAAATGAGGTGACACGACGAAGGGTTTCTTTTTAGAGGTAAACGCGCAAACTTGTGTCTTTTTAGGGTTAAACTGGACTAAATTTAGTCGGCCCCAACACGAGACTTTGTCTAACAAAATCTCGACTTCAGACACAAGTTTGTTCCGGTACTCGTCAACGTGTCCCCGAGAAATATTGGCACGGCCGGTGTATAGGGCATCACCAGTACTGTCTTCTGCATAGCAATGAATATTACTAATTTGTAACAAATCATTGATATGCAGAAAAATAAGTAGTTAAGACACTTGTATTATGAAATTGGTAACAACGAAGGCATCACAAACACACAGACCCGAGAATAGTACAAAAAGTGTTTTTTTACATTGACTAGTCCGGGAATAGTATCCGGGAATTCAGAGATGGCGACACTTTGAGAACCGGTGTATACGCCCTTTGTCCACGGAGTTGGTTAAAGTTACACACTATTACCAACTTCTTACACAAAATAGTAGTGAAATACTATTGTGTTGCCGTTTCATTCAATCTTAGTCCACGAGAGTGACAACGCATTTGTAACCTTCTTCTTTTGAAATGGTTTCCAGGTGGTACGGCCTACCCCTTGAGGTATTGAATTCGGGTCTCAGAACTCGAATTCCGATTACCCTGCCACTCGGCTAATCTAATCTAATTAAAAACAATTGGTAGAATTAAATGTAAATGAACATATTGAATACTTATGATTGTGTTCTCTTGGTGGAACTTTATCGTTAAATAAATTCAAATTTACTTTTACTCATTCCATTATTTATAATAAATAAACTTAAAATAAATAGTGGAATGAGTAAGACGGAATTTGGGTTTGTTTCTATAAAATGTCTGTTCGTCAAGAAACAAATACAAATTTGCTTTTGTTTGTCACCTTTAGAATGGAATTGATTACCTTGATAATGTAGCCGTTAAAATTTGTTAAATGGAAAGGCAAAGAGGGAATGGAAGGGAATAGGAGTATGTGCGTCTTATACTTTACTCTACTGTACTCTACTCTTCTGAAGCACTAAATGCATCTTCTTCTGGCTGGTATTCTACATGGCCTGGTGGCTTATGCAGCTGCAGAAGCTGCCAACCTTTGAATGCTGGGTCAAAAATAAACATATTAAAGAGAAATGTTTTCTACGTCTTTCATAACGCCCACGGGAATAAAAGCGTGGCAAATTCGTAAATTTCTCACGTAATAATTTATTTTCGAAAGTGATAAAAGTATGTAGGAATTTGAAATGGAGAATAGAAACACGGCGAGTTAATTAGTGAAATTGTACTTTAAGTTAACGCTTAACTTTAGATACATTTAGAACATATACTTCTCTATCTACATATTTGTCGACCTCCGTGGACGATTGGCGTACCGATTTCTGGAGTGTGAAGTCCCGGGTTTGATTCCCGGTCGGATGAATGTAGAAAACTTTTATTCTACATTACTTTGGAATTTAAGTAACACATACGATGTTATCCATATCTAGATATGTATTTATTTATTATTGGAAAATCATTGAGCTCATGTATTGTGTATACATTGCTCATGTAAGCTTATGTATTGTGTATACATTGCTCATGTAAGCTCATGTATTGTGTATACATTGCTCATGTAAGCTCATGTATTGTGTATACATTGCTCATGTAAGCTCATGTATTGTGTATACATTGCTCATGTAAGCTCATGTATTGTGTATACATTGCTCATGTAAGCTCATGTATTGTGTATACATTGCTCATGTAAGCTCATGTATTGTGTATACATTGCTCATGTAAGCTCATGTATTGTGTATACATTGCTCATGTAAGCTCATGTATTGTGTATACATTGCTCATGTAAGCTCATGTATTGTGTATACATTGCTCATGTAAGCTCATGTATTGTGTATACATTGCTCATGTAAGCTCATGTATTGTGTATACATTGCTCATGTAAGCTCATGTATTGTGTATACATTGCTCATGTAAGCTCATGTATTGTGTATACATTGCTCATGTAAGCTCATGTATTGTGTATACATTGCTCATGTAAGCTCATGTATTGTGTATACATTGCTCATGTAAGCTCATGTATTGTGTATACATTGCTCATGTAAGCTCATGTATTGTGTATACATTGCTCATGTAAGCTCATGTATTGTGTATACATTGCTCATGTAAGCTCATGTATTGTGTATACATTGCTCATGTAAGCTCATGTATTGTGTATACATTGCTCATGTAAGCTCATGTATTGTGTATACATTGCTCATGTAAGCTCATGTATTGTGTATACATTGCTCATGTAAGCTCATGTATTGTGTATACATTGCTCATGTAAGCTCATGTATTGTGTATACATTGCTCATGTAAGCTCATGTATTGTGTATACATTGCTCATGTAAGCTCATGTATTGTGTATACATTGCTCATGTAAGCTCATGTATTGTGTATACATTGCTCATGTAAGCTCATGTATTGTGTATACATTGCTCATGTAAGCTCATGTATTGTGTATACATTGCTCATGTAAGCTCATGTATTGTGTATACATTGCTCATGTAAGCTCATGTATTGTGTATACATTGCTCATGTAAGCTCATGTATTGTGTATACATTGCTCATGTAAGCTCATGTATTGTGTATACATTGCTCATGTAAGCTCATGTATTGTGTATACATTGCTCATGTAAGCTCATGTATTGTGTATACATTGCTCATGTAAGCTCATGTATTGTGTATACATTGCTCATGTAAGCTCATGTATTGTGTATACATTGCTCATGTAAGCTCATGTATTGTGTATACATTGCTCATGTAAGCTCATGTATTGTGTATACATTGCTCATGTAAGCTCATGTATTGTGTATACATTGCTCATGTAAGCTCATGTATTGTGTATACATTGCTCATGTAAGCTCATGTATTGTGTATACATTGCTCATGTAAGCTCATGTATTGTGTATACATTGCTCATGTAAGCTCATGTATTGTGTATACATTGCTCATGTAAGCTCATGTATTGTGTATACATTGCTCATGTAAGCTCATGTATTGTGTATACATTGCTCATGTAAGCTCATGTATTGTGTATACATTGCTCATGTAAGCTCATGTATTGTGTATACATTGCTCATGTAAGCTCATGTATTGTGTATACATTGCTCATGTAAGCTCATGTATTGTGTATACATTGCTCATGTAAGCTCATGTATTGTGTATACATTGCTCATGTAAGCTCATGTATTGTGTATACATTGCTCATGTAAGCTCATGTATTGTGTATACATTGCTCATGTAAGCTCATGTATTGTGTATACATTGCTCATGTAAGCTCATGTATTGTGTATACATTGCTCATGTAAGCTCATGTATTGTGTATACATTGCTCATGTAAGCTCATGTATTGTGTATACATTGCTCATGTAAGCTCATGTATTGTGTATACATTGCTCATGTAAGCTCATGTATTGTGTATACATTGCTCATGTAAGCTCATGTATTGTGTATACATTGCTCATGTAAGCTCATGTATTGTGTATACATTGCTCATGTAAGCTCATGTATTGTGTATACATTGCTCATGTAAGCTCATGTATTGTGTATACATTGCTCATGTAAGCTCATGTATTGTGTATACATTGCTCATGTAAGCTCATGTATTGTGTATACATTGCTCATGTAAGCTCATGTATTGTGTATACATTGCTCATGTAAGCTCATGTATTGTGTATACATTGCTCATGTAAGCTCATGTATTGTGTATACATTGCTCATGTAAGCTCATGTATTGTGTATACATTGCTCATGTAAGCTCATGTATTGTGTATACATTGCTCATGTAAGCTCATGTATTGTGTATACATTGCTCATGTAAGCTCATGTATTGTGTATACATTGCTCATGTAAGCTCATGTATTGTGTATACATTGCTCATGTAAGCTCATGTATTGTGTATACATTGCTCATGTAAGCTCATGTATTGTGTATACATTGCTCATGTAAGCTCATGTATTGTGTATACATTGCTCATGTAAGCTCATGTATTGTGTATACATTGCTCATGTAAGCTCATGTATTGTGTATACATTGCTCATGTAAGCTCATGTATTGTGTATACATTGCTCATGTAAGCTCATGTATTGTGTATACATTGCTCATGTAAGCTCATGTATTGTGTATACATTGCTCATGTAAGCTCATGTATTGTGTATACATTGCTCATGTAAGCTCATGTATTGTGTATACATTGCTCATGTAAGCTCATGTATTGTGTATACATTGCTCATGTAAGCTCATGTATTGTGTATACATTGCTCATGTAAGCTCATGTATTGTGTATACATTGCTCATGTAAGCTCATGTATTGTGTATACATTGCTCATGTAAGCTCATGTATTGTGTATACATTGCTCATGTAAGCTCATGTATTGTGTATACATTGCTCATGTAAGCTCATGTATTGTGTATACATTGCTCATGTAAGCTCATGTATTGTGTATACATTGCTCATGTAAGCTCATGTATTGTGTATACATTGCTCATGTAAGCTCATGTATTGTGTATACATTGCTCATGTAAGCTCATGTATTGTGTATACATTGCTCATGTAAGCTCATGTATTGTGTATACATTGCTCATGTAAGCTCATGTATTGTGTATACATTGCTCATGTAAGCTCATGTATTGTGTATACATTGCTCATGTAAGCTCATGTATTGTGTATACATTGCTCATGTAAGCTCATGTATTGTGTATACATTGCTCATGTAAGCTCATGTATTGTGTATACATTGCTCATGTAAGCTCATGTATTGTGTATACATTGCTCATGTAAGCTCATGTATTGTGTATACATTGCTCATGTAAGCTCATGTATTGTGTATACATTGCTCATGTAAGCTCATGTATTGTGTATACATTGCTCATGTAAGCTCATGTATTGTGTATACATTGCTCATGTAAGCTCATGTATTGTGTATACATTGCTCATGTAAGCTCATGTATTGTGTATTTACAAAAACACATCTTGAAATCACATCCTAAACAAATAACTTGAAAATAATCTTCACTTAATTTTCTATTCTGGTTAGCAGAGGTCATGCATTGGACATGAAATCCTGTTGATGCAATATCCACTGAAGGTTATTTGGGACAATATGACCGACTTATCACCCTCTAAATGTCGAAGCGAAGTCGAAGAACAGTACACTATATTCACATACATAATGGTATATTTACGTAGATACATTTTCATTTATACATATTAACATACATGACTAGAGTACAAACATTCATATTCATCACATAATTCTTCGCTCCTAAAGGGATTCGAATCCGCAATCCATAGCTTCGAAGGGAAGGTCACTTCTAACTAGTTCCTTTGTTCAATATAAGTACCATTCCCTAAGTACGATTTTGTTTCACGCGGAACTGTGCAATATATAATTTTTATAACTTCTTTATAATAATGAAATTACAAAAAGTAATGCCCGAATCTATTAACTATCTTAGAAAACTGTAAGGAACATTTCGAATCAGCTTTTTATTAAAAACTTGAAATACATTTTAGAAGCTGTCGAGTAATTTCCGCGAAGTCAGCAACTTTTGGAGGAAAGCTGAGATATGCTAATGAATTGCTGAACCACTTATCATATCTGTGGGAACTGGCCAGCCGACCGTTTGTCTCTTTCTAAATTTTTTTATAATAAATGAAGTGACCAGCATTTGACCAGATTTTAAAAAAATAATAATAAATAAATACACATATAGATAGAGAACAACATCACATTCATTGCTCTGACCCCAATGTAAGCGGCTCAAGCACTTGCGTTATGGAATCAAAAACAACGAAAGTATCACAAACACCTAGACCCGAAAAAATGTAGAAACAGTGTTTCCTAAATTGACCCGACCGATATTCAAACCCGCAACCCCAGAGCTGGCGACCATAAAAACCGGCGTGCGCGCCACTCGTCCACTGAGGTCGTCAGTACGAGTGTATATTGAACGTTCTTATTTTTTAAATTATAATATTTTCACGACGGGTCCCACTAAAAAATGAAATCATTTTACGTTAACTACAGTAATTTTTGTTATTATATGAGTCCGCCATGTTCATATTCATCACTTCCCGCGGACTAATGCTTAAAAATAATAATTAATACATACATATTTATACATAGCATTGCGTGAACCCTCTCAACCCAAAGTAAGTAGCTAAAGCTCTTGTGTTGTGGAATAAGAAACAATGAAGGTACCAAAACAAACACATAAATAAGTAGGTAGTGCTTATTAGCTTTTTAATCGAAATTAATTAAAAACAAGTTACGCTAAGAAAGTTATTCTTTGCTTTTTTTGTGTGCCTTTTTTAACGTCACGATAGCGGAGTGGTTGGATGATTTGAGACCAGAGGGCCAAGTTCGATTTTCAGGTGGTAGACTCACATCAATGAGTTTTTTTTTTTTCAAAAGTTATGTACGATTTATACCGTTGGCTTGGGCATAAAAATGGTGGCAGGCACACCACTTGTCACGTTGTCTCAGAAAACATTTTCGTTGACAGGAAGGTGGAAAGGACTCAATTATCATGTACCTATGTCTACTCCAGTATTGTGAATGGCTTGGAGATATTTTCTTGAAGGCGGTTCAATTAAAAAAATTTTCTGTAACTATACACATAGAACCGTGTGGTAAAGGCTTAAGAATGTTGCCATCGCCTTTCTTCTCGTGGGTGACGTAGGAGGCGACTAAGGGAAAGAGCTAGAATATCCTAATGGCAACCGATAGATGGCGGGATAATCATTTCTAAAAATGTCAGACCAAATTAATCAGACCGAAGATGGGCAGCAGCGTCTGCGGTGCGAATGGTCTCGTACTGCGATCGCCAATCCGCCTGGCGTGGCGATTATGGCCAATCCTCCTATATCCTGCAGTGGACTTTAACAGGCCGTTATATATGTATATATGTATGTACACATGGAAAGCTTTTAACAATCGAAAGTCAAAGTACGCGCGTCCTAAGCACTAAATAAAAAGTACAAGTCGTTCCAGCTCGATAAAACATTTCCATGAATCATGACGGGACACGTTCTGAGCAGACATAAAAAGCGTTTTAAGAATGCTAAAACAGTTAGCCTTATATCTTGTAGTAAATGCCTAAAACATTGCCTACAGTCTACAAGAATAATTTTATATCATATACCACAAATTTGATGACATATTCCTATTCCAGTCCTAATATTATAAAAAAGAAAACTGTTGTTTTTGTTTTTTGTTTATAAGGGATATCTCTGGAAGTTCCGATTCCATAAAATAAAATAAATAAATAAATATCTTCACGCAATTCCCAATACCCCTGTATTGGGAATTGCGTGAAGATATTTATTTATTGTGTATTGTGATATGTACGTGATGTAGTCCATGTTAAATTATTATTTACTTTATAAATAAATATAAATATCTTCACGCAATTCGCAATACAGAGGTAGACAGAGGTCTATTCTAGACAATTAAGTCCCTTCGACCCACCTTCCACCGAAGATATTTTCGGGACAACGTATCAGGTGGTGAGCCGGTCGCCGACTTAATGTCCAAGCCAACGATGTAATTCGTACATAAGTTTTTGAAACACCCATAGGTACGAGCCTGCTACCTGGGGATCGAACTCGGGTCGGGTCGACTCGAAATTCCGACCACCCAACCACTCGGCTATCGAGAATTAAATATAAATATTATTATATTCAAATAAATATTATTTGACATGACAATAACATTAAGATCGGATATTGTATCGCTTTTATACCGTTATCGCCTTTAACCACATCAGTAAGTAGAGCATACTAGATTATTTTGTTTCAATTTATAAGAATAAAGATTTCATAACACGGGCTTTTTTATTAATTCCATGACAATAGCTTACTAGCTAACTACAACAACATACTCGTTGTTACACTTACGAGTATGTTGTACGTTGTACTACAACAACGTACAACATACTCGTACAACGTACAACGTACAAAAGTTATGTACGATTGTATTACAATTTAATCTAAATTAAAAAATAAAAAATTTAATCCAAATGTATTACAATTTCAATTATTTCCTTTTCAGAAATAAAAGTAGAATCCTATTGTATTAATTCTTTTAAGTAAATTTGGAATATATTAGGATTGAGATTGATGTCAATGAGTTATATTTTTGTACTTCAACAAAATATAAAAAAAAAATCTTTATTAAAGTCAGGTCAAAGTCACGTGACAGGTGGTGAGCCCGTTGCCATTTTTATCCAAGTCAACGATACGAATTTTACAAAATCCGTTGGTCGAACTCGGGTTTCTTGACTCGGATTCCGATCACCCAACCATAAGGCTATCGTGACGGTAAACAAAATGTAGGGTAATTATTTTTATTTTAAACGCTATATTTCTGTTTCGAACCCTCGTGGCGTGACATTTTATTGCCTATAAAATTGTATTAACATCAGTTTTAAGGATTCACGAGACGTCGTTTAATTTATAGTACACGGTAGTAAAAATACTTAACATTTACCTTCATTGCGTATATAGTGAACTTTATGGGCAAAAACGGCTCACCTGGTGGTGAAGAAATAGAACACATGGAGTGCAGGCTTTTAAGGAAGGAATTGGGAAGGGAAAAAGAAGGAATAGGAGGAGGTAGTATGGTAAGGTCTCTGGTTACCATACTCAATAGCGATGTACAAAAGCCTAAGTCTCTACCTGATGCCAGTAGACCAGGTCAGCAAGGCTTATACCAATGCTGCTGTTGGGGTGATCGCTACGTTAACGTATTGGCGATTGTAGTAATCATCAATACGCTTACATGGCGATCACGCCAATGTATAGTAGAGGCTATAAATAAAATAATCATAACCCAAACTTTATTTTGAAAATTAAATTAGAAAGTACTTCACTTTGATGATAAGGTTGATTAACCTTTCATTGTATTGATTTAGATTTTCAATAACATCTTTAAACATTTTATGACAGTTTTATTTAAAAAATATTAACCCTTACCCCGAAACAGATTAAATATTCCGTTCTAAGTAAAAAGGATTACTCCACAAAAATTTGTTTATTACAATTTTTTTGTAATTAAATAATTAAATAGGCTGAACTAATACAAATTAAAAAGAAATACTTGGTTTGTTGGAAAGTTTAATGAAAAGATTTTTTTTTCATATTCACGCATGTTTCCAATACTGAGGTAGAAAGAGATCTAGAAAATTAATTCTTTTGACCGACATTCATCGAAGCCTATTTTGGATAAGGTGAGCTTATTGTCGTCTTAGTGTAGAAGGTAACGGTAATGTAACTTAATTAGACAATTATTTTATATGAATATATAAACAGCCATGAATCGAGTACAAATATGGTCGACTACATCGCAGAAATGTTTACGCCTAGCGGGTTTGGAACCTTAGATTCGTGAATAGTTAATTTATACTTGTATCACAAAAAGCTATAATTTTGCGAATTTATAAATTCAATGGAGAATCGCCTGGCCGATGGTATAATGATACATTATTAACATATTTTTTATAGCTTGGAAGCGATCCCAGAGGTTATTGACATTGACGTATTCATTCATATGTTACATAACATTCATTCATTCGTATTCATATGTATTCATCATAAGTAATTCATTCATTCATATGTAATATTCATTCATTCATATGTAACATCATGTTTAATAACAAAGTTTTTCTTCCATATATATCTGAAACCTGTTAATAATTGCTGTTAATAAGTACTTGGGGTGATGGGAAGGCGAGTCACGAGACCCGAGTTCGAATTCCTAATGGTAGGCTCGTACCAAAGCGTTTTTCTCAAAAACTTATGTACGATTAAATCGTTGGCTTGGATATTAAGATAGCGACAGACTAACCAGCTGTCACGTTGTCCCAAAAATGTCTTCAGTGAAAGATGGGTGGAAAGGACTTAATTGTCTGGATCCTTGTCTATCAAAAAATATCTTGATGGTATTGCCAATCCCAAGATATTTTTTTTGTTAATACTTACTAATTTTTATTCGTATTACAATTGTACGGAACCCACTGTTCACGAGTCACATTCGCACTTGTCTGGTATTTCTTACAAAGTTAGTAGAGTAAAGATTGCAGCACAGTTTTATTGCCTTACTATGAATTGTACAGTGCGTGGGTATGCTTTGAATACGAGATTACAAAACAGGAACCTTTTATTTATAGGATTTTATTATTTATAACCCGGTGTGTCCCTGTTGAAGGTTGGTTCTAGTTAGGTTGCCGCGTATAGAATATGTATTCACTTTGACGACCTCCGCGGACGGAATCGTGCACCGAGTTTCCATGTGCCGCTAACTCTGAGTTCCGGGTTCGATTACCGGTAAGGTATATGCAGAAAATACTTTTTCAACATTTTCTCGGGTCTTGGCGTTTGTGGTACCTTCGTTGTCCATATCAGAAGTGCTTAAGCTTGTTAAATGTGATGTTGTATCTGTGTAAGTATTACATGTTTGCTCGACTGATGCCTTATACCATACTGATGTCTTAAAAGTTTGGCAAAAAAGTAGTCTATCGTGTATTGTTGGGATACAGCAAATACCCATAGCCTTTTTTTCAAACGTGGGGACATGGACGCCGTCATATCAGGTTCGCACCGCCAAAACTCCCGTCATCGCCACATGTTGGCAGAGCCGCGGAAACGTTTAAGAATACATAAGCGACTCCAACCTCGCTGACGGCCCTTCGCAGATCTTCCTCGTGCGCGATCGCATTCCCTCTCTCTCTGTTCTGATTAGAAACACTGGAATACACACGCGTATACCCCTTCGGCCCTTCAACGGTCTCATTGAGTCTACCACACGTAGGTCATCGGGTATTACAGGACTTTTTTCGTGGTTACACCCACTCGGGACATTTCTTTAGATCGAATTTGTTTTTACTACCAACAACTTTTCGGCCGTCGAGACCTTGGTTAACCTTATTGATACTGACCTTGCCTTCGAAGCTATGGGTTGCGTGAATCCCGATAGCGGAATACATTTGTGTGAGGTATATGAATGTTTTACTCGTTTTATGCATGTTTTACATTAACATTTAGAAAATATCGTGTACCTTTGCCTTAGACACTAAAACGGCGATAGGCTCACCACCTGTAAAGTTGTCTCAAATAAACTTCGTAAAGAAGTTAATTGTCTTAACTTCTGTATTATGAAAAATGCTTGAAGATAAAAATAAACTTCGTGGGTCACAGCTACTTTAAAAGTAAAAATGTTCTTGAATTCTAAATTTAGGAACACTTCATTGCTAAAGTCTACGCAAACAAATTCACTGGCGCAGATTTTATAATTAATTTGACGACGCAATTTCGAATTAACAAAATATTTTAAAAGCATTCCGCATTAAGAGTCTCGTGTTTAATTAATTTTCGATTACACTCGGTGAATAATTACCGCTTCATACTTGAAATCCTTTCGGCGAGCGATTCAGTGCCGTCAAAAAGCTTCCATACTCTCCGAATGTTGTATCAAATCATATATTCATCGGAATAAGAGTACACATTAGTTTATTCGATAGTCCGTTTTTTAACCTACCACTGAAACCTGATGACGGAGAAGAAGAAAGAAACAAAGAATAGTTTATTCCCAGAACAGGGTATGACAGATACGTACAACCCTGACAAAAATAAAAAGAAAAAATCGCAAAACTTTAAAAAATTAAATAAACATACCTTCAAAAATAATGTCAATAAAATCACGATAGCCTAGTGGTTGGGTGGTCGGAATTTCGAGTCGAGAGACCCGAGTTCGATCCCCAGGTGGCAGGCTCGTACCAATGGGTTTTTCAAAAACTTATGTACGAATTACATCGTTGGCTTGGACATAAAGGCGGCGACGGGCTCAGCACCTGTCACGTTGTCCCAAAAATGTGTTCGGTGGAAGGTGGGTCGAAGGGACTTAATTGTCTAGACTAAACCTCTGTCTACCCCTGTATTGGGAATTGCGTGAGGATATTTTTTTTAATAATGCAAAGATAATCATGTAGTATGATAATTCTTTTTTTTTTGGCTTTGGGAACTGGGGCTCTCTCAGCATAATGCCATGACATTTAATAAAAGAAACAGGCAAAACTGCGTAGGTATCCTCAATCTTTATTCATTTATTAATTATATATAAGTACATACATAACGGCATGCAGGCCACTGCTCGATATAAGCCTCTACAGTTTATTTTATATCGGATTTGGCATATTCAACGCGCTTGGCAAGCGGATGGGTGATCTCGGAGAACGAACTCGGTTCTCTGGATTCGAATTCGGATCATCCAACTATTCTCCCGTCATGAGTACGTCCAAAAGGTTTAATTTTAAAAGCTTGCGATTTTACTTTTATATTTTGTTCCTTCTGTTTCTTATTACGAAGCATTTCTAGAATCATTAGAACGAAAGCTTCCTGTGTTCATGAGATAATGTAATTATTGACATGTTCATAAATCATCCTATGTTCATAAAGTAATGTAATTATTGACTTAGGAAATTTAGTGATAAATTGTAGTTATTTAAAATTCACTTATTTATGAACGTTTGACTCTGAAAGGTATGAGAAAATTATTTTATTGATATTCAATTTTAATGTTTTCCTAATACGACGGCTTCTAAGAGACCTCGCGCGAGGTTGCCAAGTTGTAGATTCAGAAGAAGTCCAGATTCCAGGCCGAAGAAGTCCAGGCACGTACGAATGAAACGAATTATATAAAATTTATATCGTTGGCGTGGAAATAAAGACGACGATAGACTCATCACCTGACACGTAGTCCAAAAAATATCCAAAGAAGTTTTCGGTAAAAGGTGGGTCGCAACGACTTAATTGTCTAGACCTCTGTCTACCCCAGTATTGGGAATGGTGTAGAATTAATTCGATGGAGTTATATTAAAATAAATTAAAAAAAGAACATCCAACCGAATAGAGAACTTCCTCTTTAATAAATTGAATCTACTTTTTTACTAAGTTTATTGAAAAAGCTAAGTATACTTAGACATACAACTTTACAAGTCTTCGCAAATAGGGTCCGGAGTCATATATTCTATATAATTCGTAAATTCAATAAGTTTCACCGAAATCAACGTACCTTATAAAATGAGATCATTTTATTTTGATTGGTCATAAAAGTAATAACGAACATAAATGTTCAAATTGAAGTAAATAAAAGCTTTCCAGACTTGGTTACCATACAATCTTTGATTTTAACTTCGATGTTTTTCATATAAAATATGTAAATATAATATCTTGAAGTCATTCCCAATATTGGGGTAGATAAGTCCAATTAAGACTAAACAATTAAGTGCTACCGACCTTACGCCGAAAACATAAATTGGTGTAACGTGACATGTTGTGTGCCTGGCACCATCTTTATGTCAAATCTAAACGATATTAATCGTACATCAGTTTTGCAACACACCCATTGGTGCAAGCCTACCACCTGAGGATCGAACTCCAATATCTTTACTCGGATTCCGATCACCGAAGCACTCGAATATCGTGATTTTATTTTTATAAATCCCTACATAGAACTATATAAAATAAGTAAGAATGAAATAGATTACTATTTATTTTATAGATTGCCATTGTAACCAATATTGTCTAACAAATGATATGCTTGCGTTTTCTCCCGTCAAAGGTTTTTACTAACTGGAGAGAGTAAGATTGCCCCACATAGTCACACTATAACGTAACCACAAACTCGAATCATATTCTGTCTGGTGCCACAGTGGCGTCACGTTTCTTCTCTGTGGCACATTCATTTCGTTATCTCTATCATCTCTTGCTAAAGTAAGAGAAAGACAGAAAATGTTGCAATGTTGTAATGTTGTACTTTGGGAGGTGTTAAAGCAAAACTTCTTCTTGCGTGTACTCCATGTTTAATTATCATCAATCAATCCTAGTTTACAATTGTGAAGAAGCCAATGTATCTGGGTGGTTCGCCTCATTAGGGGGACATATGAGATTACATCTTATAATTATGTTATGTGCCAATACTTTGCTATGCTATGCTATAATATATATGTATACACACTTCAGTAACCATTAAATTATCAAAATCAACCCAAACTGATTCAAAAAGATATTTAGCGGTATACTACAAAAATAACCATTACATAACGAAATTGATAACGAAACATTAATAATAAACATTAAATAATGAAATACCCTTGCTCTAGTGAAACTCTATTCTTAACGCCATTGGATTTTACTTTTATAATTTAGTTAATTCGGTACTAAATCTCAGCACCACGTTTTATTTTTTACGTTATAAAAAATATGCCTAGATAATCTAAATAAAACATCTATGACATAATCTGGGCTTATCACGATTGTTTTAGCTTTATATAAACCTTTATTTACGTATATAAAGGTAAAACAGCTTTGCCCATCGTGTACAACATATCTCATTCATCGATACGTTGTATAAATTAAGATTATAGGACTGTTCATTAATTTTGGTTTTGTATTCTTATCATTGGTCCGGTCGAGCTGCGGCTTGACAAATCACATATACGTGTACGTAGTTATGATACAAAATATTGGAAGTTGGGAATTCTTATTTGGAAATAAATTCATGTGACGACTCGATAGCCTTGTTAAGGTAAGTATAGAGGGTTAGAAATCCGCTAGGGTCGAACATTTGTTACATAAATAGTAATGTTTGTACTCCAGTCATCGAGTACCAATAGTGTAGCAGGGTTATACTCTTTGAAGCATTTGAAGTGTGTGTGAGGTGTGATGTGCGAATGTTTGAATGTTTTTGGAGGAAAAAATTACAAACGTTTCGTGTTGGATGTCTGAAGAGGTGACTAAGGCCTAACAAATCGCAACAGTTACTGGCCGATAACTATCATCAGAATAAAATACCAGAACAACATTAGAGCAACAGCGTCAAAATCGCCGCGGTTTTTTCAAAAACTTATGTACGGTTTATATCGTTGGCTTGGACATAAAGACGGCGATGGGCTCACCGCCTGTCACGTTGTCCCAAAAATATCTTCGATGGAAGGTGGGTCGGAAGTACTTAATTGTGTAGACCTCTGTCTACTCCTGTATTGTGAATGGCGTGAAGATATTTTTCTTTTGTTTATAGCCCTATGAAACTCTATAAATCTTATAAATAATACCTTTTTATAGCAACTAACACTATGTTTAAAATCCGTTACTTTGTTTAGAACTAAATAAGTTCAAAATCAGATAACAGTTTTGTAGCAAGTTTGAAAGCTACTTAGAGATACAACTTAAAGATAAAAAGTTAAATGAAATGGTTACCCCGTTAACATTGTAAGACAAATAGTGGAGGGTCATGCTAAGGGGGGATTAATTTGGAAATGAAAAAATATACGGAAGTGAGCGGATTAGATCAACTAAACATATATTATAATACAGATTAAGCGCGTGACCCGCGAAAATTAAATACAAGAAACATGAAAATTGTAATTAGAATCGAAGAAATACTTTTTTATGTCTAGAAGGTGTTCCTAGACAAAGAACTCTCGGTATTTGTAATAAAGTTCAGTATGGTTTGGAAGGATGGATTATAACAAACGTGTTAGCCATCGTAATTTTTTTAAATTGTTATTATCATCAATTTAAATGGACCTCAAACATGTTATTACACGTTTTGATATAACAAATAATTGCCAAAGATTTATACATTGTTTAACTAAGCGGAGCAAGTACCTGTAGGTATATGTGAATTAATCAATAAATACACATATACATAGAGACAACATCACATACATTGCTATGATCACAAAGTAAGCAGCTTTAGCACTTGTATTATGGAATCAGAAATAACGAAGGTACCATAAACACTCAGACCTGAGGAAATGAAGAAAAAGTGTTTTCTACATTGACCCGATCGGAAATCGCATCCTGGAAAATCGGTTTGTACGCCAGACGTTCATTGAGGTCGTCAAACTTGTTGGTTAATTAAATAAATAAATAAAATAAATATTTTCACGCAATTCCCAATACAGGGGTATACAGAGGTCAAGTCTAGACAATTAAGTCCCTTTGACCCACCTTCCACCGAAGATATTTTCGGGACAACATGTCAGGTGGTGAGCCTGTCACCGTTTTTATGTCCAAGTCAACGATATAATTCGTACATAAGTTTTTGAAATATTCATTGGTACAAGCCACCTGGGAATCGAAAAGGGGTCTCTTGACTCGAAATTCCGACCACCCAACCATTCGGCTATCGTGACTTAAATGTTACTATTATGTTGGTTAATTAGCTTTATTTTTTTGAGTTTAATGTCGTGTTTGTGCTTAGTTCATGATGCTATAGTTTCTTTCTTTCTTTTCAGGTGAGAGATGTACAGTGCCTTTAATTGCACTATAAAACAGAATTATAAAAAGCATACAGAGATAAGTGAATCGCGAATTTCCCTCGGGCGTTTTGCACGTCGGCGTTAATATCAACTGTTATCAAAGAACACGAAATTCTCGTGCAAAATTAATGCTTCATTAAATTTTTTATCATACCACTTGACTTTGTGGCGACATCTATGTCTCCACATAAGAAAGTCGTTAGTGGCGGACAATAAGGGAAACATATGGACATTCTACATCGCGCAATTGAAGTTCTTAGGATTAGACGCATGTACACGAGTACTGATAGCACAATGACGGAGGATGTGTCCTCCCCAGGTCACGATCACCCGGCCTTGCTGGTAGCTACCTACCGGTAGCTATGTTTGTATATCTGTGTGTGTTTTAGACACCTCCGATGTACGTCCATAACGGACAGTAAAGTCCTCCGTAGGGGAGGATTTCCCGTGATCGCGACATTTAGCAAGCATATTGGCGATCGAACATTTTTTGATTTAGGTTTAACATGGAACATTTCTGTCAGTGATAGTAGCTGGGAAGGTTCATTGTTTTTCTTATTATTTTTTTAGACGTACTGAGTTGTTAGTGACCCCGCTTTCGAAGCGAAGGGTTTATATGCCGCTAGTAAATATTTATGTGTGTGTGATGAATATGAATGTTTGTATTCATGTCGTGGATTTTTATATGTATATGTGAATATTTATTTCATTTAGAATCATAGCATAATTATATTGTATCGTTAACTTGAACAAAAAGACACCGATAGGCTCAGCTAACGTCACGCTGTACTAAATAACCTTCGGAGAATGTTTGATCGAAAGGTCGTCGTTGTCTAGACCGATACTTTACTCAATATGGGAAAACATCGAGGACGAGATTAAAATGACGAGAAGACGAATATCTCCAGTGACACTTTGTGTGTCCGCGATGAATTACAAAACACTTGAATAAGATTTAACAAGAATGCGCACAAATGAATGCGTTCAAAAACATGATGGTATAGTTTTGAACGCGATGGGTGGCTGGAAAGAAATTTATCTTGTTAATTGAATGCAAAATACCTTTGTAGAGACCAATTCATGTTACCTTATGATTTTCATTTATATTACCTTTGTGTATATAAATTATTTAATAAATAAATAATTGGAAATCTATTTTTCATTTTTATCACATTTATCATCCAAAATACATACGATCACTAGTTTTCATCGAACAGGCAGGACGTCTGCCCAGTCTCGCTAGTTGTTAATTATAACTTTAATAATTTTAAACCTAAGCTCGTGAACCATGCACTGAAATTACAAATTTATTTAAGACGAACATAATTAGCTTATCCCAAATCGATTCTATCTAAGCTATTAGACGTCTTTTAGTCGCAAACATTTGATAGGTTGAGGTGAAAGAACTTATGAAGCCGCATTAATATATATCTTTTGCGAAAAATTTCAAATTTATGAAAATTTTAAAAATATCTATTAGTTGGCGTCTTCAGTTTTAATTAATTAAAGTGCTTCTAAAAGGACGTAATTATAATATACTAATTAATACATACTTACAAACATACATACTATAAATATCCCCTGTACGACAGGCAGCTATGCCTACAAAATATGCCATGCCTGACAAACAAAATGATGATCGCTGTACCAGACACCTTGCAACTTAGACGCTGCTGCCCGTCACTGTTCTGAGTTTACATAGAAAACAGAGTTTCGGTCTGACATCTTTTGCAATTTTTATCTACATGTCGGTAGCCCATGCCGTTTCCAAAGCTTTTCTCTTAGTCGCCTGTTTCACTCTCGGGAAGATACAGGGAGGTTGATTTTGACGCTGTAACCTTGATTAAATTGAATATTGCCATATGAATTATGTTTACATACATACATACATACATAACGGCCTGTTCAAGTCCGTTATGTATGTATATATAGGCCTCTCCTATGGGGAGGATTTTTCATAATCGCCACGCTTGGCAAGCGGATGGGCAAACGCAATACCAGAACACTCGCACCTTAGACGCTGCTGCCCATCTACGGTCTGATTATTTTGGTCAGATATTTTTAGTGATGGTTGTCCCGCCGTCTATCGGTTGCCATTTCTATATTTAAGGCTTTTTCCCTTAGTTGCCTCTTACGACACCCAAGGGAAGAAAGGGAGTGGCAATATTCATACACCGTTACCACACGGTCAAGTTATGTTTCATTTGAGATATTAGTTTGACAGTTGATGCCTTTGTAACTGTTAGATATATGGGCGTTGTCGCAACTTATATATCTTTGGACCATGTGAGGAAATCGCTCGAAGAGGGGAGGGTCAAGAGTAATCGGATACCTAGATACCTAGACGTGCTTGTATGAAGAAGATGATGACTCTGAAAGAAGCGAAAGAGGTATGTAAGGATCGTGACACTTGGCGACCTGTTTTGTCTAGTTTCCCCGTTAGAGATTGTGAGTGAAGAAAAATAAATAAATAAATTTAAATAAAATGACAGAAAAGTGCATACCTGCGGAGTTTCTTTCTCCTGTTCTCCTCCGAAGGAGAACCGGGAGGAACCTCATCTGACGTCATCAGAAGGAAACTGACAATCGATACTTGTATATTACTTGTGTATGTATGACAAAGATATGATGAAGGAAATACTTCAGGGAGAGAGAGAGAGAGAGAGAGAGAGAGAGAGAGAGAGAGCGCCGATAGAATCGCAGGCTGAAGCTAGTTAAAAACAGCAAATACAAACTGTCAGAAGAGTTTATAAGATTTCTGTCCAGACGGTATCATACATCAATTAAAGCTGGAATACACGAACTGCTAAATAATGCGATGCGATTTAATGCCGGGCGATGTTCTCGTAAAATGATCTTATCAAAGATCTGGTCAAGATTTTACAGTATTGTCTGTCTATTTTTTCATTAGTTTGTGTAGACAATGACGTTTTAAATTAATAGTGTACCTTCCCGCATTTTTACCTAAATTGGGGAAGACAGAGATCTAGGCAATTAAGCCCTCTCAACACATATTCTACCGAAGCTTATTTGGTACAATGTGACCGGTGGTGAGCCTATCATGTTTAAAAGTCATGTTAGAAAACTGGTGTGTTCGCCTCTCGTGTGCGTAGTTCAACTTCCTTTTATTTTCTCTAATTGTAAAAATGCTTGACTAAAAAGCCAAGAAGTAAAGTAAAAATCACAAACTTTTTAAAAAAGCTGTTATATAAAAGAAAAAATAAACAATCTGGGCAGCTAAATATTTATTCTTTTGGAACAATTAACCTTCATATGTTTTCAGATAACATTATAATGATTTCATTTAAAATTCCTAATTTAATTATGCTTTTAATAACAAAAGAACTTGTTTGAATTATTCGACAGTACATTGACCCGACAAGTAAGTAAGTGTCTGTATAAAATATAATCAAAAGCCGTTGCTTCAATATATAACATAGATTATCGACTCACACTACCCAGAAGCTTATATGGGACAATGTGACAGGTGGCGAGTCCGTCACCGTCTTTAGGTTCAATTCAACGACACAATACACAGGGATATAATTACAAAGATAAATATTTATATAAACATCCATGAATCATGTAAAAGCATTTCATATTATCACAAAAATTTTTGCACTTTCCGGGTTTCGAACCCACAAACCTCAGCTCCAAAGGCGGAGCCACTGACAACTAGGATATCGGGTCGTCAATGTAGTTTATGTCGTGTAATTAGTTCCTGAGACTGCAATCGTGCAGACATCGAATGATCGACAGAGCTTTGATTGGCACGAAGCTAAGACAGGGGAGACGTTTCCTATTAAACTTTACATACCTATATTTTCATATAGCAATAAAGTATATATAAGTGTCATTCGGATTCTTTCGATAAAAAAACTATTATCGCAAATATTTAGAAATTCCTGGGCCATCAGAATCCTTCGACTGCCCGCAACTTTATGCAGGTCGTCGCTCTATCTTGTAGGTGGTCGTCGTAAACCGTGCTTGCCTGTACGAGGTTGCTCGAGGTTGTTCCCCAACGGTTGTCAGTTCTACAAGCTTTGTGGCCGTCTAATTGTCACTTCTACGTGCTGATCTTTACGGCTTTAGAGGTTTGTAGTAGAAAACGAATGGCACTCGAAGTCACAGTTTGTTATTATTTATATCTTCGGTTTACATCCTCAGTTATTTAACTGACAAATATCTCACAAACTTCAAAAGCTTCGAGAATTAACTTCTATACACACAAATATAAGTCTTTAAAATATTTCGAAACATATTCTGTTTTGACTTTAAAAACTTAAACATAATTGAGTTCATTGCCTTTTAAAACGTATTAATTAAAAAATACAGTCGTCGGAGATGGACCAAACGAACTAAAAGCACATTTTGGTATTTAAATTAATTTTAAAATTAAAAAACAAAATGTTAAATTTCATTAAGATTTTAATTATCAAATCATGATTAATTAACGACTAGCCGTGCCCAATTTTTTGTTCGCGAAAGCGTTTTGTACTTATAAAAGCCCACAGCTGGACATGGGCCACTCCAATTAGAAGGAATTTCCACAATCGCCGCACTTGTCAAGCACATTGGCGATAACCGTAGCAGGCACTATAGACGCCATTGCCCGTTTTCGGTCTGACCCAAGTATTGGGTGTTTGATTTTAATCCATACCAATGTTGTAAAGACCTGTAATTTGTTACTTTTCGGGATAATATGCTATAATACCGATAATTATTTTACTAATATAAAGCCAAAAAAATTTCTTCACGCCATGCTTAACACTGAGGTGAAAGAGGTCTAGAATATTAAGTTCTTTCGACCCTCCTTTCACCAAAGACATTTTTGGGACAACGTGACAGGTGGTTAGCCTATTGCCGTCTTCGTTTCCAAGCCAAAGACATAAATCGTACATAAGTTAAAAAAAATGTCATGAGCCTACCATTTAATGATTGAACTCGGGTTTTTAGACTCGAATTCCGATTACCCAACCACTCAGCTAATGTGACTCTAACAATACTTGAGTGACATAACATAATTATACTTGCTTCATACTATATCTTAAAAATACAGTCTTAAAGTATAGTGTATAGGTTTCTCTTTCAATATTTTTATGAAACATTATTTCGAAGCATCCGGCTGAAGAACCGCAGACAGTATAATTTCTTAAATGATAAAGATATTAAATTGAATGTTATTTATTTCAAACTCTAAGCAAAGACTCAACAATTTCATCCCACTTCATTGTGAATTTAGTAATCTTGCAACGTCATTCACTTGACCTGTTTGAAGGGTACTCAAAGGACGAAACCACTAAGATATTGAGAAGTCCAAATTCAGTCATATAATTGATAATAAATGGTATACGGACAACATTATATACATGGTCTCTGATCTCAAGGTAAGTAGCTAAAGCACGTGCGTTATGGATACTGAAACATCGAAAATACCTCGAACATAGCCTCAAAGATAATGTAGAATAAATGGTTTCCTTCTCCGACAGTTCTGGAATCGAACCGGGACTTCACAATTGCTCGGGGCAACTTAACGCAATTCCCAATACAGGGGTAGACAGAGGTCAAGTCTAGACAATTAAGTCCCTTTGACCCACCTTCCACCGAAGATATTTTCGGGACAACGTGACAAGTGGTGAGCCCGTCGCCGCCTTTATGTCCAAGCCAACGATGAAATTCGTACATAAGTTTTTGAAAAACTCATTGGTACTGCCACCTGGGGATCGAACTCGGGTCTCTCGACTCGAAATTCCGACCACCCAACAACTCGGCTATCGTGACTTTTTAAAGAGAAATGTCTAATAAATATCGTTTGAATTGATATTCGAATGTAATTTTTGTTGTTTACAAACGCTTTTGAACAAAACGAAAAGCGGAGAAATTGAAATATTTGTAATAACTAATCTGGTAAAGTTTTAAGTAAAAATTCTTATCGTTAATTTGTAAGATATTTTACTGTAATTTGATTTTGCCCTTGTGTTCACTTGGATAAGAAAATCTGTCCTGGGTTTCATCCTATACATTAAGAGTAATTATTTAATATAATAGAGACAAAATTTTTTATGTTTGTAACGCAGATAGATGACTTGTCGGTGAATAATTGTTAAACTTTGTCGGTGAAAAATTTTTTAACATTGTCACTTTTAACCGTGGTAGAGCCACGCATCAGCTTTTGTTGTTGCATGAATGGGCCGGCTCCACAGGGGTAGTACCACGACCTCACGGAATACTGGCGTGAAGTAGAAGTCTACAAACTTTTGCGTTTCGTCTGGTGAGTGAAGTTAACCGGAGGCCTACACACCCCCCACTCCCAATCACAATTATATTCAAGATTATGGGAAACTTTCCATTACGGTAGATTAAGTCACGATAGCCACATGAAAACAAAATAAGATTTGACATAAACATTCAATTAAATAGTTTATTGTGTAATAATTGTAAACATTTGACATGTCAAAATAATAACATTGATAAATTCCATTTAATTGATACTAACATTCTTATTCAGAATTCTTTAATAAAGAATAGGTATTTCCTATCCAAATATAATACAAGATTGATAGCAGATGCGCTATTCTATTTTTTACATTTTACCTCAGCCAATAATTTGGCTAAACCAACATCTGCTTTTATGACAAGTAATTTGGAATCTGTTCCAAGTACTTTAAATTAAATAATAAGACAATAGAGGAAAGCTCTTGCAATAATAACATTCATCAAAAGAATTTTAAAGAGAATAGTATAATTTTACAAAAAAGTTTATCTAATAAAAGTTGTATTAACCTGGTGCATCGAAATATTCAAGGATTTTTAGGTAAAGATTTAGAAATTGAATTGTTTTTAAATAGTAATGATGTTGATATATTATGTGTCACTGAACATTGTTTAAAAAATGATAACCAGGTTGTTAGTTCTTTCAATAGAGAAAAAGCTTTACAAGAAGAAACAACTTCTCCGTTAGAGGAACCTCATTACGAAACGGTGGTAGATTGAAAATGACGATCGATAAACGAATATGAATATGTTCTTATATCGATGAATAAATGATTTGATTTGATATACCTATCAGTTACCCTGACTTTGCTTCCATGATACCACTGATTACTTTACGGATTGTATCACAAAAATTTAGAATGGAATAACCAATGGTGTTTTTTAAAAAAAACTTTAGTACAATTACAAAAAAGAACTTTTTGTCTATGTATTTGAATTGGGGTGAAGATATTTTACTTTTTATTTTATGCGAAATCAATTTTAATAAATATTACGTTTCGAAATTTGATGATGCTTTGTAGAAGAAACCATCATTTTCATAAACAATGAAATAACATTTAGTATCTGAAAATAATAAATGTTATTTCATTGTTTATTTCAAAATTTTACGAACGGTTCTTTTATCTTTTTATAGAAAGTCCCGAGTTCGATCCCCAGGTGGTGGATCCCCAGGAGGCTCGTGTCGATCGCAGGCTATTGACACTCAGTCATTTGCCTGCGTGACAGTCAAAGTATGTTATTAAAGTATATTATTCATATCTTCGGTTTATGACATCAGTTATTATACTGCTGTGCGTCTCACACACATTTGAATCAGACTTAAAGATTCACTTTCTTACGCCTCTTGTGGGTGTTGTTGACACCTTTATGCGATAACCTGTCTAGATAAAAATAAAACAGCATGGTTTTTATGCTTTAAAAATCAATAAAATATATGTTTTTTTATAAGTAGTAAGCAGATAGGCCACCACGTTGTCTCTAAGGGTTCGCATACAATAGCTAATTAAAAACAAATCTGTTTCACTTGATTGAGCTAATCATTAACTGAAGAAATCGATTAGGTAATAATGAAATAAACGTAATCATTAATTAATGATGTCAAGCATAGAAAGCGTGGGTACCGGTCTGTTTAGTTATTGATTAATTGTGAGCGCAGCCAAGATTATTAGTTAGTCTAAAATTAATTGATCAAAAGCCCTGATATATGTAAATAAACAATACAAAATTAGACTTTAATGCTACAATAATAAACTTAAACTTAATGCAATTCTTCAAACTTCAAAACTGCTTTAGCCACTGCAGCAGAGTGAGGTACACCACTCGATGTTGGAATTGGAATTCAAAACTGGAGACTTGAGTTCGATTTCACGGAGGCTTGTACTGATGACATTTCGAAACTTAAGATTATGTTAGAATTGTATGTCTAGAATGACGTCTAGGTAAACCAGTGCTTGGAAAATGCGTGAAGAATAAAAACATTTGTCGTCATTTGGTCTGTATTTATTATTAAAAGTAGTAAATAAATAGAAAAATTAAAATATTTTCTTCTCTGGCCGACATACTCATAAAAATTCTTATCCAAAGCATCTGGTCGACATTTTATGACATCGTCTGTTCCACCATTTTGTCGTCTTTTCTCGTTACGCCCAAGCGAACAATAATAAAATTATTCTTATATTTTCATTGCAAAATAATTATTATGACTACTCCACGCAAAATTATTGCTGACGTGTATTTTTTTTAGTACCAAGAACAAAACAGACTTGTTTGTAGAAATACCCGAATTTTTCTATTCCCCCGTTTTTTATGTTTATTTAGGACTGCAAACAAAAGTTTTTGTGACGTTTGTCTCTTATTTGACTGTAATTGTGATGAATATCGGGTTCTTGATCATTGTTCTTATGTGTCTCATGAGAAAAGGTGAAAAAAGAGTAATCGTCTGCTCTGATGGAATCCGTTACCGATGGCCATGTATGCAGGATTAGATTTTTTTTATAGAGAAGGGAGGCAAACGAGCAGGTGGCTCACGTGATGGTAAGTGATTATCGCCACCCATGAACATCCGCAATACCAGAGGCATAGCAGATACGTTGCCGGCATTTGAGAAAGGTATAGGCTCTTTTCTTGAAGGTCCCTAAGTCGTATTGGTCCGGAAAAACCGCTGACGGCAGCACATTTCATAAAGTGTAAGTGCGTGGCAGAAAATTCCGCGAAAAACGCACTGTGGGGAATGCCAAGCATCAAGGTGGTGTTGATGTAATTAGATATGTTGACGATGTGCTAATGAGATAGAGTATACGAGCGAGAGAGAAAAAAAGGGCTTAATAGCGAATAGAAGAATTGTAATAAATATAATAAAAATATCTTCACGCCGTAACCTAAAACAGGGTTAGACGATTAAGTTCTATCGACTCACCTTTGACCGAAAAAAAAAATTTTTTACATGTGACAGGTGGTGAGCCTGTCTCCGTCTTTATGTCCAAGCTAGCAATAAAAATTGTACATAAGTTTTGAAAAGACGCTTTGCTGACCCTGCCACCTCGGGATTGCACTCAGACGTGACATACGTGTGGAATAGATGGAGTTCCTAATTAAATAAAAGTTTGAGACATAAAAGAGCAGTTAAAAATAGCTTATTTTAACTAGAAGAATAACCTAACTGCTATATGCCCACGTGGGAATGAAACCCGAGTCTCTTCAAATTCATATTACTCATCTTCTGTTATATATATATATATATATATATATATATATATATATATATATATATATATATATATACATATATATATATATATATATATATATATATATATATATATATATATATATATATATATATATATATATATATATATATATATATATATATATATATATATATATATATATATATATATATATATATATATATATATATATATATATCTTAGTTACCGTGACTTATGGAACCAATCTGATACGGGTAGAGATATTTCTCCATTTAATCGATTGCTTTGAAAAGAAACAAAAACAGTACCGTGAAAGTATCGTACCGTTTTAAAGCTTCGCTGGTGCTGCCAATTAAGTAAATATCATCAAATACATACATTGTTCTGCTCCCAAAGTAAGTAGCTAAAGCATTTGTGTTATGGAATCGGAAACAACGAAGGCACGAAAATTTAAAAGAAATCATTTATTTATCGAAATAAAAAAAAATACATTCCTTTGTCGAAGGTCATATTTAATCTACCACCGTTTCGTAATGAGGTTCCTGTAACGGAGTAGAAACAGGCGAAAGAAACTCCTTAGGTATCCATTTTTTTTCAATCTTTTTTAAAAATTATACAGAAATATAATATAATATTTTCTTGAAATAGCTTGGGTGCGATCACCTCATTCTCAGGGGTCACTTCACATATACCCGAGAAAATCTACGGAAGGTTGTTTTCTAGCATTGACCCGTCTGGGAATCGAACCCGGGACTTTAGAGATGGCAACACCATGAAAACCGGTTTGTCTCTCGTCCAAAAATACAAAAAAATTATAGAAATGGCGACGACCTTGCATCCATGCCTGAATAAACAATAACAGGTGCGGTAATCATATATATTCGTGCTACTGTGCGAACTTCGATAGCGCGATGTAGGACGTCAATGTTTTTCCTGTATCTGCCACTAGCGAGCTTCCAATGTGGAGACATAGATGTCGCCACAAGAGGTCTAGACTATTAAGTTCTTTCGACCCTCCTTTCACCGAAGATATTTTTGGGACAACGTGACAGGCTGTTAGCCTATTGCCGTCTTCGTTTCCAAGCCAAAGACATAAAACTTACATAAGTTAAAAAAATTGTCACGAGCCTAACATTTAATGACTGAACTCGGATTTTTTACAGTCTAATTCCGATTACCCAACCACTTAGCCAATGTGACTCTAACAATACTTGAGTGACTTTCAACAAAACATTCAAGTTTTGAGTTTTAGCCAAGCTGTAGGTTCGACTTAAAGTTAATTAAAATTTATTTACAGATCTGCAAGCCAAGCAAACTTAATCGATTATAAAAGCTAGCATAAAAATAAATTCGTAAAGTCTAGTGTATAAGTTTCTTTTTCAATATTTTTATGAAAGGACAAAAAAAAGAATTCAATTATTTAACATTATTTCGGATCATACGGCTGAAGAACCGCAGACAGTATAATTTCTTAAATTATAAAGATATTAAATTGAATGTTATTTATTTCGAGTTCTTTGCTCAGACTCAACAATGTCATCCTCTTTTATTGTGAATTTAGTAATCTTGCAACGTCATTCACTTGACCTGTGTGAAAGGTACTCAAAGGACGAAACCACTCAGATATTGAGAATTCCAAATTCAAACATATAATGGTTAATAAATGGTCTACGGACAACATCACATACATTGGCTCTGATCTCAAAGTAAGTAGCTAAAGCACATGTGTTATGGATACTGAAACAACGAAGCTACCACCACAAGTGGTTTTCTTCTCCTACAGTTCCGGGATTCGAACCCGGGACTTCAGAGGCGATAAGCCGGTGTGTACTCCAATCGACCACAGAGTACCTGAATATGGAGTACCTAATTATTCGAATTTGGAGACTAGAGTTTGTCATGCGGAAGGCTTGATGTACTATGTTTTCAAAATTTTAGTATGATATGTATCGTAGTCCACAACAGGTCGCCTTGCACGTTAGACGCTGCTGCCCGACACCGGCCTGTTTTCGGGATAGTTATCCCACCATCTAAGGGTAGCTAAAGACTAAGAATGGATAGGTAATTAAAGGCTTTCCTTCAATCGCCCCATACGACACCCACGGGAAGAAACGGGGGTGCTATATTTATCCGCAGATAGCACATAGCTATCACTGAAGCATAGAGACAGGCGGTGAGCCCGTCGCTGTCATATTCTACAATAAGACAGCGAGTACGAGTATTATAACATTAATATCATAATAAAATCATTCAATAATATTAAATAAAAGAGGACACATGCCGGATTCGAACCTATGCAACGTCGCGCAACAACGCCGTACCGTGGTGACACTCTGACCACGGAACAATCATCTCCTTCCTTAATAAATAGTAATTTTATTTTTCAAATATAATTATTATTAACGGTCCATTTTTATTGATTTCAAAGCATATAAATAAATATCTTCAGGCAATTCCCAATACAGGGGTAGACAGGTCTAGTTTAGACAATTAAGTCCCTTCGACCCACCTTCCACCGAATATATTTCGGGACAACAGGTGATAGGTGGTGAGCCCGTCGCTGTCTTTAAGTCCAAGCCAACGATATAATTCGTACATAAGCTTTTAAAAACCCATTGGTTCGAGCCTGCCACCACTCAAATTTCGACCACACAACCACTCGGCTACCGTAACTAATACCTTTTTATATCTATGTTTAAATATAATTAAGAAAAAAAAAACATCTTTAAACAACAATTTGAAACATTTCAAAAATGTTACTTAAAAATGTTAATTTTTTATTCGCGCACCCATCGATTCGAGAAAAATTTCATATGTTATTAACTGAAACTCGTGTACGTTTTTTAAATATGAAATCTAAATAATAGAAAAAACTTTTATAAAAGTTCTTCGTATATGCCTAACTGCCCTTTAGAGGAGAATAAATACGTGTTATTTTTTTTATTTTTTTTTTTGAGAATAGTACGCTCATAATACAAATATTAGATAGCTGAGCAGCACTAGACCTGAGTGGTTGGGTGATCGTAATTCGAGTCAACCAACGAGTTTTTCCAAAAACTTATGCACGATTTACATTATTGGATTGATATAAAGACTGCCACACGCTCACCTCACCACCTGTCATGTTGTCCCAAAAAATGTCATCCGCTAGATGTGAGTTGAAAGCACTTAATTGTTTTATTAGGAATGGCGTAAAGATAAAGTAAACTGTAAGAGAAAAGAAGTAAACTGTTGATGATTAGCATCAAAGATGCGAGATGCTTAGATCACGAATACGTGTCCATTATGAAATAAATAAAAAACTTACAAATGACACAATATTAAGCAAACTAAGGAAGTGTCGGACAACTGTAGAGGTTTCATAGTTATTGTTGTTTCTTGGTGGAACTTCATCAGTTCAGTAAAATTGTATTTTAATGTGTTTAATGATTCATCATTAAACACATTATAATTCGTACATAAGCTTTTAAAACCCATTGGTTCGAGCCTGCCACCACTCAAATTTCGACCACACAACCACTCGGCTACCGTAACTAATACCTTTTTATATCTATGTTTAAATATAATTAAGAAAAAAAAACATCTTTAAACAACAATTTGAAACATTTCAAAAATTTTACTTAAAAATGTTAATTTTTTATTCGCGCACCCATCGATTCGAGAAAAATTTCATATGTTATTAACTGAAACTCGTGTACGTTTTTTAAATATGAAATCTAAATAATAGAAAAAACTTTTAAAAAAGTTCTTCGTATATGCCTAACTGCCCTTTAGAGGAGAATAAATACGTGTTATTTTTTTTTTGAGAATAGTACGCTCATAATACAAATATTAGATAGCTACCTGAGTGGTTGGGTGATCGTAATTCGAGTCAACCAACGAGTTTTTCCAAAAACTTATGCACGATTTACATCATTGGATTGATATAAAGACTGCCACACGCTCACCTCACCACCTGTCATGTTGTCCCAAAAAATGTCATCCGCTAGATGTGAGTTGAAAGCACTTAATTGTTTTATTAGGAATGGCGTAAAGATAAAGTAAACTGTAAGAGAAAAGAAGTAAACTGTTGATGATTAGCATCAAAGATGCGAGATGCTTAGATCACGAATACGTGTCCATTATGAAATAAATAAAAAACTTACAAATGACACAATATTAAGCAAACTAAGGAAGTGTCGGACAACTGTAGAGGGTTTCATAGTTATTGTTGTTTCTTGGTGGAACTTCATCATTAAACACATTAAAATACAATTTTACTTATTCCACATTTACTTACATTAAAATACCTAACCGGTTTTGCCTTATGGCATTATCAACGGTTTCTTTTTACAATCTCCTATTTGATCTCGTAGATTAGTATTGTAATAAGAAACTTTTAATAATGCCATAAGGCGAAACCGGTCAGGTATTTTAATGTAAATAAATGTGGAATAAGTAAAATTAAATTATAAAGTGTTTAATGATTCATCATTAAACACATTATAATTCATTATAACACAGTAAACTTCAGTTCCACCAAGAAACAACAATCGTGAGTATTCAAAATTTAAGATATTTATTTATATTTAATTATTTTATATATATTTACTTACTTATAAGAAGCTAAACACTGGTAATCGAAGACAGGCTTTCAGAACTGACGGCTCAATTGAACCGGTGTGTGTGCCACTCATCCATGAGGTTATCATTAAATTTACATATTTTAATGTTTATACGAAGCATAAAATAATTATATATCCCAACAATAATATTTTAAATAAACATTAAAGTTGTATTATTCAAATAGTAATAAAAATTAATATATCTGGAAGCGAGTTTTAAAAACCGCAACATTCATGACAAAATCCATTGAAACATTGAATAGTTTTCGATAATGATAATGAAATTATTTCACATATGTTTATTGTGGCCATATACAGTAGCATAACCGTGGTAATATTGTGGTGAGGTTTGCTTTGGGCGCGAATAACCTAGGTTTGATCTCTGGGATCACAAACATTGCTAATTCAATCTAAAATAATTTTACACCCTGACTTTATTACCAGCTCGACGGTGAAGGAAAATATCATTAGGAAACCTGCTGCACTCGTCTGAGAAATAAAAAAAACACAAATGACACAATATTAAGCAAACTAAGGAAGTGTCGGACAACTGTAGAGGGTTTCATAGTTATTGTTGTTTCTTGGTGGAACTTCATCAGTTCAGTAAAATTGTATTTTAATGTGTTTAATGATTCATCATTAAACACATTATAATTCATTATAACACAGTAAACTTCAGTTCCACCAAGAAACAACAATCGTGAGTATTCAAAATTTAAGATATTTATTTATATTTAATTATTTTATATATATTTACTTACTTATAAGAAGCTAAACACTGGTAATCGAAGACAGGCTTTCAGAACTGACGGCTCAATTGAACCGGTGTGTGTGCCACTCATCCATGAGGTTATCATTAAATTTACATATTTTAATGTTTATACGAAGCATAAAATAATTATATATCCCAACAATAATATTTTAAATAAACATTAAAGTTGTATTATTCAAATAGTAATAAAAATTAATATATCTGGAAGCGAGTTTTAAAAACCGCAACATTCATGACAAAATCCATTGAAACATTGAATAGTTTTCGATAATGATAATGAAATTATTTCACATATGTTTATTGTGGCCATATACAGTAGCATAACCGTGGTAATATTGTGGTGAGGTTTGCTTTGGGCGCGAATAACCTAGGTTTGATCTCTGGGATCACAAACATTGCTAATTCAATCTAAAATAATTTTACACCCTGACTTTAGAATTTTACACACCCAACAATGAGCATTACCAGGTTGTGAAAACACCTTTTCTACATATCCTTAAGTCTGGGTGTTTGTGTTACTTTCGTTGTTACTGATTCCATAATACAAGTACTTAAGCTGATTACTTTCGGATTTATTGATTTATAACGCATGTGGCAGCCGTCCCTCCTCCTCCGTCATTTATCGGTCTCCAAGCTATTAGTCCATTAGCTTGTTATGAACTTATTACAATTATGAAAATAATACCTCATTACGAGGCATTGAAAAATTTTAACTTTTATTTAAGATAAAGTCACTAAAGGAAATACATACAAATTGCACTCTAAATTAAGTACTTTAAGCACTTTTATTATGGAATCAGAATCAACGAAGATACCACAAACACCCAGAACCGACAAAATATAGAAATAGTGTCTTCTGCATTGACCCGACCGGCAATCGAACCCGGAACCTCGGAGCAGACGACTCAAAAATTAGGCAAAAATAGAGAAAATATTTACATATCATTATATAACATATTCATGAAAAATATATTATACGTATTTCAGAATTTATCAGAAAATTATATAAAAATAATACATTCCTCACATGGGACTACAATGAGTTACATTAATACTTCGCATTTCACAAATGTCCCAACATTACAAATGTATCGGTAACAACATTCCTCGGAGACATCTGGCTCACGCGTAATACCTTCATTTGATGGCTCTCTCTCCCTACTTTACTGCCCATTAGCAGTAACAACAAGAAATTAACGAGCCGATAGAAAGAGCTCATTAAAAAGTAGCCTAATTACAACGAATATCTTTGTTAACATATTTTTGTGAGTACATAGATCCTTGTCGAGAGAATGAATGAAGAACGATTGACGAAAAAAGTGTATATGGCGATTGTGTATGGAAATGTAGACCTAGGCGGACGTTTCGAGACCAAATCATGGACGTCCTGAAAAAAGGTCAGGTCAAGAGTACCCTAAATCGAAGAGAATGTATGAAGGGAATAATGAAAGCGGATGAAGCGAAACAAGTATGTAAGTGTGACAAGTATGCAAGTGGAAAGAAGTGGTCTCTGCCTGCCTCTACGGGAAAGAGGCGTGAATATATGTATGTATGTGTATATAAATGCTTAGCCTGCATGATACTAGAAGACCTTTGTACGTAAGTTCAGGAATTTTAAAAGTGTATTGGCAATGCCAAATAACATTACTAGTAACCACTCCAACTGAGCTGCAATGCTTGTGTCTGGAGTAGTTCACGACAATAGTCGAATGGCGGACTCGAACCGCGAGTTATGTTTCGCAGTCCGCACCCTAGACCATTAGGCTAGGCAGCATTAGGCATATATATCAATATTCATCTATATAGAACATTGTACCATTGTGTTACGTTATCCCAGATAAGCTTCGATGAAAGGTGGGCCGAAAGGATTAAATTGTCTAGACGTCTGTCTGCTGGTAATTGCTTTAAGATATAAATATAAAAAAACAGTTAAAACACTATTAAACATAACATAATAAGAAAAAGCATGAGAGCTATTAATACATTCCCAAGGGTTACTATCATTAATGTGTCCGTTAATATTGTAATAATGAGTCACCATAGCCGAGTGGTTCGTGTCGAGTGACCCGAGTTCGACCAGGTGGCATGTAACGATGAACGACACCGACTAACGGTGGCGATAACTCCGTCATTTTTAATCCGATTTCAAAATTCTTTTATTTTTTATTTATTGAACCTGTAAATAGGCAGAGTAGGCTTACCTTTTTATTAGCCCATTATTATACCTTCACGCATTATCCTCGGCGGCGACGTGGACAGTAACGGTCTCTATTTGCTGTACGGTACAGCACCACTCTGCACATTTTTCTTACCAACGAACGACATATTGTGCGAGGATATGTCTCCTCAGCTCTTCGGAGCTGCAGCTGGAAGTGGTTGCAACGCCCACGCTTCTAAAATGACCCCCCTAAATAACACTTAACGTAATTTGCTCTAAGCCCAAAGGAAAAGCACTTTGTGTTATGTAATCGGAAACAAAGAAAGTGAAATGCACTGCAGACAAAGCGTTTTTTCACATTGATCAGTCCGGGAATTGAACCCGGAACGTCAGAGCTGGCGACACTGAAAACCGATCAGTACGACATTTTTAAGGGCTGCTTACTTTGAAATCAAAGCAATATATGTAATGTTTATTCATTTGTCTTTGTATTTCACGCAGACTGTATACGCACGAAAACGTTTTGTACAAAAAATTACTTGCGCTATTCTGTTCGGTCGATGTCCTCGCAAAAACGTCCTTATCCCAGACATCTGGACAAAACTTTATTGCAACGTTTACTTTGCCATTAGCCGTCCGATAAAAACACTTTATTTTATTTCATCTTAATAGAAAACACATTTGCATTTATAACACTAGTAAATATATTATAGTTAAGTCACAATAGCCGAGGGGTTAGGTGATTAGGATTTGAGTCAATGGAGAGAAGGACTGAACTCTAGACGACCTAGAAGAACTCTGTCTACCCCAGTATTGGGAATTGCGTGAAGGTATTTTATTTTTGTGTCACATTATATAGGTTTTTAGGTAAGCAAAGGGTTTTAAAAAAAACTATCGGACTATTTATATCGTTGGCGTGGATATAAAAATGGCGACGAGCTCACTACCTGTCACATTGTCCCAATAAAAAGTCTTCGGTGGCATGTGGTTCGAAAGGACTTAATTTTTTAGACCTCTATATACGCCTGTATCAAGAATGGCGTGAAGATATTATATTTATTATATATACTTATGCAGCGGCCTTTAATAGTCCACTGCTGAATAGGTTGAGATGCTGAGTCTTCTATAATTGCCACAATCGGCAAGCGCTTAATTTAAATGCTGCTGCCAGTTAACAGCCTTTTTTAAGAAAAGGGAGGGAAACGAGCAGGTGGCACACGTGATGGTAAGTGATAACCGCCGCCCATGAACATCTGCAATACCGGAGGAATAGCAGATGCGTTGCCGGCCTTTAAGGCCTTTATGTCCGCTTATTTTGGTCTGATAGTTTTACGATGAACGAGTATAATCATTGATCTTTGAAGCATTTTAGCCCTAGGGAAGACTCTTGCATAAGTAACCTTTCTTTGAAATAATCTGCAGTTGTTATGGGCTGCAGAATCCATTTACCAAGAGGTTGGGCTGCGCGCTCGTTTTCTACCCGGAATGCCTTTCGTATCTTAATAGTAATCATCGTATTTTACACTTTTGGTCTTTTTTAATAAAAGTTCAATTAAGATCTGGAAACGTTAAACCGTTATGTAGTCACGATAGCCGAGTGGTAGGGTGGTTGGAATTTCCAGTCAAGAGACCCGAGTTCGATCCCCAGTTGGCAGGCTCGTACCAATGGGTTTTTCAAAAACTTATGTACGAATTATATCGTTATATAAATTTTACAAATTTAATTCACCGCTCGCATGGCCGGCCACAATTTGTTGCGAAACTTTCAGCGGGCCAAATGCAGTTTCATTTAGCTTCACTTTAATCTCTCTGTCGTATCTGCGTTAATTTTAACTGAAACGTGTTGAAGCTTTTTTTAAAACATGCACATCCTTATTTACGTATTTACTGTATATGTATTTACTGTATATTTATTTATTTAATATTTTATACACGCGATAAACAGAAAAAAAAGTGGAAATATAATAAGGTGAATTTGTACAAGGGACCTGCTAATTTCTTTAGGAATTTCTTCAGCAGACCTTTGACTGAAAATTATTTACAAAATGATAAGTATAAAAAATACAAAATAAGACGAAAAATAAGATAATAAAGATAAGAAAAAAGATAAATAGATAAGCGTGTACAAAAAAAATAACTTCACGCAATTTCCAATACAGGGGTAGACAGAGGTCGTGTCTAGACAATTAAGTCCTTTAGATTCACCTTTCACCGAAGATGTTTTCGGGACAACGTGACAGGTGGTGAGCCCGTCGCCGTCTTTATGACCAAGCCAACGATATTCTTACATAAGTTTTTGAAAAACCCATTGGTACGAGCCTACCAACTGGGGATCGAACTCGGGTCTATTGAATTCGACCACCCAACCACTCGGCTATCGTGACTTCAACAAAAAACGAGAAATAAGCTGTGCGTTTATTTATCTAATATTTTATGTACACGGTCAACACAAAAAAGTGAAAATATATTTATAAGGCGAATTTTTACCTGCTAATTTTTTTAAGAATTTCTTCAGCAGACCTATGACTGAAAATTAGTTACAAAATGAAAAGTATAAAAAATACAAAATAAGACGAAAAATAAGATAATAAAGATAAGAAAAAGATAAATAGATAAGCGTGTACAAAAATAAGAAATAATGCATATTCAATAATCACATACATATATAGATTACTGTCTTCTAGTCACATCGCATACGTCTCGGTTCTGATACATTCTTTAATTCTTCTTCTCCTTTCCTTTACGCCCACAAAAGACAAATACCTATTTTTAGTTACTATTCATTTTCATATTTATATCGACAGCACGGTTATAACACTCTGGAATTGTAGCGGAAATATTAAGGCTTTATCCGGCAACTGTATTATCAACACGAACAATAGACCGAATATAGTTATCTGATCTAAATATGTTGTGGATAATATTTACAAAATTAATTCACCGCTCGCATGGCCGGCCACAATTTGTTGCGAAACTTTCAGCGGGCCAAATGCAGTTTCATTTAGCTTCACTTTAATCTCTCTGTCGTATCTGCGTTAATTTTAACTGAAACGTGTTGAAGCTTTTTTTAAAACATGCACATCCTTATTTACGTATTTACTGTATATGTATTTACTGTATATTTATTTATTTATTTAATATTTTATATACGCGGTAAACAGAAAAAAAACCTGCTAATTTCTTTAGGAATTTCTTCAGCAGACCTTTGACTGAAAATTATTTACAAAATGATAAGTATAAAAAATACAAAATAAGACGAAAAATAAGATAATAAAGATAAGAAAAAAGATAAATAGATAAGCGTGTACAAAAAAAATAACTTCACGCAATTTCCAATACAGGGGTAGACAGAGGTCGTGTCTAGACAATTAAGTCCTTTAGATTCACCTTTCACCGAAGATGTTTTCGGGACAACGTGACAGGTGGTGAGCCCGTCGCCGTCTTTATGACCAAGCCAACGATATTCTTACATAAGTTTTTGAAAAACCCATTGGTACGAGCCTACCAACTGGGGATCGAACTCGGGTCTATTGAATTCGACCACCCAACCACTCGGCTATCGTGACTTCAACAAAAAACGAGAAATAAGCTGTGCGTTTATTTATCTAATATTTTATGTACACGGTCAACACAAAAAAGTGAAAATATATTTATAAGGCGAATTTTTACCTGCTAATTTTTTTAAGAATTTCTTCAGCAGACCTATGACTGAAAATTAGTTACAAAATGAAAAGTATAAAAAATACAAAATAAGACGAAAAATAAGATATTAAAAAAGATAAACAGATACTCGTGTACAAAAATAAGAAATAATGCATATTCAATAATCACATACATATATAGATTTATATAAATATAAATCCATACATAGAGATCCTTAACTCTTTTCTTAAAGATAGAAATAGATTTAGAGCAGTAAATGTTCCATAGTCTTACTGCATGGACAGTGAAGGAATCGGAAATAGAGGCAGTTTTGTGGGCGAAGGTTTTATATTCATATATGGATAGAATATCGTAGAAAAAAATTCTTCTTTTTGTACAAAAATAATTTAATTTGTATGCATGCCAATCGAAAGTTATATCGTATCTTTTCTTTATTTTTGATATTTTTTTAATGTTAAGCGGTCAGATCAATCAGAATTTTTTTAAATGTATGTGTAGCATTCAACTCTTCTTTGATTAATTTTAATTTACGTTGTAGTTTTTTCTTGTAAATCTTCTTTTTTATTTTCTATATAATTTTGCCAGAACTTTCTTTTCATGCTTACTTTTATGTGATTTATTCTTTAATTTTATAAATATAAATAAATATCTTCACGCAATTCCCTATACAGGGGTAGACAGAGGTCAAGTCTAGACAATTAAGTCCCTTTGACCCACCTTCCACCGAAGATATTTTCGGGACAACGTGACAGGTGGTGAGCCCGTCGCCGCCTTTATGTCCAAGCCAACGACGAAATTCGTACATAAGTTTTTGAAAAACTCATTGGTACTGCCACCTGGGGATCGAACTCGGGTCTCTCGACTCGAAATTCCGACCACCCAACAACTCGGCTATCGTGACTTCTTTAATTTTGTTCTATCATTTATTAATTCTTTTGTATTTGTGTCTAACCCCCTTAATTTTTTTCTGAGTCGGTAATTTATATATGGGCTTTTATGTTTTTAATATTATTTGCTTACCTTTGCTGTATACTTAAATCATTTTCGAAGTGTTTAACAGCATTAGAAAAGATATTTCTTAACGACTCTTTCTCTATGAGTGTGAATTCGGATTTTTTATTTCCATAAGATCTCCTATTTTTGTTTTTAAATTGTAAGTTAAGGGTAGCACGTAGTAGCCTGTGGTCTGATGTGTATTAGGTGTTAATTACTTCAAAGTTTTCAATATTTTGTTGTTAATATGAAATCAATTTCGTTTTTTGTCCTTCCCTCTGGAGATAACCACGTCCATTTTTGTTTTACATTTTTATTATAATATATTAAAAAAATATATCTTCACGCAATTCCCAATACAGGGGTATAGACAGAGGTCTAGTCTAGACATTTAAGTCCTTTCGACGCACCTTCCACCGAAGATATTTTCGGGACAACGTGACAGGTGGTAAGCCCGTCGCCGTCTTTATGTCCAAGCCAACGATATAATTTGTACGATATTTGTTGTTTTTAGAAAAACCCATTGATACGGCCACTTGAGGATCGAACTCGGGTCTCTTGATTCAAAATTCCGACCACCCAACCACTCGGCTATCGTGACTTACTTAAAATATGTATTTACAATTGCTAACTGATTTTCTAGAAAAAATTCTATTAGGTGTTCCCCCCTTTTGTTTCTAGTACCGTATTACCATTGTCCCGTAAAATATCTTTCTTCAAATTTTGGATACCCTTTTTAGCATTCATGCTTCCAATAACCATTATATGTTTTGGAAGATTCTGTAAGGCTAATCTTAGTTCACTATTGATTTTTTTTAGACCTTCATCACTTGATCTGTCGGTTGGGGCGTATATCTGTATTATGCATAGTTGTTTGTTATTAAATGACACGCGCCACACTATCTGAGATGCCTATAAAATTTTTTATATTTTCTTTCCATTTTTTCTTTATTATAAATCCCACACCATTAAAGCCTCTCGTTCTACCCGAACTAATTAATATATATTCATCGTATTCCTTTATGTTGTTTCCATTTAATTTAGTTTCTGATCTGTCTGTCCTATAATATCCCACTTCACATTTGATAAAGCATATTTCAGTTCGTCTATTCGTCCTATACCTACTAGTGACCAGACATTAAATGTGGCGATGTATAATTTTTTTTAATTTTAGTATCATTTTTGGGATATGGAGGGTTTTGGTCTAATTTTCCCACGGTGCCACCGCCTTGGGAAATTATGAGGGGCCATTAATTGCTATTCATTACGAATATCAGAATCTTTTTGAGATGAGGTTGAAGGTTTGTTCACTTCCTTGCGATCAACGAAAGAGATAATTGTATCTTGTTTATTTTTCTTAGGAAATGGCTTTAAATTATAACGTATTTTAGAAGAATCAGTAATAAAATTTTCAAAAGATTCCGGTAAACTTGTCTTGTTTGTAGTGTTTGAGCTCTCTGTTTTTTTATTTATTCAATATTATTATTTTATCGTGGACAAGTATGGCTTTTCTCCCCTGGTCTCTTTCTATTTGTAATTGCATCTTATCTATCAATTTGAAGTACAATTTACTTCTATTTGTTTATTTATTATTTCCAAGTCACGATAGCCGAGTTGTTGGGTGGTCGGAATTTCGAGTCGGGAGACCCGAGTTCGATCCCCAAGTGGCAGTACCAATGAGTTTTTTTAAAAACTTATGTACGAATTTCATCGTTGGCTTGGACATAAAGACGGAGACGGGCTCACCACCTGTCACGTTGTCCCGAAAATTTTTCGGTGGAAGGTGGGTCAAAGCGGCTTAATTGTCTAGACTTGACCTCTGTCTACCCCTGTATTGGGAATTGCGTGAAGAAATTTTCATATTTTTTTTTAGTTTTTACTATTTCCAAGATGTTTGTCTCTAATTGTAGAGACCCCTTTTCTTGCTCCTTTATTCCGAAGAAAACTATATTTCTTTTCTCATCTCCTTTTCTATAAAATTTACTCTTAATTCCTGTTCTTGTAAATGTTTCTCTAACTTATTATGACGCAGTTCCATATATCTTAATTTTTCATCAATTTTATTATTGATATTTTTTTCCCTTTCTTTTAACTCATTTTTTGCTGTAAAATATCTCCTTGAATTTGTTTTAAAACCTTAGTAATATCTTCCGTATTTTGGTCTTATAAATTATTGCTAAATCGTAAAGTTCGTCGTAAAAAGACTTGAATCCCGATTACGAAACCACTCGGTTATCGTAACTTTGAATCGCTAATTAAAAAAAAAAACATTTTTTCAATAATGACTTCCTATCGACAACGGTAGCCGATTGGAAGGGTGGCCGGAATTTCGATTCGAGAGACCCGAGTTCGATCCACAGTTGGCAGACTCGTACCAAGGGTTTTTTTTTCAAAACCTATGTACCGAAAATATCTTCCGTGGAAGGTGGGTCGAATGGACTTAATTGTCTAGACTCGACCTCTGTCTACCCCTCTATTGAGAATTGCGTGAAAAATACCTATGTACGATTCATAACGTTGGCTTGGACATAAAGACGGCAACTCGCTCACCATCTGTCACGTTGTCCCGAAATATCTTCGGTGGAAGGTGGGTCAAAGGGACTTAATTGTCTAGACTAGACTTCTTTCTACCCCTGTATTGGGAACGGCGTGAAGATATTTATTTATTTATTTATCGACAAGAATTTTTTTCACGTAATAACGCACGAGATGAGAACTCACACAATTACTACGCTCGCCAAGCGGCTTGCCGATCGCAGTACCAGAAACCTCTCGTTATTAATTTTGTTTATTTTGCTGTGGTTTTTTAGATGTTTACTCCGTCATTTGTTGGTGATTGAGATTTGCAAGACTTTATAATAGGTGATATTAGGCAATTTAAGGAAATATAAGAGTAGTTGCTTAAAATGAGGTGACACGAAATTTAAAAAAAAAAATATTATATATGATAGTGAGCTGTCTCCGAAGGTAAGGGTTACGGGCGCGAGTCCCGCCGGACGCAAATATTTGTATGATCAATGTCTATACTACACTTATGGATGGTAATACGTAGATATAAATATTTATCTATGTAAATATATATTTAAGAAAGTACATTGTACCGATTGTTTGGACACTAAGACGGCGATAGACTCTCCACCTGTCACTTTCTCCCAAATAGTCTTCTGTAAAAGATGGATCAAATAGACCTAATTATCTAGACCTCAGTCAACTCCAATATGATGTATGATAAATATGATAGAAAAAATCGCATTTTTTTAAAACACGACAGAAGCGGCAGTGTAATGCCGATCAAATAAACGTAACCGGGGATTCGTTTCATTTTCCCGGGATTTTATCGTCCCGTTATTAATTGAAGCCCCGGGGAAATTGACGCATCGCTCACCTATGCAAATTTGCGAGCCCCTTTTGCAGTTTAATGAAACCAGTGTTTGGTATTTTTATCATGGAATGAAATATAATTTTTATAAAAATGATATTTCAAATGAAATAGTCACGATAGCCGAGTTGTTGGGTGGTCGGAATTTCGAGTCGAGAGACCCGAGTTCGATCCCCAGGTGGCAGTACCAATGAGTTTTTCAAAAACTTATGTACGAATTTCATCGTTGGCTTGGACATAAAGGCGGCGACGGGCTCACCACCTGTCACGTTGTCCCGAAAATATCTTCGGTGGAAGGTGGGTCAAAGGGACTTCATTGTCTAGTCTTGACCTCTGTCTACCCCTGTATTGGGAATTGCGTGAAGATATTTATTTATTATTTATTTATAAAAATGATAAAGGTTTTTTGGAGATATCACGATGGTATGTGTAAGGGTGATCGGAATTAGAGTTAAGTGACCCGAGTTTGATCCTTAGGCATGAAAATAATAATTGTATATTTATTTATTTCATATCTTCATATGATTTCGCACACTGGAGTAGGCAGAGATCTAGACAATGAAATCTTTTCGAACCACATTTAACCGAAACTTGTTGTATTTGTTAATTTGTTTTTATATTATCCATGTCGCGTGCAACACGAAATCTAAACGCATTATTTTTTTTTTTCACTAAAATTTATCTTTTATTAATCAAATATATACCCGAATTTCCGTATGTTTGGTTGGCAGCGCTGTAACTGTAATTATTTATAAATTAATACCCCTTTCGCATGACTACCCGCAATTCGTCTTTCAACATTCAACGTGCTAACCATTTCGTTTAAGGTTAACTTTATCATCGCCTTGTATCTGGCTAACTCTGAGCCAGAACAAGGCAAGTAGGATCTGATACATAACTCATTCTAGCGAGTAGATTAATTGGTACCTTGGTTTTTCCAAATTTCAGTCTAATTTTAAGGGACACCCCAGCGCCGTCTTTATGGCCAAAGCCAAGGCTTTGGCCATAAAGACATTCGTACATAAGTTTTTGAAAAACCCATTGGTACGAGCCTGCCACCTGGGTATCGAACTCGGGTCTCTCGACCGGTCGGGTCTTCCGATCACCCAACCACTCGGCTATCGTGACTTATCATGACATCGTGACATATCATATAAATAATACGCATTATATTTTTACAATATGTTGTCTTCACATTGGCTTTTGCATTGTACATGTAACTACAGTTGAGTGGTTGGATGATCGGAGTTAGGTTCAAGAGATCCCCATGTGGCAGGCACGTTGGAACGGTTATTTTTTAATTATGTACGATTTATTTCGTCGACTTACACATAAAGACGGCGACAGGCTCGTCATGTTACGTTATGCCAAAAATGTCTTCAATGAAAGATGAGAGAGACTTAATAGTCTAAACCTCTGTCTACCCCAGTATTGGGAATAGAGTGAAAATATATTTTTTAAATATAATCTCTATTATTCTCAGATTCTCATTGCTGTAATTTTTTTTGCTTGGACTTAATGTAGGTCACACATTTAACGTTTTTCAACAAATTTTGGCAGTCACAATTCTGTGTAGATGGCGACAAAGCGACAGTATCACTGATAGAATTTTTCGTTTTCAACGCTCCGGAAATATCTGCAATGGAAGGTTTTTTTTTTGTACAAGTAGGACAGCAGTTAAATTTACTGAGCGACAACTGGAAATTCATAATAATATAAATTCGATTGAAACTCTGTTTATCACAGCTAGCCTTGTTGTTAGTGACACTGCTTCCGAAGCAATGTGACAGGTGGTGAGCTTGCCGCCATCTTAGTGTTCAAGCTAATCAGCCCACTTCGAACTGAGGTCTCCTGATTCGTATTCTAATAACCCAACCATTCCGCTATCGAGGGTAAATTGTTACGAAGCGCCCGTCCGTATGTGAGCAGCAACGCCAATCATCGTAACCCTAAGCATGAAGGTGTAACGTTCTGCCTGAATAGTTAATTTTGTGTACCTACATAATAAAATAAATAAATAAATATCTTCACGCAATTCCCAATACAGGGGTAGACAGAGGTCTAGTCTAGACAATTAAGTCCCTTTGACACACCTTCCACCGAAAATATTTTCGGGTCAACGTGACAGGTGGTGAGCCCGTCGCCGTCTTTATATCCAAGACAACGATATAATTCGTACATAAGTTTTTTGAAAAACCCATTGATACGAGCCTTCCACCTGGGGATCGAACTCGGATCCCTTCACTCGAAATTCCGACCACTCAACCACTCGGCTATCATGACTTCAACCTACATAATGCTATTCTAATTAGCTTTCGCATTAAGTTTTGTAAAACCCTCGATGTCAGCTGAATTACACGTTTATAAGTTCAAAACTAGACGCATCATTTTTCACCAGAGAGATAATTCCCTACATTTTGGTCCTCCAATCCGGAAAGTGAAATAACTAAATATATAACACTTGTATCACTATTTTCAATCAAAACTTTATCGCGCCGTACAATGCACGTTCCGTACTTTCCGTTCGTTCATTTCAACTTCCGGCTATATACTTACGTTACAGTCTTCACAACATTACGCCGAGATTTAAACTGTGCAGCCTGTTTGTCTGTACTTACTATGAAAATATTTGAAATTTTATGTTTGACAGTTAAAAGCGTAATAACCAATTTATTTTGTGAAAAAATATTATTATATAGATGTAATAATAGGCAACCAAAGGCGTAAAGAGATATGACACAGACACAAGGCAAGTGGTAAAATTGGTGCTCTACAAAATCGGTGGTAGATAGGTGATAAAAGATGACACCAATAGAAGTCACGAAAGCCAGTGATTAACGAGTCAAGAACCTGAATTCGATCCCCAGGTGGCTATAGGTTACTATAAGATTTATATCGTTTGCATGTACATAAAGCAACGACAGGCTCATCGCCCGTCATGTTGTTCCAAAAAAAAAAGTCTTAGGTGAAAAGTGGGTCGAAAGGACTTAATTGTCTAGATCTCAGTCTATCCAAGTATTGGGAATGGCGTGAAGATATTTTTTAAATATAATATATAAATAAGTATTCTATGGGTATCATAGTAGCGATCGTGAAACTAACTGTTTTGTACTCTCCGGAAATTTCGCTCAAATACGTGATGATATGATTCATCTCATAAAGAATATATTATAAAAACAAAAAATATCAATAGCCGCAAGCATTTGTGTTATTGTAAGCTTCTTGTCGGAGAAATCACTATATATTGATTTCATCCATTCGAGTCGGCTTAATGTCCTTTGATCTAATATTCCAACTTATCAGTATAAAACATTCGTGAGTAATATTTTCACTTTTATTTTGGTAAACAGATATTGGTTAAACTATGTTTACTAAAAATATCTTCCCGCCTTTTCCAGTACTGTGGTAGACAGAAGTCTAGACAATCAAATCCATTCGACCCACCTACCACCGAAGACATTTTTTGTGACAACCGGACTGACTGGACTGTTAGGGCAACGTAACAGTTGGTGAGCCCTTCGCCGTCTTTATGTCCATGCCAACGATATAAATAGTACTTAAATAAAAAAAATTAAAAGAATATTAGTACAAACCTGCAACCTGGGGATCTTGTGTCTCTTGACTGGAATTCTGACCTGACGGGTAATATATAAAATAGTCTAATGGCGGGTCCGAATCTGCAACCAAATAAAATTACAAACATTTGACAAATAAATGAGAAAATATTTCACACAGCCATTGAACCTCGCTCCATTCTTTTGTAAATCTATGTTATACTTAAAAATCAATGGACCGTGTTTAAAAAATGAACACCACAGAGTGTTAATTCTTCTCTTCTACACATGTAAATGCCGATTAAGTACCATTCATTTAATCTGGTTTCGAATAAATTCAGGCGATCGGTCCATTAAACCCGTGACCCTTCAAAGGGTACAGCTCCAAATCGTTTTATCATTAACTAAGTACTGATTTTAATTTTTACTGAACTTTCTAAACTCAATCACTAAAGTGTTTATTGTTTTAAACTGCTTGTAAACATAACTATTCGTGGATTGACTGCGGTTTTTCCTGCCTGGAAACCACATAACATATTTCGAGTAAACAGTTTTTTCCAGATTAAAATTATTCTATGTCTTTCTTAAGGTTTCAAACTAACTTCCATACCAAATTTTATCAAAATTCATTTGAGCTGTTAATGCTTCGACCATATACATCATCTACATATATACTGGCTCGAGCCGAGAATCGATCCCGGCACCTCAGAGCTGACGACAACATAAATGAACGACACTTGTCTACGGGGATCATCAAGAATAACTGACTTATAAAGAAATATTAAAAATTAAAATTCATTGTTGAACACTTGTACGCAATACACTTTATTTAATTGTTTATTAATATATTAAGGGTATATACCCTGATAATTCCGTAAGGCGAAAACGGTCGGTAAATTAATAAATAATTAAATAAAGTTAATTGTGTACAAGTGTTCAATAATGAATTTTAATGCAATGCAATTTCACCAAGTGATAACAATCGCAAGTAATAATAATGAGTGGAAGACGTGAACTAAGAAAGGATTTTAGGAAACCCACCCGTGAAAAGGATGAAGAAAGTATGTGTGGAAGTCCTTTCTGGGCACATATGAATTTTTTTTTATATAGAAAAGGGAGGCAAACGTGCAGGTGGTTCACGTGATGGTAAGTGATTACCATCACGTGAACCACCTGCGTTGTTATATTCTTCGAATATAACAACGCATTTATTAAAATATTCAGTTGCAACACATTTACCGAGACGTTTTTATCTAAAAAGTTATATAAATACAATCCATAAGTGACTATAGCCGAGTGGTTGGGTGATGTGAATTTGAGTCGAGAGACCCCACGTTCGATCTCGAGGTGGTATTGGCTCGTATAGTAAGGTTTTTATCAAAACTTATGTACGATTATATCGTTGGCTTGAACATAAAGACGGCGACAGACACACCGCCTGTACCGTTGCCCAAAAATAACTTCGGAGAAAGGTGGGTCAAAAGGACTAATTGTAGACCTCAGTCTACCCCAGTACTGGGAATGACGTGAAGAATTTTAAATTTCACTGACTTCATCAAGTTTCCCCAAATAGTTAACCTAAATTTACGTCAAATTTCTTTAAATTCACTTCTTGATCTAATGTATGAAAAGTTTATGTTATCGTAATGTGAAGACGATTGTAAACATATTTGGCGCAACTCAATGCTTAAAATAGTAAAATGAAACATATAATTCCACTGAATACCGCAATAAAATAAAATACAACCACATTTTATCGCCACGCACCGCAACATATTCGTCGCGTACAATTTCTTGTCACGTCCGGACCATTCCGTTGTTTAGGCGATACATCTATAGTTGTTTAATAAAAAACGATGGCTCTGATGTTTAAAGAAAGAAGAAAGAAAGAAATAAAGTTTGTTTCTTGCTTATTTTACCGGAACCAAATACACAGTATTTAAGTCATAAATGTCTAAAAACAAAACAAAATCAAAAACACAAGCCTTAACTATGAAGAAAGACATACAAATTAATAGTAAAAAAGAAAAAAAAACAGTAGTTCCAGTAAAGCATCAAAAGGGTGCAACACTGATTTTCAGAACAGCCTGTTAATTAGAGTAAAAGGTATAGATTCGTTTTGTAGTAATTTCTTTTGCCGTGTGATTACAGCATCAGATAATACAAGCCTTTTTATCACGCGGGCGTCGTAATGTTAAACCATTCCAGAGGACTCCTAACCAGAACTATAGTCCGCCTTTGAAGACTTTGAGACTTTGAAGTTTGATAGAGAGAGATGTTGTTGTAATCAAGGACCATCAAACATCTACCAAAGAATTACAAGTTTTAGTCTATTTTTATCTTATAACACAACGCCCAGTACTATATTCATTCATCTTCACTACGCACTACTGTGGAGATCGTCTGACATATGAGTTCACACATTATTTATAAATTAAAATTTCAATATGTTATTTATATTCACCTATTTTCCAATAAAGATGTAGCTATGTTAAGAAAACTTAGTCCTTTCGACCCGCATTTAACCGGACCTTATTTTGGGACACCGTGACTGATGGTGAGCCTGCCACCGTCTTTATGTCCAAGGCAGCGATGTAATTTGTACATAAGTTTATAGGAAAAAATCACGATAGCCGAGGGGTTGAGTGGTCGGAATTTCGAGTCATGAGACCCGAGATCGATTCCCAAGTGGAAGGCTCGTACCAATGGGTTTTTCAAAAACTTATGTACGAATTATATCGTTGACTTCGACATAAAGACAGCGATGGGCTCACCACCTGTCACATTGAACCGAAAATATCTTCGGTGGAAGGAGGATCATAGGGACCTAATTGTCTAGAATAGATCTCTGTCTACCCCTGTAGTGGGAATTGCGTGAAGATATTTATTTTTTAATTTTTAGTTTTGAAAAACCCATTGGTACGAGCCTACAACCAACCACTCGGGTATCTTGTCTGATCCTAACTAAGTTTTGACTCAATGTAATAAATATTATATAATAATTAATATATAGTCGAAAGGTTATTTATTTATTATGTAATAAATATCTATAGTATATATAAATAGTCCATGACTCGAATATAAACATTCATATTCTTCACATAAAATTATATTTGTCCCTAGCGCGATTTGAACCCGCAACCCATCCAGACAGGATTACTAGGATATCGGGTCGCTACTGATTCAGGTAGAATATCAAATAATAAATATTTCAAAAGATTAACTTTAAGCTTAACTTTCAATTATTATGAACAATGCAAAGCGAAGTTAAACCGGTTATGAATGCCTAAATAACGAAGTTATCGCCTGCTGATTGATTTTAATCTGTCGCAGATGTTGCGAAATAAACGGAATATGCTAACTTCAGTTCGATGATTTACTACTGAGCCACGATATCCGAGTGGTTAGATGATCGGAAGTCGAATTGGAAGCCCCGAGTTCGACCTCCAACAGGAAGGCTCGTATTTATAAATTTTTCGAAAGTTATTTACGATATTTATCATGGGAATTGACATAAAACGGCGACGGGCACACCACGTCACGTTGTCCCTAACATGCTTCGGTAAAATGTGGGTCGAAAGGTCCCAATACTGAGGAAATGCGTGAAGATATAAAATTAAGTTACCGGTGATAGGAAGCAGTGTCTTAGGTGCGAGACGTCCAACATCGCCAATTACACAATTGGCGATGTTTCAGATTGCAGCAGTTGCAGATTTTTGCAGCAAAGCGGCAAAATAATAATTTTAACATTTTTAAATGAACGTCAATTAGTATTAGTCGAGTAAAATTTAATATTCTTATAGGGATAGCATATAATGCGATCATACAATTCAATTCCTATGAAAACCACGAAACGTGATATCTCGTGCCCTAAAGTGAGTGTTCCGCGAGCGATATAACATCGTTCGAATCTTTACATTGTTCCGTAAATGCAACGCGGGAAGGAAGTGCACAAAATCCTTTCGGTAATATTTCTCCGCAGAGCAGACGCCCGGCGTGGCTCCGGAGTGCGGAACTGTGTTTTTAACTTGCACGTTGAGTAACGTCGCATTAAGCAACTCGCATACACTCACGTAGCGTTCGCGTCACGACACCGACACGAGTTATAGACGTTATATATAACGTTTGTTATGTTTGATCTCGTATATCGTATAATCAATTTCTAATTTAGTATCCCGTTTTTAAATGACTTGAAAGAAGAAGAAGAATTTTTTAAATGTTTGTTACCTCTTAACTCGGTCATATGTTAATCGATTTCGAAAATTCTTTTTTTTTTTTGTCTGAAAGAGAATACCACCAAAGACAATGGAGCTACCATTGTTACCAAGTCGGATATTAATGATAGAGTGCCAAGTGAATTTGAAATTCCTTAAATTTTATAGACATTTTGAGTTTTTGAGCTCATTACTGGTCGTAATTTAGTTGTGTCTAGAGATCGTCACTATCATAGTAATAATGCCATAAGTTTTTAATATATTCACGACAATTCTCATACAGGGGTAGACCACTAACGACATTGGGACAACTTACACCGAAGAAGTTTTTAATGATTAATTTAATTTAAATTAAATAGATTTAATTCAAAATTCGAAGTCACGATAGCCGAGTGGTTGGGTGGTCGGAATTTCAATTCAAGAGACCCGAGTTTGTTCCCCAGTTGGCAGGCTTGTACCAATGGGTTATTTAAAACTTATGTACGAATTATAACGTTGGCTTGGTCAGAAAGACGGCGACGGGCTCACCACCTGTCACGTTGTCTCGAAAATATCTTCGTTGGAAGGTGGACAAAGGGACTTAATTGTCTATTGGGAATTGCGTGAAGATATTTATTTTATATTTATTACTTTAATTCAAAATTTCTTAGCCTGAAAATGAGTAAGTAGGTAATGAGTAATGCTAGTTTAATGAGTAATTCATTAAATAAATAATTAAATACCCACATAGACAGGGACAACATCACATAAATTGCTCTGATTCTAAAAATAAGCAGTTCAAGCACTTGTAATATGGAATCAGAAACAACGAAGGTACCAGAAACCCGACAAAATGTAGAAAATTTTTTTTCTTCATTGACCCGACCGGGAATCGAACTCGGGACCTCAGAGATGGCAACACCTTGAAAACCGGTGTGTTCGCCAGCCGTCCTCGGAGATCCTCAAACCTACTTACACAACTTACTTAACAGTCTTAGATCACACTGCTGCAGGGGGGAGCCCCTAAAGAGAGTTAACAATAATTACCACGATTGACAAGCGCTTTTACCATTAATTATCACCCCTGAGTCAGGCCCACGGGTTTTTCATTGTATAGATTCCCATCGGTAAATGTTACATAATGTTTCACGTTTACATCTTGTGTAAACAATACTGTAACTTCAGATAAGCCTTTGAACTGAGGCGATTAATTTTGTAAACAATGTCTTAGGACAGCTTTCTTTCTCATTATATCCTTCTCAGCCACCCCCCTGCGCATTAATTCAGATGCCTCATTAGCGCGCCCCTTGCTCCCGCTTTAACGTTGACATAAAATATGCGAGCTTCATTACAATCTAGGCTTCATGCGTGCATCAAATTGTTTGACAGCTAAATAAATAATGTATGTAAACATGCTTTGGGATAAAGGAATAAGAATAATTCTTCCCATGAGTCTCGTAAGAGGCAACTAATGACAGACAGCTTTGAAAATATCTTTGGCTACCTATACCTTCAAAATGAATCACAACAGTTGCTACACTGATATTTATCGATAGAAATAGGTAAAAGTGTGTTCTGTCGATCCCCGGCCCTACTTCTAGACAAAGAAATAGTCTACCACGTATATGTATACGAGTACATGCACATTAATAAATGAGGAAATTCATGGGTTATCTATTATTTACGAAAAATATAAATTTTACGCGATAAATATTCCACGCGGATGAAGTTTTGGACTACACGTGGTGGAAGTATTGAAGTTTTTTTCACGTATTTCCCAATACATAAGTTGCCAAAGGTCTAGACAATTTAATCCTTTCGACCCACATTTCACCGTAGCTTATTTGGGGACACCGTTACAGATGGTGTGCCTGTCACCGCCAGCCATAGTGTCGCCAGCTCTGATCCCCGGTTCCATTCGCAGACGAGTATGTAAAACACTTTTTCTAAAATTTCTCGGGTCTGGGTGTTTATAGTATCTTTGTTGTATCTAATTCCATAACACACTTGCTTTAGCTAAATACTTTGGGACCAGAGCAATGTATGTTATGATGTCCTTTTCTATGTATATATTTATTAAGGGAATTATTTGAGCATAACATATATACAATGTCTATAAATGCTATCGACTATACGAGATCGAACATAACAAACGTAATATATAGCGTCTATAACTCGTGTCGGTGTCGTGACGCGAACGCTACGTGAGGGCACGCGAGATGCTTAATGCGACGTTGCTCAACGTGCAAGTTAAAAACACAGTTCCGCACTCCGGAGCCGCGCCGGGCGACTGCTCCGCGGAGAAATATTACCGAAAGGATTTTCTGCACATCCTTCCCGCGTTGCATTTACGGAACAATGTAAAGATTCGAACTATGTTAGTGATATCGCTCGCGGAACGCTCACTTTACGGCACGAGATATCACGTCTCGTGGTTTTCATAGGAATTGAATTGTATGCTATCACTATAAGAATATTAAATTTTTCTCAATGAATATTAATTGACATTAATTTTAAATTTATTATTTGACCTCTCGCATATTATAACTCTTGCGGAATGTTGTAATATGAGGACGAGTTGTCACGTCTTGAGTATTTCATAAGAATTGCAACTATGAGGATATTATTTGAAATATTCATTCAATATATAAGAGGCTGCAATTTTGGAAATACTAACGCGAAGAGCCCATCTACGAATTAAATTAAGTAGACAAATGGCTGGTAGTGTCTACGGTGAGTGGTGAGTAGTGTCTGGTACTCCGATCGCCAATCCGCTTGCCAAGCGTGACGATTATAGCAAACCGTACCCTTACCTTTCGAAAGAGTTTTGTCCTGCAGTGGAAATTTACAGGCCATTATCTCTCTCGTCTCCTTCGCCAGTATGCTATGGGCACTTCGATAGCGCAATGTAGAATATCGACGCGTTTCATGAACTATCTACCACTAGCGAGCTTCCAATGTTTAAACACAGATGTGATTCTACAACACAAGTGTTTTAAGTATTTACCTTGGATTAAAGCAATGTACATATGTGTTTTTATCCCTACCATTGTATTTATCTATATATTATTAAAAAAAAGACTCGTGTTGGTATAATTTCGTACTTCTATAAATACAAAACATTCCTTTCGTTGCTCCTACGTTGAGGAAACGAAAGGGGGTGGATCGTAAGCGGGCACAGGGCAATTAACGTAATTACCGAGTGAAATAAATCTTCACGAGGAATTGTTTTCACTTATCGAGTCGTTCCCTCCAATGGAAATGTTGATTTAATCGCTAAACAAATTTAAATACCTCTAGGCTATGGTAGTTTCATTCTGTTCAATGATACGTAAAAAATTTTACGTATATGTAAATATTTATCTAGGAAAATAAAAAAATTTTATGTATATTTCATGATTTATATAAATTAAAATTAACATAAAATTAAATGTCATACAATAGAAGATCATATAATATAGAAGATATTTATATTTATTTATTATTATTTAGTCACATATACTCACTCATACATTATTTAAAAAATAATATATTATCAAGATATCTGCACTACTTAACTTTGAGATTGCTGATCTAAGAGGAACAATTTAAATTTTGACGGAAGCTATGTATCGATTGTATATTACGCAACGTCGGTGGCAAGTTGTTCCAACACTTGGTTGCTGCATATCGAAAACTGCCTCGAAACGTGCGGTGTTGAGACAGAAGCAACCCGTACGCCGAAGCCCTTGTTGTTGAGACGTTGTCTCGAGCCCAGCGCAATTTTTTATAGAGATAAGACAGTGTCCTGTATTTGATAGTACCAAACAATAGCGTAGCAAAATGGATACAAATGACTTAAAAATTTATAAGACCTCTGTCTACTACTATTCGGGTATTCCATACCCCAGTGGCAGTCCGATGGCAGTCTCAATCACGTCACTCAATCATTATTAATTTAAAGATAAATATCTTCAGGCTGTTCTCAATACTGGGGTAGACAGAAGACACGTAAGTCTTGTCGACACACCTTTCACCGAAAATACATTTTAGGGCCACGTAACAGGTGGGGAAGTCACGATAGCCGAGTGGTTGGGTGGTCGGAATTTCGAGTCGAAAGAGCCGAGTTCGGTCCCCAGGTGACAGGCTTGTACCAAAGAGTTTTTCAAAAACTTATGTACGAATTATATCGTTGGCTTGGACATAAAGACGGCGACGGGCTCACCACCTGTCACGTTGTCCCGGTAATATCTTAGTTGGAAGGTGGTTCGAAGGGACTTAACTTTCTAGACTAGACTGGGGTAGACAGAAGTCTACCCCAGTACTGGAATGGAAATGGCGTGAAGATATTTATTTATTACATTTGTTTATCGAAATAAGAATTATAAATTAATTTATGCGTAGTAATTTATTAAATATACCATCGATTCGTAATAAGATTCCTCTAACAGAGAAGAAACAGGCGAAAGAAATTCCGTAGCTATTCTCTTGTTTCGTCAATTATTATTTTTTTATGTATCAGACTGTTTTCAATCGATCCGGACAGACAGTAGAAACAAAAGCTCACAAGTAGTAATTATTTCTAGAAACAAGAGAGCCAATCATAAATATTTATTTGCATTGAATATTTAAATATAACTTTTCAAAGAATACCTTACAAATTTCAGTTAGAGAAGAATTCTTTGAAGATAAAACCTTTGTGAATTTTATCAAAGAGCACTCATAGGTACACTTTGAGCTGAGATAATTGTTGGCAGTAGATACTTAGATTAACATTTCATTTCTATTGGAAACTCAATTGATTACTTTGTTTCATTACGTTAGTTTTTTTTTACATTTTAGTGGAGATTAATATTACGCCACAAGCCACGACAGCCGAGTGGTTGGGTGATCGGAATTTCAGTCAATACACTCCGAGTTTAATCCCCTGGTGGTGTCCCATATCGTTGGCTTTGAGATAAAGACGACGAAAGGCTCATGTAATGTTTTGCTAAAAAAAAAAAATTATGTATATTTCATGATTTATATAAATTAAAATTAACATAAAATTAAATGTCATACAATAGAAGATCATATAATATAGAAGATATTTATATTTATTATATTTATTTATTACATTTGTTTATCGAAATAAGAATTGTAAATTAATTTATGCATAGTAATTTATTAAATATACCATCGATTCGTAATAAGATTCCTCTAACAGAGAAGAAACAGGCGAAAGAAATTCCGTAGCTATTCTCTTGTTTCGTCAATTATTATTTTTTTATGTATCAGACTGTTTTCAATCGATCCGGACAGACAGTAGAAACAAAAGCTCACAAGTAGTAATTATTTCTAGAAACAAGAGAGCCAATCATAAATATTTATTTGCACTGAATATTTAAATATAACTTTTCAAAGAATACCTTACAAATTTCAGTTAGAGAAGAATTCTTTGAAGATAAAACCTTTGTAAATTTTATCAAAGAGCACTCATAGGTACACTTTGAGCTGAGATAATTGTTGGCAGTAGATACTTAGATTAACATTTCATTTCTATTGGAAACTCAATTGATTACTTTGTTTCATTACGTTAGTTTTTTTTTACATTTTAGTGGAGATTAATATTACGCCACAAGCCACGACAGCCGAGTGGTTGGGTGATCGGAATTTCAGTCAATACACTCCGAGTTTAATCCCCTGGTGGTGTCCCATATCGTTGGCTTTGAGATAAAGACGACGAAAGGCTCATGTAATGTTTTGCTAAAAAAAAATGTCTTCGGTGAAAGACCTCTGTTAACTTCTGTATGGAGAAAGGCCCTTGGACATTATTTTATTTCTTTAATAACCGTTTTCTTCCCGTGGATGTAATTCGATTCAACGATGTAATTCGTACATTTATTAATTTTTTTTGTAAACTCATTGGTACGAGCCTGCCACCTGGGGATCGAACTTGGGTCTCTTGACTCGAAATTCTGACCACCCAACAACTCGGCTATAGTGACTTCTCTAATCCCTTTGAAAATCGCAAAATGGTACTGTGAACATAAAAAAAATTTCCGATAACAAGACAAGATAACAGCTGTAAGGATTATCGCGGCAGACGTGACTGAGGGCTCTTAAATTCATCAACGACGGATTAAGAACGGATGAGTTTGGAGCCGAACCAAACGATTTTCGTATAATGAGATCAGGATACGATATCTAAAGCTAAAAGAGTTTAAAAAGCGTAACTACGTTGAGCATTTATAACTTATAAGCTACATTAAAAAAAGGCTATAATATATTTTTACATGTTTTATATAATATAATAAAGTTATTAGGTGATAGCTTTGTGCGCCTTAAAAGAAACAACAAGTGGAGATTCGAACTCTACCTCGTCAACCTCTACACCTGAGGCAGCGCTCCTGAAGGAACTACGGAGCAGGAGATGTGCAGTGACTAAGGTAAGTGCAATTTATCTTACGCACGCCCTTTCTTATCTAGCATTCTTTTACAGGCCTGGATCTAAAGTGTGTCCTTCCTTTTGTAATCTTCTATAAATTCAAGTATTATGAACCATACATACTAAATAGAAAAGACAGAGATTAATAAAGGAAAACACTTTTAAAATTATAGATATAATACAAATTCTATAGATATAATATTATATAAATTCTGAATTTAAAATGTTAATGCATCTATTGTCGGTACAGTTTCTTCGTTTTTTAAAAAAATATTTACTTGGCGATTTGATATGCCGTAAAGTTCATATCAAAATATCGGAAGAAGTGCCGACGACTGGCGATAACCTTTTGTAGTGACCTGACCTTCGAAACGGAGGGTCATAGATTCAAAATCCGCTGAAATTACTATTAGAAATAGTAATAATTTGTTTAAAAAGCGTAACTACGTTGAGCATTTATAACTTATAAGCTACATTAAAAAGGTTATAATATATTTTTACATGTTTTATATAATATAATAAAGTTATTAGGTGATAGGCTTGTACCAAAGGGTTTTTCAAAAACTTATGTACGAATTATATCGTTGGCTTGGACATAAAGACGGCGACGGGCTCACCACCTGTCACGTTGTCCCGAAAATAGCTTCGGTGGAAGGCCCGTACCGATGGGTTTTTAAACAAACTAACTACGAATTATATCGTTGGCTTGGACATAAAGACGGCGACAGGCTCACCACCTGTCACGTTGTCCCGAAAATAGCTTCGGTGGAAGGCCCGTACCGATGGGTTTTTAAACAAACTAACTACGAATTATATCGTTGGCTTGGACATAAAGACGGCGACAGGCTCACCACCTGTCACGTTGTCCCGAAAATAGCTTCGGTGGAAGGCCCGTACCGATGGGTTTTTAAACAAACTAACTACGAATTATATCGTTGGCTTGGACATAAAGACGGCGACAGGCTCACCACCTGTCACGTTGTCCCGAAAATAGCTTCGGTGGAAGGCCCGTACCGATGGGTTTTTAAACAAACTAACTACGAATTATATCGTTGGCTTGGACATAAAGACGGCGACAGGCTCACCACCTGTCACGTTGTCCCGAAAATAGCTTCGGTGGAAGGCCCGTACCGATGGGTTTTTAAACAAACTAACTACGAATTATATCGTTGGCTTGGACATAAAGACGGCGACAGGCTCACCACCTGTCACGTTGTCCCGAAAATAGCTTCGGTGGAAGGCCCGTACCGATGGGTTTTTAAACAAACTAACTACGAATTATATCGTTGGCTTGGACATAAAGACGGCGACAGGCTCACCACCTGTCACGTTGTCCCGAAAATAGCTTCGGTGGAAGGCCCGTACCGATGGGTTTTTAAACAAACTAACTACGAATTATATCGTTGGCTTGGACATAAAGACGGCGACAGGCTCACCACCTGTCACGTTGTCCCGAAAATAGCTTCGGTGGAAGGCCCGTACCGATGGGTTTTTAAACAAACTAACTACGAATTATATCGTTGGCTTGGACATAAAGACGGCGACAGGCTCACCACCTGTCACGTTGTCCCGAAAATAGCTTCGGTGGAAGGCCCGTACCGATGGGTTTTTAAACAAACTAACTACGAATTATATCGTTGGCTTGGACATAAAGACGGCGACGGGCTCACCACCTGTCACGTTGTCCCGAAAATAGCTTCGGTGGAAGGCCCGTACCGATGGGTTTTTAAACAAACTAACTACGAATTATATCGTTGGCTTGGACATAAAGACGGCGACAGGCTCACCACCTGTCACGTTGTCCCGAAAATAGCTTCGGTGGAAGGCCCGTACCGATGGGTTTTTAAACAAACTAACTACGAATTATATCGTTGGCTTGGACATAAAGACGGCGACAGGCTCACCACCTGTCACGTTGTCCCGAAAATAGCTTCGGTGGAAGGCCCGTACCGATGGGTTTTTAAACAAACTAACTACGAATTATATCGTTGGCTTGGACATAAAGACGGCGACGGGCTCACCACCTGTCACGTTGTCCCGAAAATAGCTTCGGTGGAAGGCCCGTACCGATGGGTTTTTAAACAAACTAACTACGAATTATATCGTTGGCTTGGACATAAAGACGGCGACAGGCTCACCACCTGTCACGTTGTCCCGAAAATAGCTTCGGTGGAAGGCCCGTACCGATGGGTTTTTAAACAAACTAACTACGAATTATATCGTTGGCTTGGACATAAAGACGGCGACAGGCTCACCACCTGTCACGTTGTCCCGAAAATAGCTTCGGTGGAAGGCCCGTACCGATGGGTTTTTAAACAAACTAACTACGAATTATATCGTTGGCTTGGACATAAAGACGGCGACAGGCTCACCACCTGTCACGTTGTCCCGAAAATAGCTTCGGTGGAAGGCCCGTACCGATGGGTTTTTAAACAAACTAACTACGAATTATATCGTTGGCTTGGACATAAAGACGGCGACAGGCTCACCACCTGTCACGTTGTCCCGAAAATAGCTTCGGTGGAAGGCCCGTACCGATGGGTTTTTAAACAAACTAACTACGAATTATATCGTTGGCTTGGACATAAAGACGGCGACAGGCTCACCACCTGTCACGTTGTCCCGAAAATAGCTTCGGTGGAAGGCCCGTACCGATGGGTTTTTAAACAAACTAACTACGAATTATATCGTTGGCTTGGACATAAAGACGGCGACAGGCTCACCACCTGTCACGTTGTCCCGAAAATAGCTTCGGTGGAAGGCCCGTACCGATGGGTTTTTAAACAAACTAACTACGAATTATATCGTTGGCTTGGACATAAAGACGGCGACAGGCTCACCACCTGTCACGTTGTCCCGAAAATAGCTTCGGTGGAAGGCCCGTACCGATGGGTTTTTAAACAAACTAACTACGAATTATATCGTTGGCTTGGACATAAAGACGGCGACAGGCTCACCACGTGTCACGTTGTCCCGAAAATAGCTTCGGTGGAAGGCCCGTACCGATGGGTTTTTTAAACAAACTAACTACGAATTATATCGTTGGCTTGGACATAAAGACGGCGACGGGCTCCCCACCTGTCACGTTGTCCAAAAAAATGTCTTCGCTGGACGTTGTGTCGAAAACACTTTATTGTCTAGTACCTCGGTCTGCCCTTCATTGGGAATGGCGTGAAAATTTTTTAAGAACATATTTTAGATACGTTTTCGATATTCTTTTAGAACACTTATTATTAAGTTTTTTTTTATATTTTGATTTTTTTACTGTATTTCTTAATTAACATTTTACGTAAATTAATATTAAGTTTTAAAATTACCTTTTTTCAAAATACTAACATATCTGTAATTTAAATGTATATGTGAACTGTTCTCGATCCCACTGATATTTTTTCAACGCTTTGTATATTTTTAGTAGATGGGCATTTCTAAATAAATAAATAAGTATTAGCTTTCACTATCAACAACATTTACATACTAAAACCAGAGTATACAATGACTACGATATAACTAAAACATTCTATAAATTCACATAGATAAAGTATAATTCCTAAATAAAACATTCTTCTATAATGTCAATTTATCTATGATCCCTAGTTATCAAAATATCTATGACGTCTTTTTACACTACACTTTTGTTACTTTCTCTTCTTTTGTCCTTTTACAAATGTGGCCTTTTGCAGGAAATATCATTTACTAGTTTTTTACGACATCTAGCGACATACTGAGAAATGTAGTAATATTCTCGGTGTTTGTTGATGATCTTGTTTTGCTTGATGAGAAATAGATGGCTCTGTTATCAAATCAAGTAGCCCATGGTTGCTTCATAAGTCGGGACCAACAATGGAAAATAGAATGGATCATGTTATGTTTAAAAACATACTGGTATATAAAATAAAAATTATTATTAAATATTTAAAATTTAAAAATTTTACTGATATATGACAATCCCCAAATCACTTCATGCCTAATAATACACATATAAATACCATGTGTTATGTAAGTAGTGTCGTAAGAGGCGACTAAGAAATAGCCTTGGATATCGTTATGGCTTCCGGGACATAAAGACGGCGACAGGCTCACCACCTGTCACGTTGTCCAAAAAAATGTCTTCGCTGGACGTTGTGTCGAAAACACTTTATTGTCTAGTACCTCAGTCTGCCCTTCATTGGGAATGGCGTGAAAATTTTTTAAGAACATATTTTAGATACGTTTTCGATATTCTTTTAGAACACTTATTATTAAGTTTTTTTTATATTTTTGATACGTTTTCGATATTCTTTTAGAACACTTATTATTAAGTTTTTTTTTTCTCTTCAACCTACTATCTAGTCTCTCTCTAGTCATCTGCCTCTATCGCTTTGTATATTTTTTGGTAGATGGGCATTTCCTAAATAAATAAATGGTAGCCAACTTTCACTATCAACAACATTTACATACTAAAACCAGAGTATACAATGACTACGATATAACTAAAACATTCTATAAATTCAAGTTTTATGAACCATACATACTAAATAGAAAAGACGAAGTTAATAAAGGAAAACACTTTTAAAATTATAGATATAATACAAATTCTATAGATATAATATTATATAAATTCTGAATTTAAAATGTTAATGCATCTATTGTCGGTACAGTTTCTTCGTTTTTTAAAAAAATATTTACTTGGCGATTTGATATGCCGTAAAGTTCATATCAAAATATCGGAAGAAGTGCCGACGACTGGCGATAGCCTTTTTAGCAGTGACCTGACCTTCGAAACGGAGGGTCATAGATTCAAAATCCGCTGAAATTACTATTAGAAATAGTAATAATTTGTTTAAAAGCGTACAAAGCAAGCGATTTAATCGAACAGTGACTGAAATTATTTCCAAAGTTATTTTCCTTTATAGAATTGTTATTGCGAGTGACGCTGGTGAATGTGGGGGTTGATGTCAACTAAAAGGGTATTTTTTGTTCCGTTTGTATAAACAGAATTGTTACTGTATTGATCTTAGTATTTGATTCCGGATTTATCGCTCATAAACTCATAACTCTGCGTACTGTGCCTGAGCAAACACGACTACATTCAAAGGTTACATAATAATATAGCCGCCTCACATGCTCCAGTAGTGTATACACCGGTTTTCAAGTTTTCGACTGCTCTAAGGTCCCGAGTTTGATTCGCGAACGGTTAAATTCGAAGTAACTAAGTTGGAAAATAATTTTAATATATTATCTCGGGTTTGTGGTACCTATGTTGTTTCTGATTCCGTAACAACTGCTTTAGCTATTTACCTTGGGATTAAAGCTAGTTATTTATTTATATATTTTAAAAACTTCCTGTTAAACGGTAACTTTCCTTTGGACATGGCGATTTAGATTCAGATACATCGACAGCTTGTTTGCCATATTGCCCCAGTCAAGGTCTATGGGCCAAGAGCGACAGAACGTTGTGGTTTTTAGTTGACTCCAATTATTAGCCCAAAACCTTTCTTACAAAAACAAGTATGAACAACGCAAATGCACCTCTAGCTCAAACTCCTCTAGTGTTCCGAGCAGGATCGTTAAGCTACGCATGCCAGGGAAGGGTAGGAGTGGGGCCTACGTGACAAGTTGTCCGTTGCCGTGTTCATATCCAAGCCAACGATATAAATCGTACATATGTGTTTGCAAAAACCTGGAACTAGCCTGCCACCTGGATGTCGAACTCTGGTCTCTGTCTGTCTAATCCTGATCACCCAACCACTCGGCTATCGTGATTACGACAAATTCCAATGACTCGAGTATAAATGTTCATCTTCATTACACAAATATTTGCGCCTAACGCTTAACATCCAAATTAACGTTTCAATATACTTACACTTAACACTTATACTTACACACTAATAACTTATACTTATAACGGTACAATATATAATAAATTTCAATAAATTTCAATGACTCGAGGCCAAATATTCAGATGCATCATACCAATAAACACATATAATACAATATACATAAAGACGGCGACAGGCTCACCACCTGTCACGTTGTCCCGAAAATAGCTTCGGTGGAAGGCCCGTACCGATGGGTTTTTTAAACAAACTAACTACGAATTATATCGTTGGCTTGGACATAAAGACGGCGACGGGCTCACCACCTGTCACGTTGTCCCGAAAATAGCTTCGGTGGAAGGCCCGTACCGATGGGTTTTTAAACAAACTAACTACGAATTATATCGTTGGCTTGGACATAAAGACGGCGACAGGCTCACCACCTGTCACGTTGTCCCGAAAATAGCTTCGGTGGAAGGCCCGTACCGATGGGTTTTTAAACAAACTAACTACGAATTATATCGTTGGCTTGGACATAAAGACGGCGACAGGCTCACCACCTGTCACGTTGTCCCGAAAATAGCTTCGGTGGAAGGCCCGTACCGATGGGTTTTTAAACAAACTAACTACGAATTATATCGTTGGCTTGGACATAAAGACGGCGACAGGCTCACCACCTGTCACGTTGTCCCGAAAATAGCTTCGGTGGAAGGCCCGTACCGATGGGTTTTAAACAAACTAACTACGAATTATATCGTTGGCTTGGACATAAAGACGGCGACAGGCTCACCACCTGTCACGTTGTCCCGAAAATAGCTTCGGTGGAAGGCCCGTACCGATGGGTTTTAAACAAACTAACTACGAATTATATCGTTGGCTTGGACATAAAGACGGCGACAGGCTCACCACCTGTCACGTTGTCCCGAAAATAGCTTCGGTGGAAGGCCCGTACCGATGGGTTTTAAACAAACTAACTACGAATTATATCGTTGGCTTGGACATAAAGACGGCGACAGGCTCACCACCTGTCACGTTGTCCCGAAAATAGCTTCGGTGGAAGGCCCGTACCGATGGGTTTTAAACAAACTAACTACGAATTATATCGTTGGCTTGGACATAAAGACGGCGACAGGCTCACCACCTGTCACGTTGTCCCGAAAATAGCTTCGGTGGAAGGCCCGTACCGATGGGTTTTAAACAAACTAACTACGAATTATATCGTTGGCTTGGACATAAAGACGGCGACAGGCTCACCACCTGTCACGTTGTCCCGAAAATAGCTTCGGTGGAAGGCCCGTACCGATGGGTTTTAAACAAACTAACTACGAATTATATCGTTGGCTTGGACATAAAGACGGCGACAGGCTCACCACCTGTCACGTTGTCCCGAAAATAGCTTCGGTGGAAGGCCCGTACCGATGGGTTTTAAACAAACTAACTACGAATTATATCGTTGGCTTGGACATAAAGACGGCGACAGGCTCACCACCTGTCACGTTGTCCCGAAAATAGCTTCGGTGGAAGGCCCGTACCGATGGGTTTTAAACAAACTAACTACGAATTATATCGTTGGCTTGGACATAAAGACGGCGACAGGCTCACCACCTGTCACGTTGTCCCGAAAATAGCTTCGGTGGAAGGCCCGTACCGATGGGTTTTAAACAAACTAACTACGAATTATATCGTTGGCTTGGACATAAAGACGGCGACAGGCTCACCACCTGTCACGTTGTCCCGAAAATAGCTTCGGTGGAAGGCCCGTACCGATGGGTTTTTAAACAAACTAACTACGAATTATATCGTTGGCTTGGACATAAAGACGGCGACAGGCTCACCACCTGTCACGTTGTCCCGAAAATAGCTTCGGTGGAAGGCCCGTACCGATGGGTTTTTAAACAAACTAACTACGAATTATATCGTTGGCTTGGACATAAAGACGGCGACGGGCTCCCCACCTGTCACGTTGTCCCGAAAATATCTTCGGTGGAAGGCCCGTACCGATGGGTTTTTAAACAAACTAACTACGAATTATATCGTTGGCTTGGACATAAAGACGGCGACAGGCTCACCACCTGTCACGTTGTCGAAAATATCTCCGGTGGAAGGTGGGTCGAAGGGACTTAATTGTCTAGACTAGACCTCTGTCTTGCCATGTTTTGGAATTGCGTGAATATATTTATTATTTATTTTACTTATCTTACTTATCTCACTTATCTTTTATCTCTTAGATTCTTACTTATCTCACTTATCTTTTATCTCTTAGATTCTTACTTATCTCACTTATCTTTTATCTCTTAGATTCTTACTTATCTCACTTATCTTTTATCTCTTAGATTCTTACTTATCTCACTTATCTTTTATCTCTTAGATTCTTACTTATCTCACTTATCTTTTATCTCTTAGATTCTTACTTATCTCACTTATCTTTTATCTCTTAGATTCTTACTTATCTCACTTATCTTTTATCTCTTAGATTCTTACTTATCTCACTTATCTTTTATCTCTTAGATTCTTACTTATCTCACTTATCTTTTATCTCTTAGATTCTTACTTATCTCACTTATCTTTTATCTCTTAGATTCTTACTTATCTCACTTATCTTTTATCTCTTAGATTCTTACTTATCTCACTTATCTTTTATCTCTTAGATTCTTACTTATCTCACTTATCTTTTATCTCTTAGATTCTTACTTATCTCACTTATCTTTTATCTCTTAGATTCTTACTTATCTCACTTATCTTTTATCTCTTAGATTCTTACTTATCTCACTTATCTTTTATCTCTTAGATTCTTACTTATCTCACTTATCTTTTATCTCTTAGATTCTTACTTATCTCACTTATCTTTTATCTCTTAGATTCTTACTTATCTCACTTATCTTTTATCTCTTAGATTCTTACTTATCTCACTTATCTTTTATCTCTTAGATTCTTACTTATCTCACTTATCTTTTATCTCTTAGATTCTTACTTATCTCACTTATCTTTTATCTCTTAGATTCTTACTTATCTCACTTATCTTTTATCTCTTAGATTCTTACTTATCTCACTTATCTTTTATCTCTTAGATTCTTACTTATCTCACTTATCTTTTATCTCTTAGATTCTTACTTATCTCACTTATCTTTTATCTCTTAGATTCTTACTTATCTCACTTATCTTTTATCTCTTAGATTCTTACTTATCTCACTTATCTTTTATCTCTTAGATTCTTACTTATCTCACTTATCTTTTATCTCTTAGATTCTTACTTATCTCACTTATCTTTTATCTCTTAGATTCTTACTTATCTCACTTATCTTTTATCTCTTAGATTCTTACTTATCTCACTTATCTTTTATCTCTTAGATTCTTACTTATCTCACTTATCTTTTATCTCTTAGATTCTTACTTATCTCACTTATCTTTTATCTCTTAGATTCTTACTTATCTCACTTATCTTTTATCTCTTAGATTCTTACTTATCTCACTTATCTTTTATCTCTTAGATTCTTACTTATCTCACTTATCTTTTATCTCTTAGATTCTTACTTATCTCACTTATCTTTTATCTCTTAGATTCTTACTTATCTCACTTATCTTTTATCTCTTAGATTCTTACTTATCTCACTTATCTTTTATCTCTTAGATTCTTACTTATCTCACTTATCTTTTATCTCTTAGATTCTTACTTATCTCACTTATCTTTTATCTCTTAGATTCTTACTTATCTCACTTATCTTTTATCTCTTAGATTCTTACTTATCTCACTTATCTTTTATCTCTTAGATTCTTACTTATCTCACTTATCTTTTATCTCTTAGATTCTTACTTATCTCACTTATCTTTTATCTCTTAGATTCTTACTTATCTCACTTATCTTTTATCTCTTAGATTCTTACTTATCTCACTTATCTTTTATCTCTTAGATTCTTACTTATCTCACTTATCTTTTATCTCTTAGATTCTTACTTATCTCACTTATCTTTTATCTCTTAGATTCTTACTTATCTCACTTATCTTTTATCTCTTAGATTCTTACTTATCTCACTTATCTTTTATCTCTTAGATTCTTACTTATCTCACTTATCTTTTATCTCTTAGATTCTTACTTATCTCACTTACTAGTTTTCTACGACATCTAGCGACATACTGAGAAATGTAGTAATATTCTCGGTGTTTGTTGATGATCTTGTTTTGCTTGATGAGAAATAGATGGCTCTGTTATCAAATCAAGTAGCCCATGGTTGCTTCATAAGTCGGGACCAACTTAATGGAAAAATAGAATGGATCATGTTATGTTTAAAAAACATACTGGTATATAAAATAAAAATTATTATTAAATATTTAAAATTTAAAAGTTTTACTGATATATGATGATCCCCCAAATCACTTCATGCCCTAATAATACACATATAAATACTATGTGTTATGTAAGTAGTGTGTCGTAAGAGGCGACTAAGGGAAATAGCCTTGGATATCGTTATGGCAACCGATAGATAGCGGGATAACCATCTCTAAAATATTAGAAAAAATAATTACACCAAAGGTGGGCAGCAGCGTACGAGGTGTGAGTGGTCTGGTACTGCGATTGCCAATCCCCTTGCCAGTCGTGGCGATTATGGCAAATCCTCCCGATGGGAGAGGTCTATGTCCTGCAATGGACTTTAACAGGCCGTTATGTATGTAAATATGTATATGAGTAAAAATAAACAGCCTTGAATATACAGGCTGCTCAATAATAGCGGGAAATCATCTCGAAAAATACAAGCACAAAATTAAATAGAACCGATGACGGGATTCAGCGTCTACGTTGCGAGGTGTCTGGTGCTATGATCACCAATCTCAATCGATGATGATGATGAAACTTAAAGTGTAAACCCACCAACCAAATATTCCAACTTCATCCAATATTCCAATATAGCGTCTGCTTCGCTTCGAAGATTTAAGTGTACAGACTTCTGTGCGTAAAGATATTTATTTATTTTTCTTTATAATTTGTAACTACCTTTTTTGGGCGGCTATGCCGGCATTTCTACAATGAATCATTGTAAATAAAAGAATCCGAAGATATTCATATTATTCATTCATCATATATCAGACATCTGGCAGTGAAAGACCGGTAAAATCATCCAGCCTTTTCGAAAGTTTGCCGTGACAAGCAGAGACAACATTTAAAAATGCTTGTTTGCTATAGGCACTTACGTATACGTTCTTATATGCATCAGGTCACTTGGGACCGTTCGCTATGGATATCTTTGGGAGATGTCTTTGTTCAGCAGTGGACTTTGATAGGGTGTAAAGAAGAAGAAAAAGATGTATCTAGTAGTAAGTTGTAATTTTTAAATTACTTACAGACGCTTCAATTATTTATGTATTTGCATGTGAATTATGCACCTATTATTTAGATTTTATTTTATTTTCTATGATAGAAAAATTTTAGTATCTGTATTTTTTGAACTCGAAAAGTTGTCGAAAAATTGGTTCTTTTAATTGCCATGGTAACCGTTGGTGTTGCCAGCCCAATTATATTTTTTACTATCTTCAAAGATAGTACTAGTTTTAAACATTTTAATAACACAGCGATGCATGTCCGGGTTTAGCATAAAGTAAAATATCTTTCATGCAAAACAGAACAGGATACAAAAACAAATATGTCATGGCATAAGCAAATTTATTTAATAATTTATTTTATTTACATATATTTAAAATTAAATAAATCTTTAGCATTGTCACTTGCATCCTCATAGACAGCGATATTTTTTAAGTCTTACGACACAATTGTATTCCATTTATGAATACAAAAATTTATTATTTATTTAAAAAAACCGTAAAAGAATTAAAAATGAATACATCGAATACAAAAGATAAAATGACATAAGAAATAATTTACACTAAATTGAAATACGAGTTATCTTCTTTTTTCAGTCAAACGGAGATCGCCTTCTCTTCTCAAATCGATGCTTCCTCAAACGGTCTTAATTTTCAAAGTACATGAAATCCTGAAAAAAAATCTTCAAATAACATCTTCACGCCACACAGTTAATTCCTGTCGTCCCACCTTTTAACGTAAACATTTTTTGGGACAACGTGACAGATGGTGAGTCTGGCACCGTCTTTTTATCTCTAAGCCAACGACATAAATCCACCTGGGGTTCGAACTCGGGTCTCGTGGCTCGAATTCCGATCACCCAACCTCTCGGCTATCGTGACTTATAGGTACCTAAATTAGGTAATCCGAAATGATAAAAAATAAACAGTAATACTATCAAACATTTGATTGTTTTAGGCTTTACATCAGTCTTCAGATAGAATAATCGCAGGAATCAAACTAGGGGTTTCTTAGTTCGCAGATGGATCCCGCTATCGCCTGTCCATCGTTGATAAAACTAAATTCAGAAAAGATGACCCGATAGCCTAGTTGTTAGTGCCTTTCTTGCGAAGCTCAGGGTTACGGATTCGAATCCATCTAAGGATAAAATCATTTGTACTCGAGTCGTGAATGTTTATATGTATTTAAAAACTTGAAGATAAACAAAGTATACTCACTATGAGGAAGCAAGTGCCGATCACCGCGGCCTTGAAGCGCACGTCCAGGTCCACGGGCACCTCTATGAGGTAGTTGTCAGAGTTGGTGAGCATCTCGCGGCTCAACCCGCTCCATTTCTTGCTGATTACACCGATGCGTTGCTTGTCTTTGGAGTACAACTGAACGATTGGAAAGGAGTATAAGTTTAAAAAGAAACATCTTCACGCCAATCCCAATAGTAGACAGAGGTCTAGACATTAACGAACTTTCTAGCCACGTTTCACCGAAGACATTGTTTTGGGTCACCATGACAGGTGTGTGCCTGTCGCCGTTATGTCCAAGCCAACCATATAATTGACTTCTGAGCCGCGATAGCCCATTGGTTGGGTGATCAGAATTCGATTCACGAGACCCTAGTTCGATCTTCAAGTCTCGTAGCTATGAGTTTTTTGCAAAAACTTATGTACGTTTTATGTTATTGGCTTGGACATATAGACGCCAACGGGCTCACCACCTGTCACGTTGTCCAAAAATATTTCTTCGGCGGACAGTGGATTAAAAGCACTTAATTGTTTATACCTCGGTCTACCACTGTATTGGCAATGGCTTGAAGATCGAAATCAAAACCGGGATATGTCAGAAATGTCGTCATCACCAAAATCGATGGGTACGGCACTCGTCCACGGAGGTGGTTTTATTACCTCGAAGTCACATATGCGGGAAGTGATGAGGGGTCCCTTGACCCTGTAGGCTGGCCTGTCGTTGGCGTCGTTAATGTTGATCACGGGCTTCACGAATGTGATCTCCTTGCGTACAACGCTGGCCGGCCGGCCGCAGACGGACACGTCCATCTTGTCCGGGCCCATGGTGTATGGCCGCCGGAGCCTTATCACCTGGAAACCATGAAGTCGATCGATAATATGTGATTTAAAATAAAAACCAATATAGTCACGATAGCCGATTGGTTGGGTGATCGGAATTTCGAGTCAAGAGCCCCGAGTTCGATCCCCAGGTGGCGGGCTCGTACCCGGGGTTTTTCAAAACACTTATGTACCAATTATATCGCTGGCTTGGACATAAAGACGGCGACGGGCTCACCACCTGTCACGTTGTCCCGAAAATATCTCCGGTGGAAGGTGGGTCGAAGGGACTTAATTGTCTAGACTAGACCTCTGTCTACTCCTGTATTGGGAATTGCGTGAATATAAAGAATAAATAAATAAATAAATAAATAAATAAATAATAATAATATATAACACTGGAGTAGTGACGCTGCAGCCAGACATTTTATTTCTTGTGCAAGGACCACGTTATCAGGCGTTGCTCGCAATTGCAAAGCACGCAATAAAGTTAATTAATATGATCGATTTTTCGTTAGAGCTGTACATAACTGACCTTCTAATATTTCTAATGGTGGTAATAAAAATATGACCTTGAAGCACTTTGCGGTGCGATATTGAGGAGTTCAGCGGGGTTGTTTAACACCCTTTCGTCTTCATATTTACAAAATGATTTTTCTTATTATTATTAAGCTTTTGTACTAGATAATAATTTTGGACGGTATAGTTAAAATAATAAAAATAAATATCTTCACGCAATTCCCAATGCAGGAGTAGACAGAGGTCTAGTCTAGACAATTAAGTCCTTCGACCCACCTTCCACCGAAGATATTTTCGGGACAACGTGACAGGTGGTGAGCCCGTCGACGCCTTTATGTCCAAGCCAACGATGAAATTCGTACATAAGTTTTGAAAAACCCATTGGTACGATCATACCACCTGGGGATCGAACTCGGGTCTCTCGGCTCGAAATTCCGACCACCCAACAATTCGGCTATCGTGACTTTTATCTTTTAAATAAATCTTTTAAGTAGCAAAAACTAAAAAGGTTCTTTAAATCACGATAGCCGAGTGGTTGGGTGATCGGAATTTCGAGTCAAGAGCCCCGAGTTCGATCCCCAGGTGGCGGGCTCGTACCCGGGGTTTTCAAAACACTTATGTACCAATTATATCGCTGGCTTGGACATAAAGACGGCGACGGGCTCACCACCTGTCACGTTGTCCCAAAAATGTCTTCAGTGGAAGGTGGGTCGAAGGGACTTAATTGTCTAGACTTGACCTCTGTCTACTCCTGTATTGGGAATTGCGTGAATATATTTATTATTTATTTTACTTATCTTACTTATCTCATATGCCTTTAACTAACGCAGTCAGGGCACCGTTGACTTTGTTTCCGGTAGCCACATGTGTCCACATCTAAATCACATCTTCCATCCCGGCTAAAAGCGCTTCCCAAGTATATAATTTCATTCACCTGCTCTAGGCATTCCTGATAAATCTTTTTTTTTTAAAAATTAAATATCTTCACGCAATTCCCAATGCAGGAGTAGACAGAGGTCAAGTCTAGACAATTAAGTCCCTTTGACCCACCTTCCACCGAAGATATTTTCAGGACAACGTGACAGGTGGTGAGCCCGTCGACGCCTTTATGTCCAAGCCAACGATGAAATTCGTACATAAGTTTTGAAAAACTGATTGGTACTGCCACCTGGGGATCGAACTCAGGTCTCTCGGCTCGAAATTCCGACCACCCAACAATTCGGCTATCGTGACTTTTATCTTTTTAAATAAATCTTTTTTTTTAAAAAATTAAATATCTTCACGCAATTCCCAATACAGGGGTAGACAGAGGTCAAGTCTAGACAATTAAGTCCCTTTGACCCACCTTCCACCGAAGATATTTTCAGGACAACGTGACAGGTGGTGAGCCCGTCGACGCCTTTATGTCCAAGCCAACGATGAAATTCGTACATAAGTTTTGAAAAACTGATTGGTACTGCCACCTGGGGATCGAACTCAGGTCTCATGACTCCAATTCCGACCACCGAACCACTCGGCTATCGTGACTATTTTTCGCGGTTTTTATATCGTGACTCGGTATAGATAAATAAATAAATAAATAAATAATAATAATATATAACACTGGAGTAGTGACGCTGCAGCCAGACATTTTATTTCTTGTGCAAGGACCACGTTATCAGGCGTTGCTCGCAATTGCAAAGCACGCAATAAAGTTAATTAATATGATCGATTTTCGTTAGAACTGTACATAACTGACCTTCTAATATTTGAAAGGGACGAAGAAAAAACGAAGTGCGAAATTTGGGTAAATCAGGTATGTCTAGAACAGGTGAATGAAATGTATACTTGGGGAGTGCGTTTAGCCGGGATGGAAGATGTGATTTAGATGTGGACAGGCGTGTCGCTGCCGGGAACAAAGTCAATGGTGCCCTGACTACGTTAATCAAAAGACAAGGCGTTGTGAAAAGTGCACGCCTTGCAATACATAACGCAGTGTTGGCACCGACTTTGTTATATGGCAGCGATGCTTTTATGCTTCTTCTGGCATACCCAGGTTGGGTATGCCAGAAGAAGCATAAAAGCAGGTTGAATACAGTGGAGATGCGATCTCTTCGTAAAATGTGCGGCCTTACCATGGCTGACCGAAAGCGAAACGAAGAGATTCGCAATATGGCAGGTTTGAAAGATGACCTTGTCTCAAAAATGGATAAGGGCGTGCTTCGATGGTTTGGGCACGTTGAGCGAATGAGTGAAGACCGAATGGTGAAGAAAATATGTAGCGCGAAAGTTAATATTAAAAGGTGTCGAGGTAGACCGAGACTAACTTTCGAAAACCATGTGAGCAAATTGCTCGAAGAAAGGAGGGTCAAGAGTACTCGGATACCTCGACGTGCATGTATGAAGAAGATGATGAATCTGAAAGAAGCGAAAGAAGTATGTAGGGATCGTGACACTTGGCGATCTGTTCTCTCTGGCTACCCCGTCAGGGATTGTGCGTGAAGATAAATAATAAATAAATAAATAATAATAATATATAACACTGGAGTAGTGACGCTGCAGCCCGACATTTTATTTCTTGTGCGAGGACCACGTTATCAGGCGTTGCTCGCAATTGCAAAGCACGCAATAAAGTTAATTAATATGATCGATTTTTCGTTAGAACTGTACATAACTGACCTTCTAATATTTCTAATGGTGGTAATAAAAATATGACCTTGAAGCACTTTGCGGAGCGATATTGAGGAGTTCAGCGGGGTTGTTTAACACCCTTTCGTCTTCATATTTACAAAATGATTTTTCTTATTATTATTAAGCTTTTGTACTAGATAATAATTTTGGACGGTATAGTTAAAATAATAAAAATAAATATCTTCACGCCCTTCCCAATACAGGGGTATGCAGAGGTCTAGACAAGTAAGTCGTTTTGACCCACCTTCCAACGAAGACATTAGCGACAACGTGACAGGTGGTAAGCACGTCGCCGTCTCAATGTCCAAGCCAACGATGTATATCGTACATAAGTTTTTGGTAAAACCCATTGGTACGATCATACCACCTGGGGATCGTACTCGGGTCTCATGACTCCAATTCCGACCACCGAACCACTCGGCTATCGTGACTATTTTTCGCGGTTTTTATATCGTGACTCGGTATAGATAAATAAATAAAAATTCGCAATGGTTTAAAAAAAGTCAAAGGATTTAATATACAATTAATTAATTATAGGCTGTGAGGCGGCCTCCGTGGACGAGTGGCGTACAAACCGATTTTGAAGGTATCGCCAGCTCTGAGGTCACGGGTCCTATTCCCTATTCCAACCCTATTCCCTATTATATTAGACAATGTAGAAAATCAGTTTTCTACATTGTCTCTGGTGTGGATGTTTGTGCCACTTTCGCTGTAGGGCAGATTTGAAAAAAGATCATATGAATATATAATTATATGAACATATAGATAAGAAGCGAATGAGAAAAACCGAAGAGTGAAGTAAATATATTAATTGATTGATTATTATTTATAAAGTTGTTATTGAAAAAATTACTTCGCAACCCTCCGCATGCAAATATAAAAAGGCATATGTTACCTGGTCCGAAGAGAAGAAGAGCACCACCCTCCCTCCCACAGATGCATGCACTAATTCCATTGTATGCACCACCACCACCACTACACTCAAACCTGGACTCAAAAGTTGACTCTACTATAAGCGACCGCAGAGTGCTCTGCGGTATGCCTTTTTATATTTGCATGCGGAGGGTTGCGAAGTAATTTTTTCAATAACAACTTTACATTGAATTTCCGCAAAGTAACGCCTGAGTCAATTAACTATCTGCTTATTATTTGATTTTGTCGTTAAATATTTTATTCCTCTTTTGAAAATCTAATCAACTGAAAGTTATCAACTAAATGAAATTTGAAATTTACGGTTCAAATTATAAAATTGTTTCACTTTTTTCAAATCAGCTCTTACTTGATGAGCCTTAACATCAATGAAGAATGGCGCACCTCTTTATCCTGCGTGTCGAAGATATTGATTTCGAATGCTCGGTTAGTCCCCACCAGCATCCGGTCCAGTATCCCCGAGTCCTCCTTCGCGTAGAGCACCACGGAGCCTTCCGGCGTCAGTACCACGTACTTGTTGGTGGTGTAGCCCGTCACTTTCTGTCGTATCAGTAGCCTGCTGAGACCACTCAACTGCTGGATACCTGAAGGGTGTTTGGTAAGAGATGAATTAGAACCTGCTTTAGATGATTTATATTCTATGTCGGTCTGCTTTAGGTTGTCTGTTCTTTGAAGGCGGTGCTAAGTGTTGATACATTTGTATTTGTTACAGGTATGTATTTTTTTTAATTGTTTATATATTTACGCATTCGAAACTATATCAGTATAGTAACAATAATAAATACGTAAGTGCATCTGTATTTATAATTAATCGCTATTACAAATTCAATCAAGACGCACGTTTGTTGCATTACATGGACGAGTGGCGTAAACACCGGTTTTCCACCAGACCAGAGGTCTAGTCTAGACAATTAAGTCCCTTCGACCCACTGTTCTACCCCTGTATTGGGAATTGCGTGAAGATATTTATTTATTTATTAATATTACGAATATCTAATAATATTACGTTACTAATAATGTATGGCCTTAAAGTCAACAATACTTGCAAGCATTATATCTGTACGTAAACTGATTTAGAAATTAAATTACTCTTTATATTATCAAAATATTATTATCAAAAAGTGACGCCGATAGCCGAGTGATTGGGTGATCGGTAGTCGAGTGCGAAATGTTGCAGGAAACCGATGAATGCAGGTGGCTGGGGACCGTTCGATGTGGAAGGCTTTGGGGAGGCCAATGTCCAGCAGTGGACTCTTGATAGGATGTAAAGAAGAAGAGGAAATCTTGAGACACTGAGTCAGTATCAGAAATACAGATAATAAATACAACCGGCAAAATATTTGGCCGCAAGTAATGTTTCCTAAAGCAAACAAACACGCGTTAAGTTTATGAGGCAGAGGCATCTCAACGATAAACAACTGTTCAACTCACGTCCAAATATTTAATCGAATTAGAAAACATTATTTAATTAGAATAACTACGGCCATAAAATGTTTCTTGCTGCAAAATGTTTAAACTACGCAAAAAGCTTTTAACTGGATGAATAATTTAATATATTTAAAAAATATATCTTTACGTCGTTCTCAATACAGTGGTAGTCAGAGGTTTAAAAACGAAGTATACACAATTGTTATTAAAAGAACAAATCTGAGAGGCAGGCATTTTAATCAAATAAGTAGGGCTAGGATGTATTTTTATGATAAACATATATATTCGATATACATGAGCAATAGTTTTATATTTAATTTAAGCTAGTATTGTTAAGTTATTAGTCGGCTGTGACAGAATAACAGTGGTGATCAGTATCGCCATTCGGCTGAGTCAAAGACACTTTTGTTTCTCCATTTTGTTATTTTTCATTTCTTTAAGCTTTGATATATTCTTTGAATGCAATTTATTGAGTCAAATAAAGAATTATTATTATTATTTTAACTCGTCGATTTAATTCCGTACGAATTTCATCGTTGGCTTGGACATAAAGGCGGCGACGGGCTCACCACCTGTCACGTTGTCCCGAAAATATCTTCGGTGGAAGGTGGGTCAAAGGGACTTAATTGTCTAGACTTGACCTCTGTCTACCCCTGTATTGGGAATTGCGTGAAGATATTTTTTTTTTTTTTTAAGTTTTGATAAGAACTTATTGGTTCGCGCTTGCCACCTGGGGTTCGAACTCGGGTCACTCGATTCGAATCCCGATCACCCAACCAGTCGGCTTTCGATATGTCTGATACTGCGATCTCCAATCCGTTTGCTGATCGGACATGATAAACCCTTCCATACGGTAGGTGTCTATGTCCACTAAGCTTACAGGTCTTTATGTAACATGTATAATTCAATATAGCCGAGTGGTAGGGTGGTCGGAATTTCGAGTCGAGACTCCCGTGGTCGTCCCCAAGAAGCAGGCTCGTACCAATGGAACCAAACTTATGTACGAATTATATCGTTGGCTCGGACAGACGACAGACTCACCACCTATTACGTTGTCCCAAAAATGTCTTCAGTGGAAGGTGGGTCGAAACGACTTAATTTTCGAGACCTCTGTCTACTCCTGTATTGGGAAAGGCGTGCAGATATATATTTAGATCTTTATGTAATATTACATTAGTTAAATGATCTTACCTAATGGTGTTTCTGTTTCCGCCATATTTTCGAGGTGCGCCAATCTTGCGGAACACTAATTCATACAGCCATTAACAAATGACAGTTCTTAACACACACGCACACACACATTTAAAATTAATACACTTTATAACAGAATTTTTATGTTATGGAATTTTTAAAGTCTATACTTTTGTTTTCCCTTTATTATTTTCTTAATTATTAATGTGATTTTAATTTAAAATCTTTTGCGTTATTTTATCTTTGATATATTTATTCTTTGTTCCCAATTGCCAAGTACTTTTCACTATTATAAAGGTTTACTAGTAAAGAATGGCACAAGGCATTAATTTCGCCCATTGTAGAGACGAGGTTGTAAAAGTGTATCATAAGGCATAGACATAAGGTGTAAAAATCTTCACGGAATTACCAATACATGAAGAAATAAATAAATATCTTCACGCAATTCCCAATGCAGGAGTAGACAGAGGTCTAGTCTAGACACTTAAGTCCTTCGACCCACCTTCCACCGAAGATATTTTCGGGACGAAGCGACAGGTGGTGAGTCCGTCGCCGTATTTATGTCAAGCCAACAATGTATTTCGTACATAAGTTTTTGAAAACCCATTGGTACGAGCCTGGGGCCACCTGGGGATCGAACTCAGGTCTCTTGACTCGAATTCCGTTCACCCAACCACTCGGCTAGCGAGACGCGTAAACAATATAAAAGTTTTGTTAGCGTTTTCACAATCGAATTATTGAATGTTAGATAAACATCAATGTAGAGTTCCTTTTCAGTTTTCATGAATGATTTCTTCTGAGTAGCTTCAATAATAACTGTACTAAAGTTTAAATTTCACTGTTATTCGGAAATATATATCGACTGGTAGAAAATTATCTGATCTGATCTGAGAAAATTAGCTGATCGCGTCCGTGTAAATTGAAATTTTAAAAACATTTTTTCTCTTTAATTTAATAATGTAATACTGTTACGCCAAATAATTTCACATCAGTGGGGTTGGCAACAACTGATTGTAGGCGCCTATATTTATTACACATTTGGTTAAAAACCTATTTGACTTGTCGCGGCAGAGCAAATATTGACCATTGTAATGGCGGCGGGTAACCATGGCAACGCACGACCTTCCCACGACTCAGTACCAAAGCATGCAAACTATAAATTATCCTTTTTATTACTGTTTTAACTTAACGCAATTTCTCATGCTGGAGTGGGCAAAGGTCTAAATAACGAAGTCTTTTCGGTCAGCTTTTTACCGAAGCTTGTTTGGGTCAATGTGACAGGTGGTTAGCCTATCGCTGACTATTATTACACATATATATTTACAAGAAAAATACAAAAAGTACAAAAAAATCAAAAAGTCACGATAGCCGAGTGGTTGGGTGGTCGAGTTGAATTTCGATCCCTAAGTGGCAGGATCGTACCTATGAGTTTTTCAAAAACTTACGGACGAATTATATCGTTGGCTTGGACAGAAAGGCGGCGACGGGCTCACCACCTGTCACGTTGTCCCAAAAATATATTCGGTGGAAGGTGGGTCAAAGGGACTTAATTGTCTAGACTTGACCTCTGTCTACTCCTGTATTGGGAATTGCGTGAAGATATTTTTTTTTATTTTAACTCGTACATAAGTTTTGATAAGAACTTATTGGTTCGCGCTTGCCACCTGGGGTTCGAACTCGGGTCACTCGATTCGAATCCCGATCATAATATGATCGGCTTTCGATATGTCTGATACTGCGATCTCCAATCCGTTTGCTGATCGGACATGATAAACCCTTCCATACGGTAGGTGTCTATGTCCACTAAGCTTACAGCTCTTTATGTAACATGTATAATTCAATATAGCCGAGTGGTAGGGTGGTCGGAATTTCGAGTCGAAACTCCCGTGGTCGTCCCCAAGAAGCAGGCTCGTACCAATGGATTTTTTTAAAAACTTATGTACGAATTATATCGTTGGCTCGGACATTGAGACGACGACAGACTCACCACCTATTACGTTGTCCCAAAAATGTCTTCAGTGGAAGGTGGGTCGAAACGACTTAATTTTCGAGACCTCTGTCTACTCCTGTATTGGGAAAGGCGTGCAGATATATATTTAGATCTTTATGTAATATTACATTAGTTAAATGATCTTACCTAATGGTGTTTCTGTTTCCGCCATATTTTCGAGGTGCGCCAATCTTGCGGAACACTAATTCATACAGCCATTAACAAATGACAGTTCTTAACACACACGCACACACACACATTTAAAATTAATACACTTTATAACAGAATTTTTATGTTATGGAATTTTTAAAGTCTATACTTTTGTTTTCCCTTTATTATTTTCTTAATTATTAATGTGATTTTAATTTAAAATCTTTTGCGTTATTTTATCTTTGATATATTTATTCTTTGTTCCCAATTGCCAAGTACTTTTCACTATTATAAAGGTTTACTAGTAAAGAATGGCACAAGGCATTAATTTCGCCCATTGTAGAGACGAGGTTGTAAGGTGTATCATAAGGCATAGACATAAGGTGTAAAAAAATCTTCACGGAATTACCAATACATGAAGAAATAAATAAATATCTTCACGCAATTCCCAATGCAGGAGTAGACAGAGGTCTAGTCTAGACACTTAAGTCCCTTCGACGCACCTTCCACCGAAGATATTTTCGGGACGAAGCGACAGGTGGTGAGTCCGTCGCCGTATTTATGTCCAAGCCAACAATGTATTTCGTACATAAGTTTTTGAAAAACCCATTGGTACGAGCCTGGGGCCACCTGGGGATCGAACTCGGGTCTCTTGACTCGAATTCCGTTCACCCAACCACTCGGCTAGCGAGACGCGTAAACAATATAAAAGTTTTGTTAGCGTTTTCACAATCGAATTATTGAATGTTAGATAAACATCAATGTAGAGTTCCTTTTCAGTTTTCATGAATGATTTCTTCTGAGTAGCTTCAATAATAACTGTACTAAAGTTTAAATTTCACTGTTATTCGGAAATATATATCGTCTGGTAGAGAATTATCTGATCTGATCTGAGAAAATTAGCTGATCGCGTCCGTGTAAATTGAAATTTTAAAAACATTTTTTCTCTTTAATTTAATAATGTAATACTGTTACGCCAAATAATTTCACATCAGTGGGGTTGGCAACAACTGATTGTAGGCGCCTATATTTATTACACATTTGGTTAAAAACCTATTTGACTTGTCGCGGCAGAGCAAATATTGACCATTGTAATGGCGGCGGGTAACCATGGCAACGCACGACCTTCCCACGACTCAGTACCAAAGCATGCAAACTATAAATTATCCTTTTTATTACTGTTTTAACTTAACGCAATTTCTCATGCTGGAGTGGGCAAAGGTCTAAATAACGAAGTCTTTTCGGTCAGCTTTTTACCGAAGCTTGTTTGGGTCAATGTGACATTTACAAGAAAAATACAAAAAGTACAAAAAAATCAAAAAGTCACGATAGCCGAGTGGTTGGGTGGTCGAGTTGAATTTCGATCCCTAAGTGGCAGGATCGTACCTATGAGTTTTTCAAAAACTTACGGACGAATTATATCGTTGGCTTGGACAGAAAGACGACGACGGGCTCACCACCTGTCACGTTGTCCCAAAAATATATTCGGTGGAAGGTGGGTCGAAGGGACTTAATTGTCTAGACTCGACCCCTGTCTACCGCTGTATTGGAAATTGCGTGAAGATTTTTATAGAAAAATACACATATAAACATCCTAGACTCCAGAAAACAAATTCATATTCATCACACAAATGTTTGCCTCTAGGGGAATTCGAGCATGCAACCTTCAGCTTCAAAGGCAGGGTCAACGCCCATTCGGCTATTCGCTCGTCGAATACTTTATTTTTTCAATACATATTAACTAAAACCTACAATAATCGTACAGCCCTCTTCCTGGCATGGTACCATCAACGCTGGCTTTATTTCCACGTTGAATGGCTGCATTGCACGTTTCCCATTTTCCTCTAGTCACCAGCGACTGCGACCAGTCGCGGATACAACTCCTTTAGAAACTGCATTGTGCGAGGACCCCGCGGATCGGGCGTCTCTACGGCAAATGGAACTTATAATAGTCTTCTTCCAAAGAGTAATAATTGCGCTATAATGTCGAACTTCTTCACGAGATAAGTTAGTATTAGAAATGTCATTAATCATTCTTTCTGTAAACCGTCACCGGAATTGAACCCGGAGACCCGTATTGACTACTACTATCAATACTTATACCAAGCAACCACGAGCTGGAACGAAATTAAATACAAACAAATGTATGTTTATTAAATGGATCTGCGCAAATTAATGCATGATGTCATTCAAAGTGACGGACGGGCGCGTATGATTTTTCAATATCAGTCGCTACTAAGGCTGGAACATAAAATACATTTTTTTTTCTCTTCACGCTGGGGCTTCTTCTCTCAATACTGGGGTAGTCAGTAGGTTTAGACAATTTAGTTTTTTTGAACTCTTTTCACCGGAGCTTATGGGATGGATAACTTGACAAATAGAGAGCCTATCGCAATGGCGACGGGCTCACCACCTGTCACATTGTCCCGAAAATATGTTCGGTGGGAGGTGGGTCAAAGGGACTTAATTGTCTATATTAGACCTCTGTCTACCCCTGTATTGGGAATTGCGTGAAGATATATTTTTTATATATACTACCTACATTTTTAAATACCTAAAGAAAACAGGAAAGCGTTTAGACAATCAAACTCATAAACAAAAAAAAACAGTATTCAAACAAATTCAGCTTGATTCAACAACAAATGTTTTTTTTATTTTATTATTTATGAGTCATAGACGTTTATATCTTTATATAATTGTTTATCTTATCTAAAATATACGTATATAATAATATTGTAACGTTAGTTGGAACACTGAGACGGCGATAGGCTCACCACCTGACGCGTTATCCCAAAGATTAGGCGAAAAGTGAAACGATAGGACTTCATTTTCTTGAGCTCTGCCTACCCCAGTATTGAGAATGGCGCGAAGATATTATGTTAAAATTAATTTCTTTTTTAAATAAAACGATTCTAGGATTTTACAGTGTTTTTAATTAGTTTAACCAAACTATTTTTATTTCCCGACGTTTCTTTTTGCATGTGTTAGTGTACACTCTAACCTTATACTTGTTTTAATTTTTTTACATTGTGTACATTTTATTTGTGTCTATCATAATACCATTTGTTGTTGATGTACAATAAAGTATATTTCATTCATTCATTTCATTTATTATTACGTAGCAGACCCTCACAACTTTCAGTGCAATATTAAATATATATCTTGGAGATGATTTACGTAAAATTTCTGTTTCACTTCGCGATGTAGACGCTTACTAAGAGTAAGCGTCTACATCGCGAAATTAATTTCTATGCTAAATTTCAAGTCAATCGAGTTCAAATTTTTAGATATCTCGTGATGAGTGCTAATAAATAGAACTCAAAAATACTTTTTTTCATAATTATTCGTACGTTTTAGTATTTCATAGACAATTTCACTTAACGATTGTGAACATATGCTTGAAATTATAATAGGAAATAATATGTACGTGACGTGGTCGTCACATATATATGTCTCGATAGCCTCAATAGCCGAGTTGTTGGGTGGTCCGAATTTCGAGGCTAGAGACCCGAGTTCGATCCCCAGGTGGCGGGCTCATACCATAGGGTTTTTTCAAAAATCTATGTACGAAATATATCGTTGGTTTGGACATTGAGACGGTGACGGTGTCACCGCCTGTCACGTTGTCCCAAAAATATTTTCGGTGTATGGTTGGTCGAAAAGACATAATTGTCTAGATCTCTGTCTATATCTATTAGGCTATTGCCGCTCTAAATATAATACAAAAAATATATATAGATTACTATAAACAGAATAAAAATGTTGACTTTCTTTACAAGCCAATATCAAATTTAAAGAAAAGCAAAATTTTAAACAGATTAAAAATTATAACTCATTATTATGTACAAGCCGTAACAACTATAAAAAAAGAAAAACAATACCCAAGTCAGTCCGGTGACCTTAAACTTACAACATTTGAAAAAAAAAAGATAGGTATTTACAAACAATTTAACACAATTATTATTTAAACTAAATATTTTTAAGTCTCCCTATTTCAACTTATTATGAATTAAACATTTTGTTCCTTTTAAATTCAGAGTTAATTTAATTACAATTTTAAATTATTCGCGAATTTCTGTCGTCTCGACACGTACAGACATCGGGAGCGCGTACGACACACTAACGCAAGATTGTCTGACGGGCAGCGAGCGATTCGTGCACTGCATACATTTGATTCGAACTAAAGATAACATATGATTTTTTTATCCTGAAACAGATACAATTACTCTAAGTGGTTTGGAATTTGGGTAAACGTATCTGTTTGGTTAAATTAAAAAGAAAAAATCTGTTGAAATTTAATACATTTAAAACTTTCATTTAATAACAAAAAGTTCAGCTTAACTTATGTTTTAAATAATACAATAAATATCTTATATTATTCCCAATACAGGGGTAGACAGAGGTCTAGTCTAGACAATTAAGTCCCCTCGACCAACCTTCCACCGAAGTTATGTTCGGGACAACGTGACAGGTGGTGAGCCCGTCGCCGTCTTTATATCCAAGCTAGCAATATAATTCGTACATAAGTTTTTGAATAATTATATGCTTTAAAATCAATAAAAAAATTTCACAGGTATCTGTAGTTCACATGTACTTTTACAACTGGCAACCTCCGTAGAGGTGTGGCGTACAAATCGGCTTTCATCTCGGTCTCTGTGACCCCGGGTTCGATTCCCAGACGCACAATGTAGAAAACAACCACTACATTATCTAGACTCTGGGTGTTTCTGGTACCTTCGTAGCCTGATTCCATGACACGAGTGCTTTAGGAAGCTAAAGTAAAGTAAAGGTAGCTACTTAGTTTGGCATCTTGTTGTCCTTATCTATGTATGTATTTACTTTAAATTTACTACTTCTACATTGTCTCGGCTGTTTGCGGTACATTCGTTGTTGCCATAACACGCGTGCTTCAGCTAATTTGGGATTAGACCAGTGTGTGTGATGTTGTCTGTAGCGATTTATCGAAGGAGCCCTCACCCGTTGAAAGCATTTTCCATAATTGCTACGCTTGGCAAATGTATTGATGGCAGCTGTACTAAGCATCAAATATCATAATATAAATTTTTCAATAGTTTTGAAATTAATGAATAAATTAATGAACTAATTGTGTTTCTTTTCTTTCCTATTGAGATTTTTTTCTTGCTAATTGTATTTCTTTAGATTTTTCTTTCTTATTAATTATGATTAAGTCTGTCTTTCCGTGTGTTAAGTCGTTGTCAGGGTGTTTGAAAATGCAGTGTTGCAGCATTTCACTACTGCAGAAATTTGTTAAAATCGGAACACAAAAGACTTTTTTTGTTAGTCTTGATTTTAATTTTCTCATTATTCATCAGAATAAATAACCTTCCTTTCTTTCTGTCTATAAACGCTGCTGGCCCCTCCTGATCCGCTTTATTTTGTGCCGTTATATTTCGTGATGGTCATCCCGCCATCTGTCTCTTTCGGATTCGACTACGCAGCCTTTAGCTTCGATAGCTGAGTCCCTGTCAACTAATCTATCGGGTCATAAAATATTTTTGACGACCTCCGCGGACGAGTGTGATAAACACTGATTTTCAAGGTGTCGCCATTTCGAGGTCCCGAGTTCGATTCCCGGACGGGTGAATGTAGAGAAAACACTTTTCTACATTTTCTCGGGTCAGGCTGTTTGTCGTGCCTTCGTTGATTCCGATTCCCATACCTCAAGAGCTTTAGCTTCTTACATTGGGATCGGAGCAAAGTATGTGATGTTGTCCTTATCTATATATACATGTATTTTTTATGCGAGATATAATATCGATTCCCAGATGGTAGGCTCGAGTTTTTTCAAAAACTCATGTACGATTTATATCATTGGCTTGGACACACAGACGGCGCTAGGCTCAGCACCTGTCACGTTGTCCCAAATGGTATTCGCTAAAAGGTGGGTCGATAGGTCTCAATTGTCTAGACATTCGTCTACTCCAGCATTAGGAATAACATGAAAATATTGTTAATAATAATGCCAGTACGCTATAATTTGTAAGTGTTCCTATCGTTTGACCTGTGACTGAAACAATTGGGAAACTGAGAAATTAATTTCAGCTAGTGACATCACTACCCCAGGGTCAATGCTTTAAAGACTTGACAATTATAAAAGTGCTAGTGTCGGAGCCCATGTCTTGTTAGTATAGTTTAACATAGAAAGATTTATGCGAAAGATTTAGTAGACTCGGAGAAAATTTACTATGACGGACGATCTGATAATGGCTCCTTTTTTTATCGGACGAACAGAACCCGAAATATGTACCCTGCCACGCATAGCATCTGACAACCTCCGTGGACGAGTGGCGAAAACACCAGTTTTCAAGGTGTCGCCATCTCGAGGTCACGGCTTCGATGCCCGGTCGGGTCAATCTACTAGAAAACCACTTTTTCTACATTTTCTCGGGTCGAAGTGTTTGTGGTGCCTTCGATGTTTCCGATTCCCACACCTCAATTGCTTTAGCATCTTACATTGGGATCGGAGCAGTGTGTGTGCTGCTATTCCTATCTATATATGAATTTATCTATTTATAAGATTTCATTGGGACATTGCATACAATATTATTTATCATATAGATATCAAAGATACGAAACTATGCTATATGAATGTCTAAGATATGATCAAATTCACTTATCGTATTGATATCGCAAACGCCGTGAGAAATTCCATGAATAATTATTTTTAAGATATTGGCCAATGACAGATTCATGTGTACAGATTGACGTAGTAAAATAAAAAAGTTAATAATACATCGATGACCTCCGTGGACAATTGGCATAGACACCGATTTTATAGTATCGCTAGCTCTAAGGTCCCGGGTTCGTTTCCCACTCAGGTAGAATGTAAAAAAAACACTTTTTCTCTCTCGGGTGTTTGTGGTAGCTTCGTTCTTTCCGCTTCTAAAATTCTTTCTTTCTTTATTTTTCCTGCCCTTTTCCCAATTATTTGGAGCCGGACCTCCTTGTGCGTCTGCACCACGACAGTCTATCCTGAGTTGTCGATTGTGGTAAGTTTTGCTCTTTCAAGTCTTTCTCGATAATGGTCCACCAAGAGGCTGATGGTCTGCCTCTTGTTCGCGGTTTGGTTTTAATATTGAGTACCTTTTTCACTAGGTAGCTATCGTTTCGTCTCATAATGTGACCATACCATCTAAGCCTGCTTTCTTTGATCATGTCGGTGATTGGTGTTACTTTGAATGATCCCCTTATGTACTGGTTACGTAATTATCCAAGCGCCTAACGCCACCCGCCCAGCATAGAATTTTCAGCTCGGCTGCGTGGAGTTGTTTTTCGTGCGTCTTCAAAGCTGGCCAGCATTCGGCACCGTAAATCTGGGGTCTGACGGCGGTTTTATAGAATTTTCCTTTGATTTTGATTGGCATTTTAGAGTCGCATAGTACGCCAGACAGAGATCTCCACTTCATCCATGCCGCATTGACACGATGATTCACATCTTCATCTATACAAGCATTAGCTTTCGCTTTTTCCGTTTTTATAATACAAGTGCTAGCTTGAGTGTGTGTTTGTGTGATTATGTCGCTGTCTGTCTTACTTACTATTACATTTTGGTATACCAATAAATACGTACCAATAGGTCTTCCAAAACTTATGTACGATTTATATCGTTAGCCGTTAGATTAGACACACAAAGTCACGATAGCCGAGTGGTTGGGTGATCGGAAATACGAGTCAAGAGACCCGAGTTCGATACCCAGGTGGCAGGCTAGTACCAATGGGTTTTACAAAAACTTATGTACGAATTATATCGTTAGATATAAAGACAGCAACGGGCTCACCACCTATCACGATGTCCCGAAATTATCTTCGGTGGAAGGTGGGTCAAAGGGACATAATTGTCTAGACTAGACCTCTGTCTACCCCTGTATTGGGAATTGCGTGAAGATATTTACTTATTTATTTATTATTTTTATACGTCGTTGGCCTTGATATAAAAACGGCGACTGGCTCACCACCTGTCATGTTGCCCAAAAAACGTCTCCAGTGAAAGGTGGGTCAATAGGACTTAATTTACTTAATGTTACTTTGTCCATGTCTACTCCAGCATTGGGTCTTGAAAAGCTAATTTAAAACATTACTAAAAAAACACTCCACAAGAGCATATATTACACCCAACAACGAAAGCATTCTGTACAACTAATATCTACATTGGCTGTCTCGATGCTCTATTTTTCGACGCTCATTTATAAACTCCATTGCAATAATCTTTAAAACTCTAAATCATACACAAGTGTAGCCCGGACGTCATAGGACCTCCGTTGTTCTTTAGCAAGCGGACTTTGTTCTATATTTGAGATCTTCGAGATCTATCAAGAACTATTCAATCCGTACGTTTGTGTGGGTGGATTGATGTATTTATTTTTTACCAATGGCAATTTTAAAGTCTGATATTATCTCTTTCCGAAGTATCTAGGTGTAGGTGTTAGTGTTCATGCAGTATTTATGATTTGATACATTTAATATAATCAATATATCATCATCATCGTAACGGCGTATATTCATGACGGCTATAATAGTCACGATAGCGTAGTGCTTGGGTGATCGGATTTCGAATCAAGTGACCCCAGTTCGATGCACGTACCAATGAGTTTTTCAAAAACTTATCTACGAATTATATCGTTAGATATAAAGACAGCAACGGGCTCACCACCTATCACGATGTCCCGAAATTATCTTCGGTGGAAGGTGGGTCAATAGGACTTAATTGTCTAGACTAGACCTCTGTCTACCCTGTATTGGGAATGGCGTGAAGATATTTACTTATTTATTTATTATTTTATACGTCGTTGGCCTTGATATAAAAACGGCGACTGGCTCACCACCTGTCATGTTGCCCAAAAAACGTCTCCAGTGAAAGGTGAGTCAATAGGACTTAATTTACTTAATGTTACTTTGTCCATGTCTACTCCAGCATTGGGTCTTGAAAAGCTAATTTAAAACATTACTAAAAAAACACTCCACAAGAGCATATATTACACCCAACAACAGAAAGCATTCTGTACAACTAATATCTACATTGGCTGTCTCGATGCTCTATTTTTCGACGCTCATTTATAAACTCCATTGCAATAATCTTTAAAACTCTAAATCATACACAAGTGTAGCCCGGACGTCATAGGACCTCCGTTGTTCTTTAGCAAGCGGACTTTGTTCTATATTTGAGATCTTCGAGATCTATCAAGAACTATTCAATCCGTACGTTTGTGTGGGTGGATTGATGTATTTATTTTTTACCAATGGCAATTTTAAAGTCTGATATTATCTCTTTCCGAAGTATCTAGGTGTAGGTGTTAGTGTTCATGCAGTATTTATGATTTGATACATTTAATATAATCAATATATCACCATCATCGTAACGGCGTATATTCATGACGGCTATAATAGTCACGATAGCGTAGTGCTTGGGTGATCGGATTTCGAATCAAGTGACCCCAGTTCGATGCACGTACCAATGAGTTTTTTCAAAAAAACTTATCTACGAATTATATCGTTTGTTGGACATAAAGACGGCAACGGGCTCACCACCTGTCACGTTGTCTCAAAATATCTTCAGTGAATGTGGGTCGAAAGGATTTAACTGTCTAGACCACTGTCATCCCACGTATTGGAATGGCGTGAAGATATTTATTTTAAAAAGTCACGATAGCGTAGTGCTTGGGTGATCGGATTTCGAATCAAGTGACCCCAGTTCGATGCACGTACCAATGAGTTTTTCAAAAACTTATCTACGAATTATATCGTTTGTTGGACATAAAGACGGCAACGGGCTCTCCACCTGTCACGTTGTCTCAAAATATCTTCAGTGAATGTGGGTCGAAAGGATTTAACTGTCTAGACCACTGTCATCCCACGTATTGGAATGGCGTGAAGATATTTATTTACAGCTCTATGGTCATCACTTCATGTTTATGGTCACTTTATTTTCATGGCACTTATCTCTTGAGCTGTTTTGCGATGTCGCAATGGATTAATCGCCCAAACCAAGATCATACTACCTTCTATCTTAGATTTCTTTGACAATTGGATTTTGTTTTAACAGACATTGCATAATTTTTTTTATCTTAAATACCTAGATACTATATAGGTGATGTGTAAAATGGTGAATCTGAAAGAAGCGTAAAAGGTACGTTAGGATCATGACACTTGACGACCTGTTCTATTTAGCTACCCCGTCAGGGACTGTGCTTGAAGATAAATAAATAAATTTTTCTTAAACCGTGGAGGAAAATGCTTCACACGCTCTAGTTTTCTGGCCGGGATGCCACCGAAACGAGTTGTGTCGGACTCGGATCACAGGAGAAACATACCGACTAAAAACCTCCTCGTGTACTGTTGACCCTGAGCCCTTTATAGCACAATCAAAAGAGACCTGCGAGAGGAAAGGCCAGCATTTGATGCATATTCTTACACACTAGTATATGATTATATACATTTTGTCAATGGACTAGATTGCTTATATTTCGTATTCATTATACAGATACAGATGTTTAACCCCCACCAAGATTCGAATCCGAAACCTTCAGCCCCAAAGACAGCATCACTGTCTGCGTGCCGTAAACTATATTTGGATATATTTAAATATCAATAAAATAAATATCTTCACGCAATTTCCAAAACAGGGGTAGACAAGAGGTCTAGTCTAGACAATTAAGTCCTTTTGACCCACCTTCCACCCAAGATATATTCGAGACAACGTGACAGGTGGTGAGGCCGTCGCCGTCTTTATGTCCAAGCCAACGTTATAATTCGTACATAAGTTTTTGAAAAACCCATTCGATTGAACTCGGGTCTCTTGACTCGTAATTCCGACCACCAACCACTCGGATATCGTGACCATAGATATATTTAAATATCAATAAAATAAATATCTTCACGCAATTTCCAAAACAGGGGTAGACAAGAGGTCTAGTCTAGACAATTAAGTCCTTTTGACCCACCTTCCACCCAAGATATATTCGAGACAACGTGACAGGTGGTGAGGCCGTCGCCGTCTTTATGTCCAAGCCAACGTTATAATTCGTACATAAGTTTTTGAAAAACCCATTCGATTGAACTCGGGTCTCTTGACTCGTAATTCCGACCACCCAACCACTCGGATATCGTGACCTTAGATATATTTAATAAAGGATTTGTCTAGATCTCTGTCTACCCCTGTATTGTGAACTGCGTGAACGTATTTATTTAGTTATTAATATCTAAATATTTCCAGAGCACATATAAGGAAATCGTTCTGACAAAGTATTTATGAAGATATAAATTACAAAGAAAACACAATATTCAGATAACTTTATTGAACAAAAAAAAAATTAAACTTAAAACACGTTCGCATACACACTAATCAGTCTCAAATTTATTCCCAGCTATTGTTGTATATAGCAGTCAAACATCTAAAAAACACTGACGACTAAAATATACAGGCGCATTGAATCCACTAAAACTAAACGAAAACAATCCGATGAATGGAATTACGAAGTTTTCCACTATCCGAGCTCGACTTATCCTGGATCGGAATGCTCCTTTCCTCCAACGCTTCCGATCTAAAGGCGATGAGCTTCAGCTTTCCTTTGTCTAGATGGCACTCCACACGTTCTGGCGGGAATCCCTCGGGCAGGAGGAAACGCCTTTCGAAATGACTCCTCGTCCAGCCGTCCTCGCGCTTAATCTCCTTCTTTCCTTCCACCATTATCTCATTCCCCACTGTTTTCACCGCTATCTGTTCGGGACTGAAGTTTTGTACGTCCAAATGCACTTCCACCTTTTTACCGTCGACTTTCACTTCGGAGTCGGAGTAAATGCCTTCGATTCCATGGTGTTCCTGCTCCAAAGGCGCTGTCAGTTGCTTAACATATTTTATCGGATCGCGGAAGAAAGGGTCTCTTGCGAACACGTTGAACGGATCCTCTAGCGCTTTCACCACCGGATCACGGTACGCCAGATTCCTCAAATGTCGCAACCAATACGGCATAAGTGACATTTTTGTTAGATTTTTGCGCGTTGTTTTCTCGTTGCTTCGATAACAGTGACGTTCGTTTGTTTATTTCTGACTGACGCTTGCGTCGCAAGTTCTACTCTTTATATAGTCCGATAAAACAGGCTTCTGTTGTCTAGACTGTGCTTGAAGATAAATAAATAAATTTTCTTAAACCGTGGAGAAAATGCTTTACACGCTCTAGTTTTCTGGCCGGGATGCCACCGAAACGAGTTGTGTCGGACTCGGATCACAGGAGAAACATACCGACTAAAAACCTCCTCGTGTACTGTTGACCCTGAGCCCTTTATGGCACAATCAAAGAGACCTGCGAGAGGAAGGTCAGCATTTGATGCATATTCTTACACACTAGTATATGATTATATACATTTTGTCAATGGACTAGATTGCTTATATTTCGTATTCATTATACAAATACAGATGTTTAACCCCCACCAAGATTCGAATCCGAAACCTTCAGCCCCAAAGGCAGCATCACTGTCTGCGTGCCGTAAACTATATTTGGATATATTTAATTATCAATAAAATAAATATCTTCACGCAATTTCCAAAACAGGGGTAGACAAGAGGTCTAGTCTAGACAATTAAGTCCTTTCGACCCACCTTCCACCCAAGATATATTCGAGACAACGTGACAGGTGGTGAGGCCGTCGCCGTCTTTATGTCCAAGCCAACGTTATAATTCGTACATAAGTTTTTGAAAAACCCATTCGATTGAACTCGGGTCTCTTGACTCGAAATTCCGACCACCCAACCACTCGGATATCGTGACCATAGATATATTTAATAAATGATTTGTCTAGATCTCTGTCTACCCCTGTAATATCTAAATATTTCCAGAGCACATATAAGGAAATCGTTCTGACAAAGTATTTAGGAAGATATAAATTACAAAGAAAACACAATATTCAGATAACTTTATTGAACAAAAAAAAAATTAAACTTAAAACACGTTCGCATACACACTAATCAGTCTCAAATTTATTCCCAGCTATTGTTGTATATAGCAGTCAAACATCTAAAAAACACTGACGACTAAAATATACAGGCGCATTGAATCCACTAAAACTAAACGAAAACAATCCGATGAATGGAATTACGAAGTTTTTCCACTATCCGAGCTCGACTTATCCTGGATCGGAATGCTCCTTTCCTCCAACGCTTCCGATCTAAAGGCGATGAGCTTCAGCTTTCCTTTGTCTAGATGGCACTCCACACGTTCTGGCGGGAATCCCTCGGGCAGGAGGAAACGCCTTTCGAAATGACTCCTCGTCCAGCCGTCCTCGCGCTTAATCTCCTTCTTTCCTTCCACCATTATCTCATTCCCCACTGTTTTCACCGCTATCTGTTCGGGACTGAAGTTTTGTACGTCCAAATGCACTTCCACCTTCTTACCGTCGACTTTCACTTCGGAGTCGGAGTAAATGCCTTCGATTCCATGGTGTTCCTGCTCCAAAGGCGCTGTCAGTTGCTTAACATATTTTATCGGATCGCGGAAGAAAGGGTCTCTTGCGAACACGTTGAACGGATCCTCTAGCGCTCTCACCACCGGATCACGGTACGCCAGATTCCTCAAATGTCGCAACCAATACGGCATAAGTGACATTTTTGTTAGATTTTTGCGCGTTGTTTTCTCGTTGCTTCGATAACAATGACGTTCGTTTGTTTATTTCTGACTGACGCTTGCGTCGCAAGTTCTGCTCTTTATATAGTCCCGATAAAACAGGCTTCTGTTGTCTAGACTGTACTTGAATAGTCGCGAACATTCCAGTAATAATATTAAAATGACATAATTTTAAAATAGTGACATCTAGTGGACAATAATAAAACGTCAATGCATGCTAACACTGTACACCTTGCTGCGACATTAGTTAATAATTTAAGAAATTAAAATTTAAGGTTTTATGACTAAAGTTTTAAAGAAAACCTTCTTCGTTTGAAAGTTTACCTTTATTTGTTTAATTGTTTATGTCAAGTCGGATTTTGGGTATACATTCTTGAATATGGGAAAAGCGCCATCTGTTGTACAATAGCAGAACTCGGATCATCGAACATTCTTGACGATGGTAGAAAAATGTTTGCCCGATGATTTAAATTGTTTAAATTCCTTTTTTTATACTTCTCTTTTTATTTCGTCTTATGAATTAAATATTCATAAGAAAACAAGAAGATTTGTTTCATGTGTTATCGTTGCGAAATTGGCACATTAGTCACGATCTTGGCGCAGAGGATGATGAAATTTCAAAAATTGTTACGTACTTGTACGTTTGTCTCTTCAGTCTTTTCGCGAACTCGATGAATTTTAAAATATAATGAACAAAGCAGGTTACTAAAATGGAAATAAGTAAAGGAGCCATGGTGTTATTGGTCCAAGAATATGCCACACGTCATTCTTAGCATGGGGTTATGTAAAAAGCGACTTAGTAATAAAAAAACATATTTTCACGCCTTTCTTCACTGGGGAAGACAGAGGCCTACAAGTAAGTCCTTACGACTCACCTTTCAACGGAGACTTTTTTGGGACAACGTGATAGGTGGTGAGCCTGTCGCCGTCTATGTCCAGGTCAACGACATAGATCGTACATAAGACTAATGAAAAAATCCATTGGTACGAGCCTACCACCTGGGAATCGAATCGCGTCTCTTGACTCAAATTCCGATTACCCAACCACTCGGCTATTGTGACTACGTCGTGATAAGCGTTGAAAACGGTAACGGCTACCGGCGGGATAGCCATGCTGACACATATCAGGCTAATATTAAGCAGATCGATAAAGGCTAACAGGGTGCAAAATTTCTGGTACAGCGAGCGCCTATCTCTTTCTTTTCCTCTCAATCGTCACGGTGATAATAGCAAATTCCCTACTGAAGCGGCCTATATCCAGCAGAGGACTCTTACAAACTATTAGTTGTAGTTGGAATGGTTCAAATATTTGAATTTAAGTGTAGGTACCTATGACTCGATGTCTATTAACATTTATCCACCTGTGTGTACTAATGTAAGCACATTTTACCGCTTGTACACTAAGACAGCGGTAAGCTCACTTCCTTGTGAAAGGTGAGGTATAGAGAGGACTTCATTGTTTAGATCTCTGTCCACCCCTGTATTGATATCGCGTGAAGATATGAAAAAGAACCGCTCTATCAAAGTTCGTTATAAATCTCTCAATGTAAAGGTCTCTCTTAATTGTTTCATATTGTTAGTGCTATAACATTACCAGGACTTCAAGAAATCATAATTATATATCAAAAATTATTTTAAAAGAAAGTAAAGAACCGTTTTCGTTGACATTTTACATTAATTATATCAAATCCACAAAATATAATATTATTCAAAAGTATATTATTATAGAAATATAACATTATCTCTACGGATTTCTAGGTGTCGCCATCTCGAGGTCCCGGGTTCGATTCCCGGTCGGGTCCATGTAGAAAAACCACTTTTTCTACATTTTCTCGGATTTGTGTGTTTGCGGTGCCTTCGTTGTTTCCCATTCCCATACCACAAGTGCTTTAGCATCATACATTGAGATCGGAGCAATGTAATGTTGTCCTACATATTCGTTTATTTATTTATTATTATTAATTATAAATCACAAGCACACCTATAAGCACAAACCTTACTCTCAGGCACTTCTAAACCAGAGATTACTAATAAGTTACTACGTTGTAAACCCAAAGCTAAGTATCTAGCTTATTAATTTAACGGAGTAGATGACAAAAATCAATTTTGCTATCTGCCTTTTGATGAAGGATCCGAATTTAGCTCGCTAGCACAATCGGACAGCCATTTGCACTAAGTAAGGCGGTATCGAGTTTCCCAAATATTCATAGATAGCTAAGCTGCAGATAGTTTAAAACCCATTAGGGGCATTTTTATTTAAGCCTGTGGTAACTCTTCTTCTTCTTTACAGTCTATCAAGAGTCCACTGCAAACATACGCCTCTCCCAAAACTTTCTAAAGTGAACGCCCCTCTACCACCTGTATCCACCTGTATCCATCCATCCATCGCAACATTCTGCAAGTCTTCACTCCATCTCGTAGGGGGTAGTCCTTCACTGCGTTTGCCTGTGCGAAGTTGCCATTAGGTATATTATTATAGCTCAATCGTAACTTTTTCCTTAAGAGAGAGCTTCTGCCTGCTTCTTACAACACCCATGGTAAGAATTGTTAAGGTTGAATCTTAGAATTGTTTATAGTATTTTTAATAATAATAATAAACAAATACATACATGTGTAACGTTGGATAGGGTCAACATCACACATATTTCTCTGATCCCAAAGTAAACGCTTAAGCTGGCGTTTAATATGTAAACAGAAACAACGACGGTACCACAAACACCCAGACCCGAGAAAATGTAGAAATGATGTTTCTTTTACATTGACCCGACCGGGAATCGAACCACCATGAAAACCGGTGTGTACGCCACTCTCATATAGACATATATAGTTTGCATTGTTTTACAAGAAATTGATCATTCTGAGCGATTCTAAAGACTTGGATTTACAAAACTTGAAATATTACACGATTTGTTGCATTTCGTATTGTTTTTCTATACTTGGGGTATTGGTTACTAGACAGTTTAGTCCTTATGACCGATATTTCACCAGAACTTATGTCCAAGCCACGATATATACAGATATACAGAGCTCATGTACGTTTTGGTAGGTGCCTTACTCCTTGATCTCAATCTCGAATCCACTGTTTCGAATTTCGATCATCCAAACACACGGCTATCGTGGCAACCGAGACATCGTAAGATTTGTACACAATCATTTTGTTCATAGAATTCTCTAGAAAGGGACAGATGAGACGAGATGTAACAAATAAATAAATAAAAATGTGTTCAAGATTAAATGGATTGCCAAACAATCGTAAATCCAGTACTGCACCAAATGACGCATATTTGACGCAAATATCTCGCTAATAAGTGGTAATTCTGTAACATTTCGTGACAGAAGCAGGAAAAAAATTACAAAAAGATCAACAAAAATCTTTTAACTGATTCGACCGTGTGTCACGGATTAGCGTATGTCCATTGTTAATCTGAGTCAGAGGTAAATTTACACAAATAATAGGTTTCTTAACGCATTTCCTAAAACAGTGGCAGCCAGAGATGAGACAATTTATTCCTTTCGACCAATATTTCACGCCAACGATATAAAACGTACAAAATAAATAAATATCTCCACGCCCTTCGTTCCCAATACAGGAGTATACAGAGGTCTGGACAATTAAGTCTCTTCGAACCACCTTCCACCGACGATATTTTCGAGACAACGTGACAGATGCTGAGCCCGACGTCGTCATTTTTGTCCAAGCCAACGATGTAATTCGTACATAAGTTTTTGAAGAACCTATTGATACGAGCCTGCTACCTGGGGATCGAACTCGGGTGTCGACTCGAAATTCTGACCACCCAACCACTCGGCTATCGTGACTTAAAGTTTGAGTTACCGCAGACTTAAATAATAACGCCCCGAATGGGTTTTCACCTCTCTGCAGCTTAGGCTCGATACCACGAGCCTTTATGAGTGCAAATTGCTGGTCCGATTGTGCTAGCGAACTAGATTCGGATGCTTCATCAAGAGGCAGATAGCAAAATTGATTTTTGTCATCTGCTCCGTTAAATTTGTAAGCTATATATAACCTACATAGGTATATAGCTGTATATAATGTAATATCCTAAATCGGTTTAGGTTTACAACGTAGTAAATTATAAGTAATCTCTGGTTTAGTGTCTGAGAGTATTGTTTTTGCTTATAGGTGTGCTTGTGATTTAAAATTAATAATAATAATAAACAAATACATACATGTGTAACGTTGGATAGGGTCAACATCACACATATTTCTCTGATCCCAAAGTAAACGCTTAAGCTGGCGTTTAATATGTAAACAGAAACAACGACGGTACCACAAACACCCAGACCCGAGAAAATGTAGAAATGGTGTTTCTTTTACATTGACCCGACCGGGAATCGAACCACCATGAAAACCGGTGTGTACGCCACTCGTCTATATATAGTTTGCATTGTTTTACAAGAAATTGATCATTCTGAGCGATTCTAAAGACTTGGATTTACAAAACTTGAAATATTACACGATTTGTTGCATTTCGTATTGTTTTTCTATACTTGGGGTATTGGTTACTAGACAGTTTAGTCCTTATGACCGACATTTCACCAGAACTTATGTCCAAGCCACGATATATACAGAGCTCATGTACGTTTTGGTAGGTGCCTTACTCCTCGATCTCAATCTCGAATCCAATGTTTCGAATTTCGATCATCCAAACACACGGCTATCGTGGCAACCGAGACTTCGTAAGATTTGTACACAATCATTTTGTTCATAGAATTCTCTAGAAAGGGACAGATGAGACGAGATGTAACAAATAAATAAATAAAAATGTGTTCAAGATTAAATGGATTGCCAAACAATCGTAAATCCAGTACTGCACCAAATGACGCATATTTGACGCAAATATCTCACTAATAAGTGGTAATTCTGTAACATTTCGTGACAGAAGCAGGAAAAAAATTACAAAAAGATCAACAAAAATCTTTTAACTGATTCGACCGTGTGTCACGGATTAGCGTATGTCCATTGTTAATCTGAGTCAGAGGTAAATTTACACAAATAATAGGTTTCTTAACGCATTTCCTAAAACAGTGGCAGCCAGAGATGAGACAATTTATTCCTTTCGACCAATATTTCACGCCAACGATATAAAACGTACAAAATAAATAAATATCTCCACGCTCTTCGTTCCCAATACAGGAGTATACAGAGGTCTGGACAATTAAGTCTCTTCGAACCACCTTCCACCGACGATATTTTCGCGACAACGTGACAGATGCTGAGCCCGACGTCGTCATTTTTGTCCAAGCCAACGATGTAATTCGTACATAAGTTTTTGAAGAACCTATTGATACGAGCCTGCTACCTGGGGATCGAACTCGGGTGTCTTGACTCAAAATTCTGACCACCCAACCACTCGGCTATCGTGACTTAAAGTTTGAGTTACCACAGACTTAAATAATAACGCCCCGAATGGGTTTTCACCTCTCTGCAGCTTAGGCTCGATACCACGAGCCTTTATGAGTGCAAATTGCTGGTCCGATTGTGCTAGCGAACTAGATTCGGATGCTTCATCAAGAGGCAGATAGCAAAATTGATTTTTGTCATCTGCTCCGTTAAATTTGTAAGCTATATATAACCTACATAGGTATATAGCTGTATATAATGTAATATCCTAAATCGGTTTAGGTTTACAACGTAGTAAATTATAAGTAATCTCTGGTTTAGTGTCTGAGAGTATTGTTTTTGCTTATAGGTGTGCTTGTGATTTAAAATTAATAATAATAAATAAATAAACGAATATGTAGATAGGGGCAACATCACATACATTGCTCCGATCCCAATGTATGATGCTAAAGCACTTGTGGTACGGGAATGGGAAAGAACGAAGGCACCACAAACACCCAGGTCCCTGAAAGTGATTTCTCTACATTGACCCGACTAGGAATCGAACCCAGGACCTCGAGATGGCGACACCTTGACAACCGGTGTTTACGCTACTCATTCACGGAGGTCGTCACATTGTGTGATTTGTGTGTGTCCGCTCGCACGTGTGTGTGTTTGTATCTATTACATATCTTTAATTTGACATATGATGGACAATGATGTAATTCTGTTACCACTCACTAAAATCACTATGTCTAACAGCTCAGCCAAGCGTAATGATAATGGCAAAAAGTATTTTCGTCTTTTCCATTCGATCATACGAATTCTATGTACACAATTGTCGTATTTTAATTTAACACATTGCCCAAATAATGTAAACATGGTAACTGGCCCTAACAATTACTTTAAATATAACAAATTTATTATTACCACGCGAAACGCGTCAGTAGACGCCCGTTACGTGGTAGTGGGGGTGCGGTCCTGCGCTATAAATACCACAACCCATAAACGTAATTGTAAGTGGGAAAAAAATAAACACATCTTTGATATATCGAATTTATAAAATGGCGGTAAAAGTTTTTGTTGTGGTAGCCCTGATTTGTGTTGTTAATTGCAAGCCTTTGGACGGTGACGAGAATGGTGAGAGATTAATTATGTTAAAATGAGTGTGTTACTGTGTCTGACTGTCTGTGCTAAGCTCCTTAAAGTAGTTTGAATGAAAGGACGTAGGATACTTCTTAGCTAAAATAAAAAACAATTTTACGCGATACTGCGCTATAGTAATCGTTGATTTTCTTTCCTTGAGGAAATTTCCTGGGGAAATTACCTTTTATTTTCTTAAATTCCAACGTAATTGTATTAATTTACGAGAATAAAACAAGATAGAACGCCTCTATCTAACGTTTTTTTTTATGAAACGTAGCAAAGTTTCGTCACGGATAGAAAATCATCTAATTCACATCTTTCTCATCATTCAAACGCGAATCTTTTTCCACAATTTTTTTATGCTCACAAATACAATATGAGTACGCCACTCAGTTCTTACGAGTAATGAAAATTTCACTTGAATTTCATGTCGGGGTCAGCAGGGAAATGCGTAAACCCCTGACCTCTATTGAGTGCAAAGGCAAAGACATAGAAGCCTGTGTACACGCGCCTTGAAGTAGTTATAAAGTTTTTGAGCGTTCGAAAATATAGCCTGAAATGAGGATCGGAAAAAATGTAGAACGGAAACGCATAGCGAATATTGAGAGTGCCGACCTGATATAGGTTTTCTAGTATTTATATTAATGAACTTGGCTCACCAGTACTACAACATAAAGTGATGAATTTCTGACCAGTACGCGAAGACTCATTATATTCTAACTATTTACAAATAGAAAATTTAATTGCACCAACAGTCGATTCGTTCGAAAAGTTTAATTACCAGGAGAAATTAGTTTTCTCGAAACTGATGTAAGATTTGTACTTTAACTAAAATTATCTGAACCTCTGACTACCGAAAGTACTAGAAAATGCGTGAAAATAGAAAAATAGTTACAGTACAACATTCATTTGCGAGTTCATAAACATTCGTTTCGAAATTAAGATCAGAGAGAAATCTCTTTCTCGTTCTTCTTTTCTCAGTCTCTCTCTCTCCCTCTCCTTTAAATCTTCCTTTTCCATCTTCAACACAATCCATACGAACAAGTACTACACGTTGTTTACTGCCAAATACGCGGTCCCTGGTTCACGGCTTACACGAGAATTTTTCGTACATAATCCGCTAGAAATTCGACCCTTTACCTGGCAATGGTGAAGTGCCTAGGTCTCTCTGAGTATACTACAAAGGCCAACGTGGCCAGGTCAGGGTAGAAAATGTAGAGATTTTCGACGATAACTGAGTGGGATCTTTAAATATAAATAAATAAACGAATATGTAGATAGGGGCAACATCACATACATTGCTCCGATCCCAATGTATGATGCTAAAGCACTTGTGGTACGGGAATGGGAAAGAACGAAGGCACCACAAACACCCAGGTCCCTGAAAGTGGTTTCTCTACATTGACCCGACTAGGAATCGAACCCAGGACCTCGAGATGGCGACACCTTGACAACCGGTGTTTACGCTACTCATTCACGGAGGTCGTCACATTGTGTGATTTGTGTGTGTCCGCTCGCACGTGTGTGTGTTTGTATCTATTACATATCTTTAATTTGACATATGATGGACAATGATGTAATTCTGTTACCACTCACTAAAATCACTATGTCTAACAGCTCAGCCAAGCGTAATGATAATGGCAAAAAGTATTTTCGTCTTTTCCATTCGATCATACGAATTCTATGTACACAATTGTCGTATTTTAATTTAACACATTGCCCAAATAATGTAAACATGGTAACTGGCCCTAACAATTACTTTAAATATAACAAATTTATTATTACCACGCGAAACGCGTCAGTAGACGCCCGTTACGTGGTAGTGGGGGTGCGGTCCTGCGCTATAAATACCACAACCCATAAACGTAATTGTAAGTGGGAAAAAAATAAACACATCTTTGATATATCGAATTTATAAAATGGCGGTAAAAGTTTTTGTTGTGGTAGCCCTGATTTGTGTTGTTAATTGCAAGCCTTTGGACGGTGACGAGAATGGTGAGAGATTAATTATGTTAAAATGAGTGTGTTACTGTGTCTGACTGTCTGTGCTAAGCTCCTTAAAGTAGTTTGAATGAAAGGACGTAGGATACTTCTTAGCTAAAATAAAAAACAATTTTACGCGATACTGCGCTATAGTAATCGTTGATTTTCTTTCCTTGAGGAAATTTGCTGGGGAAATTACCTTTTATTTTCTTAAATTCCAACGTAATTGTATTAATTTACGAGAATAAAACAAGATAGAACGCCTCTATCTAACGTTTTTTTTTATGAAACGTAGCAAAGTTTCGTCACGGATAGAAAATCATCTAATTCACATCTTTCTCATCATTCAAACGCGAATCTTTTTCCACAATTTTTTTATGCTCACAAATACAATATGAGTACGCCACTCAGTTCTTACGAGTAATGAAAATTTCACTTGAATTTCATGTCGGGGTCAGCAGGGAAATGCGTAAACCCCTGACCTCTATTGAGTGCAAAGGCAAAGACATAGAAGCCTGTGTACACGCGCCTTGAAGTAGTTATAAAGTTTTTGAGCGTTCGAAAATATAGCCTGAAATGAGGATCGGAAAAAATGTAGAACGGAAACGCATAGCGAATATTGAGAGTGCCGACCTGATATAGGTTTTCTAGTATTTATATTAATGAACTTGGCTCACCAGTACTACAACATAAAGTGATGAATTTCTGACCAGTACGCGAAGACTCATTATGTTCTTCCCGAGTGAAATAGAAGACTCATTATATTCTAACTATTTACAAATAGAAAATTTAATTGCACCAACAGTCGATTCGTTCGAAAAGTTTAATTACCAGGAGAAATTAGTTTTCTCGAAACTGATGTAAGATTTGTACTTTAACTAAAATTATCTAGACCTCTGACTACCGAAAGTATTAGAAAATGCGTGAAAATAGAAAAATAGTTACAGTACAACATTCATTTGCGAGTTCATAAACATTCGTTTCGAAATTAAGATCAGAGAGAAATCTCTTTCTCGTTCTTCTTTTCTCCAGTCTCTCTCTCTCCCTCTCCTTTAAATCTTCCTTTTCCATCTTCAACACAATCCATACGAACAAGTACTACACGTTGTTTACTGCCAAATACGCGGTCCCTGGTTCACGGCTTACACGAGAATTTTTCGTACATAATCCGCTAGAAATTCGACCCTTTACCTAGCTGATAGTGATGCCTAGGTCTCTCTGAAGTATACTACAAAGGCCAACGTGGCCAGGTCAGGGTAGAAAATGTAGAGATTTTTCGACGATAACTGAGTAGGATCTTTAAATGTAATTAATTAAAAAAATGATTTCAGATATCGCAACAAGCGGTAAAACACTTTGGAAACGATTTATTAATCAATCACTGGTGTTTGGTGATTTTGCACAAGATGGATATAACAGAATGAGAACTAAGAGAAGGTAAACTCTTTTTTTTTGTTACGGAAATGTTAATATTTTTTATGGAATTTAAATGATTTTTCATGAACACATAATAATTAAAAAAGTAGTAAAAGGTGTTGCCTTGCATAGTAAAAAATAAATGATAAATATATAAATATCTTCACGCAATTCCCAATACAGGGGTAGACAGAGGTCTAGTCTAGACAATTAAGTCCCTTCGACCCACCTCCCACCGAAGATATTTTCGGGACAACGTGACAGGTGGTGTGGAGCCCGTCGCATTCTTTTTGTCCAACCCAACGATATAATTCGTACATAAGTTTTGAAAAACCCATTGGTACGAGCCTGCCACCTGGGGATCGAACTCGGGTCTCTCGACTCGAAATCCCGACCACTCGGCTATAGTGACTTATGAAGTGTGAACATAACAATTGAGGTTTCTTATTTTAACTAAAACTATAGAGTCGTAACAGCTTATTTGTCAGAGCACTTACTTTCGACGCAAATAATCCGAATTCGAAACCAGGGCATGCACAACTCAAATTGTTAAAAGCAATTTATATTCTGAACACATACAAGCACTATTCTTATGTATCCTAAACAGTGAATAAAGCATGGTTACCAACAAATTGAGGTATTTCAGAAACTCATCATTTCCCCATGTCTTTACAGCTTCGAAGATGAATGCGAAAAACTGCAGCTGTGCAAACTGCACGCGCGGTCCGGACACAGCTTTTTTGCAGCATACGAATTGTACTTTGTAAAGTGAGTGTACATTATAAAGTGTTGACGTCCATTCTATGTACAGAATGTCGAGGTCCGTGGACGAGTGGCGTACACGCTGGTTTTCATGTTGTCGCCAGCACTGAGGACCCAGGTTTGATTCCTGACGGATCAATATAGAAAACACTTTACATTTGTTCGGATCTGGGTGTTAATGGTACCTTTGTTGTTTCTTATTATTGCAACTGCTGCTGCTTACTTTGGGATTAGAGCAATGTATGTAATATTATCCCTATCTGTATACGTATTCATATACATATGTATATAAGTAGTTTCCAATGCATTCCACGAGTAGAAAGAGGGTAGTCAATTTTTATGCATATACCAAGTATTGTATTAATATTATTTAGTAATTTTTAAAATGCATGCAATGAAGGCAGATGAAGAGTATTAATTTCAATACAATTAAATAAATATTGTAATGTTCCCTGACTTACTAATTTACTGATCTGCGACGCGTTGTTATTCGCGTAAATATAAATAATAAATAAATATCTTCACGCAATTCCCAACAGGGGTAGACAGAGGTCTAGTCTAGACAATTAAGTCTCTTCGATCCACCTTCCAACGAAGATATTTTCGGGACAACGTAACAGGTGGTGAGCCCGTCGCCGTCTCTATGTCCAAGCCAACGATATAATTCGCACATAAGTTTTTGATAAACCCATTGGTACGTGCCTGCCACTTGGGGTTCGAACTCGGGTCTCTTGACTCGAAATTCCGAGCACCCAACCACTCGGCTATCGTGACTATCTATCGCGTAAATATAAGAAATCGTTATATCTTGAGGCTGCTTGATTGTTTAACATTGTAATACTTCTTCCAGCAAAGAGAACGCAAGACTGTGGGACCACCACGCGCGGTCGATCGCAGAGTGTGAACGACGCTTTAGCGGCTGCTACAGATAACTTATAACATACCACAGATAATATTAAAAAATGTATTAAGTTTATTTATTGACAATTTGTTACAAAATATTACTAAAAATTAAAAACTTAAATGAAATTTTATCGCAATTTTATTGATTTTAAAGCATATGCTGAACTTTTATCTGATTAAATTCCCGCCCGTGTCAGATGAAATTTTAAAAACATTTTTCTCTTTAATTTAATCACTAAAATTACATATTTTTTTATGTGACACACATAACGCACTGTAAAGATCTCTGGAAGACTTAGGCCTTTCCCATGTGCAGTTGCTATAATCGCCACATTTTGCTAGCGATTGGCGATCACATTACTCAGACACTACTGCCTCACCTCACGACGTAAGTATCTCGCCATCGATTGCGATTAATATATTCAAAGCTTCTCCCTCAGTCGCCTCTAACGAAATCCACGGTAAGAAACAGGATGACAATATTATTACGCCCTTACACAATTCTTTTTTTTTTTTTTACTATCCATTAAAAGGTACGGTAATACATATATTTTTTTAATATTTAGCCAATCAATTTTAAATTCAACCAATCACTTGGAAACATATAATTTCTCCATATGTTACCAGAAACCAGACACATTGAGCTGACGATAGCTCTATCGTACGAATTTTTAAACATAAATATTATTTCATAGTGTCAATAGCCAAAGTAATAACAAATCTGTCTCCGAACAAGAAGATACGAGACAAGTGTTTGATTCTCGCACTAATAAGTGTTTTCTAAAGTTAAGTAAGATTTGTTTGCTTTGAGTCCAAGACGGCGACAGGCTCGTATTTCGCCACATTACCCAAAGTAATCTCGAAAACTGCAAAAGTGAGGACTCTAATCTACGTAAATGTAACAAAAAAAAAACTTGTTTTTTAAATTAGTAAAAAGAAAAAATTTGGGTGATTTAATTAGCTGGACTAAACCTCTATCTATCCCTGTATTGAAAATTGCGGGAAGATATATTATAAAAAAATTTGCTGTATAAAGAAATAATTATATGAAATTTTCACGCTATTCCCAATACAGGGGTAGACAGAGGTCTAGACAATGAAGTCCTCGACCCACCTTCTACCGAAGACATTTTTGAGACAACGTGACAGGTGGTGATCCCGTCGCGGTCTATATTCAAGCATAACAAGTATATATAATTATGCTTGTAGAGGATTCCTCCTTCCATTCCTCGTCATTTTCCTCAATACAAATTTTAATAAATATTCTTCCTCTTTCTCTTCCCCATATTAAGAGGCATTTTAACTGTAGACTTTAGAAACACAATAGCGCTGTCTTACCTTTTGGCTTTCGTTAGCATGCCTGAACTCCACACAGCTTTATTGTGCGATAGGACAACCTGGCTTCTGGGAAAACCTAATGTTAGATTTAGCTGTACGAGAAAATAGTTGATGATATATTTCATAAATAATAAGTCGATAATAAATCATATTTATCACAGCAACCCAATCTGCTAGTGTGTTATTAGAAAAAATTAGTACAGCTTGAATGAATGAATAAATGAAATATACTTTTTTGTACATCAAACCGATAAATAAATAACAATAAAGCAACAAAGCTTGACCACATTTTCACAAACATACATAGGTTTTATCTTAATTGGTAAGGTTCAATATATTTTGCCCAAAAATAGTAGTTCCGTTATGTGGTTATTTATTTCTCCTCCTCTTCCTCTCCTTCATAACACATTCTCTTACTCATTCGCTTCCTCAATTTTTTCTTTTGAAAAATACCTCATCTTTATCCTCATTAGTACTTTCTCATCAATCCCTATTTGAATTACTAGTCAGACCCATAGACCCAGTCTTATCTCATAAGGAGGATTTTCTGTGTTCTTCGTACTCAGAAGACAAATTGGCTGATCCAAAGAATCGATTGTGCAACAAAGAGTTTATATAGAGTAATCACTACGTTATAATTATACTCTAAATTTACCGCCTGATCTGCTCAGCTTCTTACAGAATTTATTATAACGCCATCTATCGTTAGCAATTAGTCGTGACATCCGTAGCAATATATTTTAAAACAAACTTAAACTTTCCACCAACAGATGGCGACAAAATATTCTTTGGACAATAATACAATGCATGTGCTATAATAGAACAAACGGCTGCAATTGAAATAAGATTTTCAAAAATAGCAAAGACTATTTAAGTATTATTTATTAGAAATATTTAAGTTACTTTTTTGTCCATACGCCTTCTACTTCCAAAATCGTAACATAATACATACACAATACCCATAATGTATATAACTTCTGCTAAATAGTAGTGTTTATTAAAAAGTTTAAGAAAAATGTAATTTGAAATTAGATGTTATATTATAATTGTACCGCAATCTTGTGTGTTGTTCATCTGTGGATACACAAATGAACCAGCGCACAGAATATTTTATCACAATATACATATTTTAAATTCAGTTTTACTTACCCAGCAAACCTATTACCTTTTTAGGATGATATCACATGTAAAATATACTAACACCAGTTAAAATTAAAATAAAACAGTTATAACAATCCAAATTATTTATTACCCATAACAAATTAAAATAATTCAAATCATACCGACACAATAAATGCAGAAATAAATTAGACAACCAACAAATTGCATCATTATAGAAATATTCATACATTAGAAAGACGGAAACAGCGCATAAATTCACATAAATCTTAAGAATTAAAGAAAAAAATCACTAATATAATAATATATGTATTGTAATTGGATTTTAGTAATACAATTCATATAATTCAAGATTCATTTTCATCAATAATATAAAAATGTTAAAATTTTTAAGTGATAACTATTCATCTCTTGAAAATGTTATCATTCAATACCGTAATTTTACAAAACTTAAAGAAGACACGCAAATGCAAACATTGTTACCTTACTGTACACATGTATGTTAGAGTATGTATGAAATTTCTTATTTATAACTCAACACATGAACGTATACTTAAAAAAACATTACGCTTAAATATGAAAGAGGTTGAGCTGACAGCATTGAAAATTTATTAAATTCAATCTTCACTACGCTAACAAAGGTTCAATGATATTCAATGACATAGGTTAAGAATCAATGATATTTAATGATATCATTAAGGTAGATGGGAGGGTAAGTGTGTAAACGGAATGCAAGTTGGGAACGGAAGGCAAGGATGAGTGAGAGTGATGAGAGTGAAGGAATGACAGGGACAGATAGTTTTTAGTTTTAAGAGGGGACTAGTTAGCAAGATGTCGGATATAAGGGTGTTGGGGATTTTTGGAGTTTCTAATTAAAATAAAAGCAGTGTAAAATCAAAGTTGTTTCACTCTGAGCATATTCCTACATGTATATGTATACATGCACAAAGACCTATTAATTATTTCTTTATTCTGTATTCAGTGGTCATTTATAAATAATATTGTTTATAAAACGAGTACTGCACTACATTGTACTCTTAAATAAAATAAACAAACAAATAAATATCTTCATGCATTTCCCAATTCAGGGGTAGACAGAGGTCTAGTCTAGACAATTAAGTCCCTTCGACCACCTTCCACCAAAGATATTTTCAGGACATTTGTATTCTTAAATGATAATTTATTCTTAAAATGGTCGAATTCATTGTGTTGATTTAATAATTACTAATCGACATTATATATTTTATATTTAATAAATATTATGTTTTAAATATCATATAACAATAGGATATCTGTTAAGGAATGTCTTTGTATCATTGATGAGCCTATCGCTTATGAAGTATTGCTGATGATACAAAAAATTGTTTACAAGAAGTTGTTCCACATTCACAGTACTACCGCAGCAGATATTTATTTACGTATGACATTGTTAATATACTTTGTTTTTAATTATTTTAAGTTACGGACGAAATATATTTTTTTCTCTATAAACTGTTGACTTTTGATCAAAATGTTTTAATTGTTTTTTTGAGTGTTATGTACACTTGTAGCAGTAACTGTGTAATGTAATAGAGAAAAGAACGCAAAATAAACATGAGTGAACACCCAATCGATATTCACGGTATCACGCGATGTTATTTCTTAAACAATTTTTAAATAATAACATAATACAGAAATAGGTATATCACATACACTGCGCCGATCCTAATCCAAGTAACTGAAGCACTTGCGTTATGGAATCGGAAACGATGAAATTACCACAGACACGCAGACCCGAGACGGTGTAAGTGTTTCCTATATTGTCACCTGGTGACTGATGAATGGTAGTGGCGGTTACTGGGCCTTCTTGCGGGCGCCGCGCCTGCCTGCGGTGGCGGCGGTGGCAGCGGTGGCGGCGGTGGCAGCGGTGGCGGCGGTGGCAGCGGTGGCGGCGGTGGCAGCGGTGGCAGCGGTGGCGGCGGTGGCAGCGGTGGCGGCGGTGGCAGCGGTGGCAGCGGTGGCAGCGGTGGCGGCGGTGGCAGCGGTGGCAGCGGTGGCAGCGGTGGCAGCGGTGGCGGCGGTGGCAGCGGTGGCAGCGGTGGCAGCGGTGGCAGCGGTGGCGGCGGTGGCAGCGGTGGCAGCGGTGGCGGCGGTGGCAGCGGTGGCGGCGGTGGCAGCGGTGGCAGCGGTGGCAGCGGTGGCAGCGGTGGCAGCGGTGGCGGCGGTGGCAGCGGTGGCGGCGGTGGCAGCGGTGGCAGCGGTGGCGGCGGTGGCAGCGGTGGCGGCGGTGGCAGCGGTGGCGGCGGTGGCAGCGGTGGCGGCGGTGGCAGCGGTGGCAGCGGTGGCAGCGGTGGCGGCGGTGGCAGCGGTGGCGGCGGTGGCAGCGGTGGCGGCGGTGGCAGCGGTGGCAGCGGTGGCGGCGGTGGCAGCGGTGGCAGCGGTGGCAGCGGTGGCGGCGGTGGCAGCGGTGGCGGCGGTGGCAGCGGTGGCGGCGGTGGCAGCGGTGGCAGCGGTGGCGGCGGTGGCAGCGGTGGCGGCGGTGGCAGCGGTGGCAGCGGTGGCAGCGGTGGCAGCGGTGGCAGCGGTGGCAGCGGTGGCGGCGGTGGCAGCGGTGGCGGCGGTGGCAGCGGTGGCGGCGGTGGCAGCGGTGGCAGCGGTGGCGGCGGTGGCAGCGGTGGCAGCGGTGGCAGCGGTGGCGGCGGTGGCAGCGGTGGCGGCGGTGGCAGCGGTGGCGGCGGTGGCAGCGGTGGCAACCTGGCTTCTGGGAAAACCCTAATGTTAGATTTAGCTGTACGAGAAAATAGTTGATGATATATTTCATAAATAATAAGTCGATAATAAATCATATTTATCACAGCAACCCAATCTGCTAGTGTATTATTAGAAAAAATTAGTACAGCTTGAATGAATGAATAAATGAAATATACTTTTTTGTACATCAAACCGATAAATAAATAACAATAAAGCAACAAAGCTTGACCACATTTTCACAAACATACATAGGTTTTATCTTAATTGGTAAGGTTCAATATATTTTGCCCAAAAATAGTAGTTCCGTTATGTGGTTATTTATTTCTCCTCCTCTTCCTCTCCTTCATGACACATTCTCTTACTCATTCCTTCCTCAATTTTTCTTTTGAAAAATACCTCATCTTTATCCTCATTAGTACTTTCTCATCAATCCCTATTTGAATTACTAGTCAGACCCATAGACCCAGTCTTATCTCATAAGGAGGATTTTCTGTGTTCTTCGTACTCAGAAGACAAATTGGCTGATCCAAAGAATCGATTGTGCAACAAAGAGTTTATATAGAGTAATCACTACGTTATAATTATACTCTAAATTTACCGCCTGATCTGCTCAGCTTCTTACAGAATTTATTATAACGACATCTATCGCGCTATGTTAGCAATTAGTCGTGACATCCGTAGCAATATATTTTAAAACAAACTTAAACTTTCCACCAACAGATGGCGACAAAATATTCTCTTGACATCAATACATGTGCTATAATAGAACAAACGGCTGCAATTGAAATAAGATTTTCAAAAATAGCAAAGACTATTTAAGTATTATTTATTAGAAATATTTAAGTTACTTTTTTGTCCATACGCCTTCTACGTAAGATTCCAAAATCGTAACATAATACATACACAATACCCATAATGTATATAACTTCTGCTAAATAGTAGTGTTTATTAAAAAGTTTAAGAAAAATGTAATTTGAAATTAGATGTTATATTATAATTGTACCGTAATCTTGTGTGTTGTTCATCTGTGGATACACAAATGAACCAGCGCACAGAATATTTTATCACAATATACATATTTTAAATTCAGTTTTACTTACCCAGCAAACCTATTACCTTTTAGGATGATATCACATGTAAAATATACTAACACCAGTTAAAATTAAAATAAAACAGTTATAACAATCCAAATTATTTATTACCCATAACAAATTAAAATAATTCAAATCATACCGACACAATAAATGCAGAAATAAATTAGACAACCAACAAATTGCATCATTATAGAAATATTCATACATTAGAAAGACGGAAACAGCGCATAAATTCACATAAATCTTAAGAATTAAAGAAAAAATCACTAATATAATAATATATGTATTGTAATTGGATTTTAGTAATACAATTCATATAATTCAAGATTCATTTTCATCAATAATATAAAAATGTAAAATTTTAAGTGATAACTATTCATCTCTTGAAAATCTTATCATTCAATACCGTAATTTTACAAAACTTAAAGAAGACACGCAAATGCAAACATTGTTACCTTACTGTACACATGTATGTTAGAGTATGTATGAAATTTCTCATTTATGCCTCAACACGTGAACGTATACTTAAAAAAACATTACGCTTAAATATGAAAGAGGTTGAGCTGACAGCATTGAAAATTTATTAAATTCAATCTTCACTACGCTAACAAAGGTTCAATGATATTCAATGACATAGGTTAAGAATCAATGATGTTTAATGATATCATTAAGGTAGATGGGAGGGTAAGTGTGTAAACGGAATGCAAGGATGAGTGAGAGTGATGAGAGTGAAGGAATGACAGGGACAGATAGTTTTTAGTTTTAAGAGGGGACTAGTTAGCAAGATGTCGGATATAAGGGTGTTGGGGATTTTTGGAGTTTCTAATTAAAATAAAAGCAGTGTAAAATCAAAGTTGTTTCACTCTGAGCATATTCCTACATGTATATGTATACATGCACAAAGACCTGTTAATTATTTCTTTATTCTGTATTCAGTGGTCATTTATAAATAATATTGTTTATAAAACGAGTACTGCACTACATTTTGTACTCTTAAATAAAATAAACAAACAAATAAATATCTTCATGCATTTCCCAATTCAGGGGTAGACAGAGGTCTAGTCTAGACAATTAAGTCCCTTCGACCCACCTTCCACCAAAGATATTTTCGGGACATTTGTATTCTTAAATGATAATTTATTCTTAAAATGGTCGAATTCATTGTGTTGATTTAATAATTACTAATCGACATTATATATTTTATATTTAATAAATATTATGTTTTAAATATCATATAACAATAGGATATCTGTTAAGGAATGTCTTTGTATCATTGATGAGCCTATCGCTTATGAAGTATTGCTGATGATACAAAAAATTGTTTACAAGAAGTTGTTCCACATTCACAATACTACCGCAGCAGATATTTATTTACGTATGACATGTTAATATACTTTGTTTTTAATTATTTTAAGTTACGGACGAAATGTATTTTTTTCTCTATAAACTGTTGACTTTTGATCAAAATGTTTTAATTGTTTTTTTGAGTGTTATGTACACTTGTAGCAGTAACTGTGTAATGTAATAGAGAAAAGAACGCAAAATAAACATGAGTGAACACCCAATCGATATTCACGGTATCACGCGATGTTATTTCTTAAACAATTTTTAAATAATAACATAATACAGAAATAGGTATATCACATACACTGCGCCGATCCTAATCCAAGTAACTGAAGCACTTGCGTTATGGAATCGGAAACGATGAAGTTACCACAGACACGCAGACCCGAGACGGTGTAAGTGTTTCCTATATTGTCACCTGGTGACTGATGAATGGTGAGTGGCGGTTACTGGGCCTTCTTGCGGGCGCCGCGCCTGCCTGCGGTGGCGGCGGTGGCAGCGGTGGCGGCGGTGGCAGCGGTGGCAGCGGTGGCGGCGGTGGCAGCGGTGGCGGCGGTGGCGGCGGTGGCAGCGGTGGCAGCGGTGGCGGCGGTGGCAGCGGTGGCAGCGGTGGCAGCGGTGGCAGCGGTGGCGGCGGTGGCAGCGGTGGCAGCGGTGGCAGCGGTGGCGGCGGTGGCAGCGGTGGCAGCGGTGGCAGCGGTGGCAGCGGTGGCAGCGGTGGCGGCGGTGGCAGCGGTGGCAGCGGTGGCAGCGGTGGCGGCGGTGGCAGCGGTGGCAGCGGTGGCAGCGGTGGCAGCGGTGGCAGCGGTGGCAGCGGTGGCGGCGGTGGCAGCGGTGGCAGCGGTGGCGGCGGTGGCAGCGGTGGCAGCGGTGGCAGCGGTGGCAGCGGTGGCAGCGGTGGCGGCGGTGGCAGCGGTGGCAGCGGTGGCAGCGGTGGCAGCGGTGGCAGCGGTGGCGGCGGTGGCAGCGGTGGCAGCGGTGGCAGCGGTGGCGGCGGTGGCAGCGGTGGCAGCGGTGGCGGCGGTGGCAGCGGTGGCAGCGGTGGCGGCGGTGGCAGCGGTGGCAGCGGTGGCAGCGGTGGCAGCGGTGGCGGCGGTGGCAGCGGTGGCAGCGGTGGCGGCGGTGGCAGCGGTGGCAGCGGTGGCAGCGGTGGCAGCGGTGGCAGCGGTGGCAGCGGTGGCAGCGGTGGCAGCGGTGGCGGCGGTGGCAGCGGTGGCAGCGGTGGCGGCGGTGGCAGCGGTGGCAGCGGTGGCAGCGGTGGCAGCGGTGGCAGCGGTGGCGGCGGTGGCAGCGGTGGCAGCGGTGGCAGCGGTGGCAGCGGTGGCGGCGGTGGCAGCGGTGGCGGCGGTGGCAGCGGTGGCAGCGGTGGCAGCGGTGGCAGCGGTGGCGGCGGTGGCAGCGGTGGCAGCGGTGGCGGCGGTGGCAGCGGTGGCAGCGGTGGCAGCGGTGGCAGCGGTGGCAGCGGTGGCAGCGGTGGCAGCGGTGGCGGCGGTGGCAGCGGTGGCAGCGGTGGCAGCGGTGGCAGCGGTGGCAGCGGTGGCAGCGGTGGCAGCGGTGGCAGCGGTGGCGGCGGTGGCAGCGGTGGCAGCGGTGGCGGCGGTGGCAGCGGTGGCAGCGGTGGCAGCGGTGGCAGCGGTGGCGGCGGTGGCAGCGGTGGCAGCGGTGGCGGCGGTGGCAGCGGTGGCGGCGGTGGCAGCGGTGGCAGCGGTGGCAGCGGTGGCAGCGGTGGCAGCGGTGGCGGCGGTGGCAGCGGTGGCAGCGGTGGCAGCGGTGGCAGCGGTGGCAGCGGTGGCAGCGGTGGCAGCGGTGGCAGCGGTGGCGGCGGTGGCAGCGGTGGCAGCGGTGGCAGCGGTGGCAGCGGTGGCAGCGGTGGCAGCGGTGGCGGCGGTGGCAGCGGTGGCAGCGGTGGCAGCGGTGGCAGCGGTGGCAGCGGTGGCAGCGGTGGCGGCGGTGGCAGCAGATACACGACGATATAGATACGCACGACGACATACATACACACGACGAAATAGATACACACGACGATATAGATACACGACGATATAGATACACGACGATATAGACACACACCGACGACATAGATACACGACGATATAGATACACGACGATATAGATACACGACGACATAGATACACGACGATATAGATACACGACGATATAGACACACCGACGACATAGATACGACGATATAGATACACACGACGAAATAGATACACGACGATATAGATACACGACGATATAGACACACACCGACGACATAGATACACACGACGATATAGACACACACCGACGACATAGATACACACGACGATATAGATACACACGACGATATAGACACACACCGACGACATAGATACACACGACGATATAGACACACACCGACGACATAGATACACACGACGATATAGATACACACGACGACATAGATACACACGACGAAATAGATACACACGACGACATAGATACACGACGACATAGATACACGACGACATAGATACGACGAAATAGATACACACGACGACATAGATACACACGACGATATAGATACACACGACGACATAGATACACACGACGATATAGACACACACCGACGACATAGATACACGACGACATAGATACACACGACGACATAGATACACACGACGACATAGATACACACGACGACATAGATACACACGACGACATAGATGCGACGATATAGATACACGACGATATAGACACACACACCGACGATATAGATACACACGACGATATAGATGCGACGACATAGATACACACGACGACATAGATACACACGACGATATAGACACACACCGACGACATAGATACACACGACGACATAGATACACACGACGATATAGACACACACCGACGACATAGATACGCGACGACATAGATGCGACGATATAGATACACGACGAAATAGATACACACGACGATATAGACACACACCGACGACATAGATACACACGACGACATAGATACACACGACGATATAGATAATAATGACGACATAGATACACGACATAGATACGCGACGATATAGATACACACGACGATATAGATAATAATGACGACATAGATACACGACATAGATACACACGACGATATAGACACACACCGACGATATAGATAATAATGACGACATAGATACGACGATAGATACACACGACATAGATACACGACGACATAGATACGACGATATAGATACACGACGAAATAGATACACACGACATAGATACACGACGATATAGATACACACGACGACATAGATACACACGACGAAATAGATACACACGACGACATAGATACACACGACGATATAGATACACACGACGACATAGATACACGACGACATAGATACGACGACATAGATACACGACGATATAGATACACGACGACATAGATACGACGACATAGATACACGACGACATAGATACGACGACATAGATACGACGATATAGATACACACGACGACATAGATACACACACGACGACATAGATACACGACGATATAGATACACGACGAAATAGATACACACGACGATATAGATACACACGACGATATAGATACACGACGATATAGATACACGACGAAATAGATACACACGACGATATAGATACACGACGATATAGACACACCGACGACATAGATACACGACGACATAGATACACACGACGACATAGATACACGACGATATAGATACACGACGATATAGACACACCGACGACATAGATACACACGACGATATAGATACACGACGATATAGATACACACGACGAAATAGATACACACGACGATATAGATACACGACGATATAGATAATAATACGACGATATAGATACACGACGACATAGATACACACGACGATATAGATACACGACGATATAGATACACGACGATATAGATACACACGACGACATAGATACACACGACGATATAGATACACACGACGACATAGATACACACGACGATATAGATACACACGACGACATAGATACACACGACGAAATAGATACACACGACGACATAGATACACACGACGAAATAGATACACACGACGATATAGATACACACGACGATATAGATACATCGGTATAGATACACGACGATATAGATACACGACGACATAGATACACGACGATATAGATACACGACGATATAGATACACGACGACATAGATACACGACGATATAGATACACGACGATATAGATACACGACGATATAGATACACGACGACATAGATACACGACGATATAGATACACACGACGAAATAGATACACACGACGATATAGACACACCGACGACATAGATACACGACGACATAGATACACGACGATATAGATACACACGACGACATAGATACACGACGACATAGATACACGACGACATAGATACACGACGATATAGATACACACGACGACATAGATACACGACGATATAGACACACCGACGACATAGATACACGACGATATAGATACACGACGATATAGATACACGACGACATAGATACACGACGATATAGATACACGACGATATAGATACACACGACGACATAGATACACACGACGAAATAGATACACACGACGATATAGATACACGACGACATAGATACACGACGATATAGATACACGACGATATAGACACACCGACGACATAGATACACGACGATATAGATACACGACGATATAGATACACACGACGATATAGATACACGACGATATAGATACACGACGATATAGATACACACGACGACATAGATACACACGACGATATAGACACACACCGACGACATAGATACACACGACGACATAGATACACACGACGAAATAGATACACACGACGACATAGATACACACGACGATATAGATACACACGACGACATAGATACACGACGACATAGATACACGACGACATAGATACACACGACGATATAGACACACCGACGACATAGATACACGACGACATAGATACACGACGATATAGACACACACCGACGACATAGATACACGACGACATAGATACACGACGATATAGATACACGACGATATAGACACACCGACGACATAGATACACGACGACATAGATACACGACGATATAGATACACGACGATATAGACACACCGACGACATAGATACACACGACGAAATAGATACACACGACGACATAGATACACACGACGACATAGATACACACGACGAAATAGATACACACGACGATATAGATACACACGACGATATAGATACATCGGTATAGATACACGACGCAACAGCCCGACGGTTTAGGTTCCGGTATGCGGAGCCTTACGACGCGGGTTCGGACTCGTCTTTCGGCTATTGTCGTGAACCGGACCGCAATATCGTATAGTGGGAGTGGTTGACAATTATTACGTATTTAAAAAAGAATACCTGCTAATAACATTACCAGTATTCCGCTGGTAACGTTATTCAGCAATGCTAGTATTGTATTATTCTTAAATGTGAAGGTGGGTCGACCAAAATGGAAATACATGCAACCTTGAGACCCTTCCAAATTACTTACTTAATACAAATTACTTTACTCTTAAATCTTTCTAAATACGAACTTAAAGTCAATTTTTAAATCCAAGATGGCGGACATAGAATTTTTTAAATATCTACATGGGTGTCGTTTCCGTGGTTTCTTGGGGGTGCTAATTACGAAATTAATGTCAATTTTCAAATCCAAGATGGCGGACATGGATTTTTTTTGATATCAACATGGATGTCATTTCCGAGGTTTCTTGCGGTGCTAAATACGAACTTAAAAGCAATTTTCAAATCCAAGATGACGGATATGCATTTTTTTAAATATCGACATGAGAGTCGTTTCCATTATTTCTTGGGGTGCTTATTACAAAAATGATGATAATTTTCAAATCCAAGATGGCGAACATGAAATGGAACCGCCATTATCACTTTAAAGTGCTGATCATCAAATCTTACGACTATGTCGGTTACCCGGGTATACATATGAAAAACTAAATAAAATATACAACCGAACGTACCTTAGGCAGAAATTCGATATTGAAATACTTGAATCGACCGTCCGAAGTGAAATACAACGTCTCCTCTTCGTAGGCGTGCGTCGCTTTAGACAAAGTGGACTCTAACTGCACGACGTAGGTCTTGTTGTCGGCCGGCAGCCGCGGCAGCGTGTACATGAGGCCCGGGTTCGAGTGCTGGCCGTAGCCGGCCGGGTCCAGCTTCGTGCTGAAGATGTGGCTGCGGGAGGATTCCTCCGGGGCCAGGGTCAGGCGCAATGTCCTGTAGTGGTCCACGTGGGGCGTGAACACCAGCACGTTGGTGTCCGTGGTCTGCTGGGGCTGGACGACGATGAGGCGTATGTCCTCCACGTCCTTCTCTTTCATCTGTGAACGAAACGAGAGGGATAATAATTTCGATAGGAATAAGTCATATGGAAATATTCCACGCAAGACCAATTTAAACATAGTTTTACTCCAACGACAAAGTCACGATAGCCAAGAGGTTGAGGTGATCGAAATACCCAACCTCTGAAATACCCAACCTCTGAAATACCCAACCTCTGAAATACCCAACCTCTGAAATACCCAACCTCTGAAATACCCAACCTCTGAAATACCCTACCTCTGAAATACCCAACCTCTGAAATACCCAACCTCTGAAATACCCAACCTCTGAAATACCCAACCTCTGAAATACCCAACCTCTGAAATACCCAACCTCTGAAATACCCAACCTCTGAAATACCCAACCTCTGAAATACCCAACCTCTGAAATACCCCAGTAATGGAAATGTTTAAAAAAATAACAAATTACAATAATAGTCAAAGAGTAAGCAATAAATTTATATGTACATACTTCTATAACGGGCGGTGCGCGAGCGAGCCTGAGCCCGTTCAGTTCGGGAGCCGAAGATTCCTTCAGTTCAATGGTGTAGAAGCAGTTGGGCAATAGTCCGCGGATTCTGTGAAATTTGTGGTATTTTGTGGTGCTTTTAATCGTATGATAATCTGAGTATTTAAATTTAAATTCCTTACTTTAAAAATGTAGTATTACAGATAAAGAATTTGACTAAAAAACGTGCTTCTAAAGATACATCATTATGACTTCTCTTTTATAAATATCTGTTATTAAAGTATTCACAACAATAGACATTTTGAACGACATTTATTTTAATTTTCTAAATTGTTTTTTACCTGGTTATTTTAACTATTATTTATTAACCAGAGATCTTTCTTTGCTTAGAGCTTTGCTGCAAAAATTAGTTTACTTGTTTACTTGTGTAGCCAAACCCAACAAATCCGACAAATGAATGCATCCAAATGTAATAAAAAAAAAGTTGGTCATATTCCCAAAGCCTAACAGTGTGTTGAAACTGTATTTTATATTTAGTTTATAAGTTTATTCCTTATATAGCAAAGTAATTCATTGAAAAAAATAAAAAAAAAAGAATTGGCCGCGAATAGAACCCAGCAGAACTCTCATTAATGCCATCGATCCAAAAAAACTCGTACTCTTTATTACAACTTTCCAAATTCTATTAGCTAATGACGAAGAACTCGATATTTCTTTTGTAAAAATGGAGTAATTTCCTGATAAACACCTCATGATTGACGTAATGAAAAGCCTTGGAGAGATCTCAAGCATCGAGACACCTAGTGTCCCTTGGACTCTCCCAAGCATCAAATATATGCTTAATCAGCTATATAATTATTTATTTAAATGTTTTATCGGGACATTTAATCCAGAAGAATATTTCATAAAATTTACTCAGTATCAGTAGTACAGAAATAAGTCTAGAGTACTGGCACTTAAATAATGGCATGACTACTGTGTCGATATCATTAATATATAAAATAAACAAAACAGGACATAAAATACTTCCTTGTGGGACTCCACAATTTGTATCTATCCAGAAGACTATTGCGTCATATTACCAGTTTCATAAATTATTGTTGTGATGATTCTATTACTGTCAATCTTTTACTTAGGTATAAAGATAGCAAATTAAGCACAAGTTTTCTTATTCCTAATTTTTGTAACGTCACGAGAAAAGAAGTTAAAGGCTTTAGGTACGTCGTTATGTTTTTACTTTTCGCCAAATAAAGTTACTGAGATTTTTATCACTTTAATAATGTCTTCTGTGTATACCTTAATTTTGTGCCGATTTCATTATATCTTACTAAGGTAACAGAATAGTTTATAGTATTTAAGAATTACAAAACATCGTGCAGGCAGTAATAAATATAAACGCAACTGACCGGAAGGTACCGTCGTGCGCCGCGGTGGCGTCCTGCGCGGTGCAGCGCTCGGCGGCTGCGGGCGCTGCGGGGCTGCGGGCGCTGCGGGCGCTGCGGGGGCTGCGGGCGCTGCGGGCGCTACGGGAGCTGCGGGCGCTGCGGGGCTGCGGGCGCTGCGGGGCTGCGGGCGCTGCGGGGCTGCGGGCGCTGCGGGGCTGCGGGCGCTGCGGGGCTGCGGGCGCTGCGGGGCTGCGGGCGCTGCGGGGCTGCGGGCGCTGCGGGGCTGCGGGCGCTGCGGGGCTGCGGGCGCTGCGGGGCTGCGGGCGCTGCGGGGCTGCGGGCGCTGCGGGGCTGCGGGCGCTGCGGGGCTGCGGGCGCTGCGGGGCTGCGGGCGCTGCGGGGCTGCGGGCGCTGCGGGGCTGCGGGCGCTGCGGGGCTGCGGGCGCTGCGGGGCTGCGGGCGCTGCGGGGCTGCGGGCGCTGCGGGGCTGCGGGCGCTGCGGGGCTGCGGGCGCTGCGGGGCTGCGGGCGCTGCGGGGCTGCGGGCGCTGCGGGGCTGCGGGCGCTGCGGGGCTGCGGGCGCTGCGGGGCTGCGGGCGCTGCGGGGCTGCGGGCGCTGCGGGGCTGCGGGCGCTGCGGGGCTGCGGGCGCTGCGGGGCTGCGGGCGCTGCGGGGCTGCGGGCGCTGCGGGGCTGCGGGCGCTGCGGGGCTGCGGGCGCTGCGGGGCTGCGGGCGCTGCGGGGCTGCGGGCGCTGCGGGGCTGCGGGCGCTGCGGGGCTGCGGGCGCTGCGGGGCTGCGGGCGCTGCGGGGGCTGCGGGCGCTGCGGGGGCTGCGGGCGCTGCGGGGGCTGCGGGCGCTGCGGGGGCTGCGGGCGCTGCGGGGGCTGCGGGCGCTGCGGGGGCTGCGGGCGCTGCGGGGGCTGCGGGCGCTGCGGGGGCTGCGGGCGCTGCGGGGGCTGCGGGCGCTGCGGGGGCTGCGGGCGCTGCGGGGGCTGCGGGCGCTGCGGGGGCTGCGGGCGCTGCGGGGGCTGCGGGCGCTGCGGGGGCTGCGGGCGCTGCGGGGGCTGCGGGCGCTGCGGGGGCTGCGGGCGCTGCGGGGGCTGCGGGCGCTGCGGGGGCTGCGGGCGCTGCGGGGGCTGCGGGCGCTGCGGGGGCTGCGGGCGCTGCGGGGGCTGCGGGCGCTGCGGGGGCTGCGGGCGCTGCGGGGGCTGCGGGCGCTGCGGGGGCTGCGGGCGCTGCGGGGGCTGCGGGCGCTGCGGGGGCTGCGGGCGCTGCGGGGGCTGCGGGCGCTGCGGGGGCTGCGGGCGCTGCGGGGGCTGCGGGCGCTGCGGGGGCTGCGGGCGCTGCGGGGGCTGCGGGCGCTGCGGGGGCTGCGGGCGCTGCGGGGGCTGCGGGCGCTGCGGGGGCTGCGGGCGCTGCGGGGGCTGCGGGCGCTGCGGGGGCTGCGGGCGCTGCGGGGGCTGCGGGCGCTGCGGGGGCTGCGGGCGCTGCGGGGGCTGCGGGCGCTGCGGGGGCTGCGGGCGCTGCGGGGGCTGCGGGCGCTGCGGGGGCTGCGGGCGCTGCGGGGGCTGCGGGCGCTGCGGGGGCTGCGGGCGCTGCGGGGGCTGCGGGCGCTGCGGGGGCTGCGGGCGCTGCGGGGGCTGCGGGCGCTGCGGGGGCTGCGGGCGCTGCGGGGGCTGCGGGCGCTGCGGGGGCTGCGGGCGCTGCGGGGGCTGCGGGCGCTGCGGGGGCTGCGGGCGCTGCGGGGGCTGCGGGCGCTGCGGGGGCTGCGGGCGCTGCGGGGGCTGCGGGCGCTGCGGGGGCTGCGGGCGCTGCGGGGGCTGCGGGCGCTGCGGGGGCTGCGGGCGCTGCGGGGGCTGCGGGCGCTGCGGGGGCTGCGGGCGCTGCGGGGGCTGCGGGCGCTGCGGGGGCTGCGGGCGCTGCGGGGGCTGCGGGCGCTGCGGGGGCTGCGGGCGCTGCGGGGGCTGCGGGCGCTGCGGGGGCTGCGGGCGCTGCGGGGGCTGCGGGCGCTGCGGGGGCTGCGGGCGCTGCGGGGGCTGCGGGCGCTGCGGGGGCTGCGGGCGCTGCGGGGGCTGCGGGCGCTGCGGGGGCTGCGGGCGCTGCGGGGGCTGCGGGCGCTGCGGGGGCTGCGGGCGCTGCGGGGGCTGCGGGCGCTGCGGGGGCTGCGGGCGCTGCGGGGGCTGCGGGCGCTGCGGGGGCTGCGGGCGCTGCGGGGGCTGCGGGCGCTGCGGGGGCTGCGGGCGCTGCGGGGGCTGCGGGCGCTGCGGGGGCTGCGGGCGCTGCGGGGGCTGCGGGCGCTGCGGGGGCTGCGGGCGCTGCGGGGGCTGCGGGCGCTGCGGGGGCTGCGGGCGCTGCGGGGGCTGCGGGCGCTGCGGGGGCTGCGGGCGCTGCGGGGGCTGCGGGCGCTGCGGGGGCTGCGGGCGCTGCGGGGGCTGCGGGCGCTGCGGGGGCTGCGGGCGCTGCGGGGGCTGCGGGCGCTGCGGGGGCTGCGGGCGCTGCGGGGGCTGCGGGCGCTGCGGGGGCTGCGGGCGCTGCGGGGGCTGCGGGCGCTGCGGGGGCTGCGGGCGCTGCGGGGGCTGCGGGCGCTGCGGGGGCTGCGGGCGCTGCGGGGGCTGCGGGCGCTGCGGGGGCTGCGGGCGCTGCGGGGGCTGCGGGCGCTGCGGGGGCTGCGGGCGCTGCGGGGGCTGCGGGCGCTGCGGGGGCTGCGGGCGCTGCGGGGGCTGCGGGCGCTGCGGGGGCTGCGGGCGCTGCGGGGGCTGCGGGCGCTGCGGGGGCTGCGGGCGCTGCGGGTGCGTGGCGCCCGTGGCCACCGGCAGCATGGCGTGCGGCGGCTCGAAGCGGAACTCCTTCATGTTGGGCCGCACGTAGTACTCGGCGGGCGGCAGCGAGGCGAAACGCAGTGGAGTGCTCCCAGCGGCCAGCGTGCGCCGGAACTGCCCGCCGCTCACCGACACCAGCGCCCCCTGCGCGACAATTGGAATCGCTTCAAATGAGCTTCATTTGTCTTAATGTTCCTGTATTCATTGCTATAACTACTCTGATAATCGACCGACAGTTGATGTTGTCGTTTACATTCCAAAACTATCTAGACTAATATCATATCGCACAAGGCTTTCGACATAGTAGACCACGTTCATCTTTTACACAAATTAGTGGTATTGGGGACTTGTGGCGATTTTTACCAATGGATGAATTCTTATATTTGAAATAATACATAAACAACAGTTGTAGGCGAGATCAAATCGGACTTCAGAACCACAAAATCAGGTGCACCACAAGGTTCAAATGTAGGCCCTAATCTCTACATCCGGTATGCATTTGACATCCATACATTCATATTATTATTTTTTGTTTTACTTACTATTAGTTTATTAATATTATAAATACAAATTATTTTACTTATTAACTTTTCGAGGAAAATTTATAGCTGAAAAAATAAAGTAGAATCTAAAAAGACCAATTACAATTTTTCACATAATTTATATGTGAAAAATTGTAAATACTATAAAATATTTGTAGTAGTAGTTAGTAGTAAATACTATACGGAAAAACAAAGAACAAAATTATGTCAAAGATAACTCCTTCGTCTCTTAAGTTATTCACCCGTGCCCGTAAGTACTTAACGTATTTATGAATTGGAATAATTAATGCAGATTTATCGTATAGAGACATGGTATAATGGACATAAGAGTTTTAATGGAATTACTAGACTTTATCTAAGTCGCGAAGTTTAAGTAATTCGAAAAATTGTCAGTTATAATTAATAGTCAGTTAAATTGATTTCGTTGGTGGTAAGTGTTAAATAACACACATTTATTTAGACGACACATACCTCCAACCGCGAACCGTCAGCTTTGTCGAACAACTCGACGGTGATCTCGGCGAGCTTGTGGGCGGCGATGTTGCCGTCGGCGTCCGGCTTTCCGAACACGTAGGACTCCTTCTCCGCCGTGATGCTGTAGTGCTTGGTCGCGTCCAGCGGACCGAACTTGTACGTGCCGTCCGCCTGCGTCACTTGCTTCAGGTGGACGTCATCTGCAACCAGTTTTGTTATGAAGAAATTGTTTATTTCATATCAATGATAATTGGTCGTTTCACAGAGTGCCTTAACAAGCATCTGCAGTTTTGTCAGGCAGTTACATTTAGTGCGAGCTGCCTATATAAAGCCTGCGCGACGCGCGTAGCGTGACGACGGCGCGTGCTACGTACCGGCGCGCAGCGTGCAGCGCGTGCTACGTAACGGCGCGCAGCGTACGGCGCGTGCTACGTACCGGCGCGCGCAGCGTGACGACGGCGCGTGCTACGTACCGGCGCGCAGCGACGACGGCGCGTGCTACGTAACGGCGCGCAGCGTGCAGCGCGTGCTACGTAGCGGCGCGCAGCGTGCAGCGCGTGCTACGTAGCGGCGCGCAGCGTACGGCGCGTGCTACGTGGCGGCGCGCAGCGTGCGGCGCGTGTTACGTACCGGCGCGCAGCGACGACGGCGCGTGCTACGTACCGGCGCGCAGCGTGCGGCGCGTGCTACGTAGCGGCGCGCAGCGTGACGACGGCGCGTGCTACGTACCGGCGCGCAGCGTGCGGCGCGTGCTACGTACCGGCGCGCAGCGTGCGGCGCGTGCTACGTACCGGCGCGCAGCGTGCGGCGCGTGCTACGTACCGGCGCGCAGCGTGCGGCGCGTGCTACGTACCGGCGCGCAGCGTGACGACGGCGCGTGCTACGTAGCGGCGCGCAGCGTGACGACGGCGCGTGCTACGTACCGGCGCGCAGCGTGCGGCGCGTGCTACGTACCGGCGCGCAGCGTGCGGCGCGTGCTACGTAGCGGCGCGCAGCGTGACGACGGCGCGTGCTACGTACCGGCGCGCAGCGTGACGACGGCGCGTGCTACGTACCGGCGCGCAGCGTGACGACGGCGCGTGCTACGTAGCGGCGCGCAGCGTGACGACGGCGCGTGCTACGTACCGGCGCGCAGCGTGACGACGGCGCGTGCTACGTACCGGCGCGCAGCGTGACGACGGCGCGTGCTACGTACCGGCGCGCAGCGTGCGGCGCGTGCTACGTAGCGGCGCGCAGCGTGCAGCGCGTGCTACGTACCGGCGCGCAGCGACGACGGCGCGTGCTACGTACCGGCGCGCAGCGTGACGACGGCGCGTGCTACGTACCGGCGCGCAGCGTGCGGCGCGTGCTACGTAACGGCGCGCAGCGTACGGCGCGTGCTACGTAACGGCGCGCAGCGTGCAGCGCGTGCTACGTAACGGCGCGCAGCGTGCAGCGCGTGCTACGTAGCGGCGCGCAGCGACGACGGCGCGTGCTACGTAACGGCGCGCAGCGTGCAGCGCGTGCTACGTAACGGCGCGCAGCGTGACGACGGCGCGTGTTACGTACCGGCGCGCAGCGTACGGCGCGTGCTACGTAACGGCGCGCAGCGTGCAGCGCGTGCTACGTAACGGCGCGCAGCGTGCAGCGCGTGCTACGTAACGGCGCGCAGCGTGACGACGGCGCGTGTTACGTACCGGCGCGCAGCGTACGGCGCGTGCTACGTAACGGCGCGCAGCGTGCGGCGCGTGTTACGTACCGGCGCGCAGCGTACGGCGCGTGCTACGTAACGGCGCGCAGCGTGCAGCGCGTGCTACGTAACGGCGCGCAGCGTGACGACGGCGCGTGCTACGTGGCGGCGCGCAGCGTGCGGCGCGTGCTACGTAGCGGCGCGCGGCGTGCGGCGCGTGTTACGTACCGGCGCGCAGCGTACGGCGCGTGCTACGTACCGGCGCGCAGCGTGCAGCGCGTGCTACGTGGCGGCGCGCAGCGACGACGGCGCGTGTTACGTACCGGCGCGCGCAGCGTGCAGCGCGTGCTACGTAACGGCGCGCAGCGTGACGACGGCGCGTGCTACGTAACGGCGCGCAGCGTGCGGCGCGTGTTACGTACCGGCGCGCGGCGTGACGACGGCGCGTGTTACGTACCGGCGCGCAGCGTGACGACGGCGCGTGTTACGTACCGGCGCGCAGCGTGCAGCGCGTGCTACGTAACGGCGCGCAGCGTGCGGCGCGTGCTACGTAGCGGCGCGCAGCGTGACGACGGCGCGTGCTACGTACCGGCGCGCAGCGTGCGGCGCGTGCTACGTACCGGCGCGCAGCGTGACGACGGCGCGTGCTACGTACCGGCGCGCAGCGTGACGACGGCGCCGGCGACGGGCGGCAGCAGGCGGCCGCGCAGCGTGAGCCCGCGCGCCCCCCGCAGCGTGCGGCGCGTGCTACGTACCGGCGCGCAGCGTGCGGCGCGTGCTACGTACCGGCGCGCAGCGTGACGACGGCGCCGGCGACGGGCGGCAGCAGGCGGCCGCGCAGCGTGAGCCCGCGCGCCGCCCGCAGCGTGCGGCGCGTGCTACGTACCGGCGCGCAGCGTGACGACGGCGCGTGCTACGTACCGGCGCAGCGTGACGACGGCGTGCTACGTACCGGCGCGCAGCGACGACGGCGCCGGCGACGGCGGCAGCAGGCAGCCGCGCAGCGTGGTCCCGCGCGCCGCCCGCAGCGTGCGGCGCGTGCTACGTAGCGGCGCGCAGCGTGACGACGGCGCGCGTGCTACGTCGCGGCGCGCAGAGTGCAGCGCGTGCTACGGCGCGGCGCAGCGTGACGACGGCGCCGGCGACGGGCGGCATCAGGCGGCCGCGCAGCGTGAGCCCGCGCGCCGCCCGCAGCGTGCGGCGCGTGCTACGTAGCGGCGCGCAGCGTGCGGCGCGTGCTGCGTACCGGCGCGCGCAGCGTGACGACGGCGCGTGCTGCGTACCGGCGCGCAGCGACGACGGCGCCGGCGACGGGCGGCAGCAGGCGGCCGCGCAGCGTGGTCCCGCGCGCCGCCCGCAGCGTGAGCGCGTGCTACGTACCGGCGCGCAGCGTGACGACGGCGCGTGCTGCGTACCGGCGCGCAGCGTGACGGCAACGCCGGCGACGGGCGGCGGCAGGCGGCCGCGCAGCGTGGTCCCGCGCGCCGCCCGCAGCGTGCGGCGCGCGTGCTACGTACCGGCGCAGCGTGACGACGGCGCGTGCTGCGTACCGGCGCGCAGCGTGCGGCGCGTGCTACGTACCGGCGCGCAGCGTGACGACGGCGCGTGCTACATACCGGCGCGCAGCGTGACGACGCGCCGGCGACGGGCGGCAGGCGGCCGCGCAGCGTGAGCCCGCGCGCCGCCCGCAGCGTGAGCGCGTGCTACGTGCCGGCGCGCAGCGTGCGGCGCGATGCTACGTACCGGCGCGCGGCGTGCGGCGCGATGCTACGTACCGGCGCGCAGCGTGACGACGGCGCCGGCGACGGGCGGCGGCAGGCGGCCGCGCAGCGTGGTCCCGCGCGCCGCCCGCAGCGTGAGCGCGTGCTACGTACCGGCGCGCGCAGCGTGCGGCGCGCGTGCTACGTACCGGCGCGCAGCGTACGGCGCGTGCTACGTACCGGCGCGCGGCGTGCGGCGCGTGCTACGTACCGGCGCGCGCAGCGTGACGACGGCGCCGGCGACGGCGGCAGCAGGCGGCCGCGCAGCGTGAGCCCGCGCGCCGCCCGCAGCGTGCGGCGCGTGCTACGTACCGGCGCGCAGCGTGACGACGGCGCGTGCTACGTACCGGCGCGCAGCGACGACGGCGCGTGCTACGTAGCGGCGCGCAGCGTGCAGCGCGTGCTACGTACCGGCGCAGCGTGACGACGGCGCCGGCGACGGCGGCAGCAGGCAGCCGCGCAGCGTGAGCCCGCGCGCCGCCCGCAGCGTGCGGCGCGTGCTACATGCCGGCGCGCAGCGGCGACGACGGCGCGTGCTACGTACCGGCGCGCAGCGTGACGACAGCGCCGGCGACGGCGGCAGCAGGCAGCCGCGCAGCGTGGTCCCGCGCGCCGCCCGCAGCGTGAGCGCGTGCTACGTACCGGCGCAGCGTGCGGCGCGTGCTACGTACCGGCGCGCAGCGTGACGACGGCGCGTGCTACGTACCGGCGCGCAGCGTGACGACGGCGCCGGCGACGGGCGGCAGCAGGCGGCCGCGCAGCGTGGTCCCGCGCGCCGCCGCAGCGTGAGCGCGTGCTACGTACCGGCGCGCAGCGTGCAGCGCGTGCTACGTACCGGCGCAGCGTGACGACAGCGCCGGCGACGGCGCGTGCTACGTACCGGCGCGCAGCGACGACGGCGCGTGCTACGTACCGGCGCAGCGTGACGACGGCGCCGGCGACAGGCGGCAGCAGGCAGCCGCGCAGCGTGGTCCCGCGCGCGCCGCCCGCAGCGTGGCGCGTGCTACGTACCGGCGCGCAGCGTGCGGCGCGTGCTACGTACCGGCGCGCAGCGTGACGACGCGCCGGCGACGGCGGCAGCAGGCGGCCGCGCAGCGTGAGCCCGCGCGCCGCCCGCAGCGTGAGCGCGTGCTGCGTACCGGCGCGCAGCGTGAGCGCGTGCTGCGTACCGGCGCGCAGCGTGCGGCGCGTGCTGCGTACCGGCGCGCGGCGTGCGGCGCGTGCTACGTGCCGGCGCGCAGCGTGCGGCGCGTGCTACATGCCGGCGCGCAGCGTGACGACGGCGCCGGCGACGGGCGGCAGCAGGCGGCCGCGCAGCGCGGTCCCGCGCGCCGCCCGCAGCGTGAGCGCGTGCTACGTACCGGCGCAGCGTGCGGCGCGCGTGCTACGTAGCGGCGCGCAGCGTGCGGCGCGTGCTACGTAGCGGCGCGCAGCGTGCGGCGCGTGCTACGTAGCGGCGCGCAGCGTGACGACGGCGCGTGCTACGTAACGGCGCGCAGAATGCAGCGCGTGCTACGTAGCGGCGCGCAGCGTGACGACGGCGCCGGCGACGGGCGGCAGCAGGTGGCCGCGCAGCGTGAGCCCGCGCGCCCCCCGCAGCGTGCGGCGCGTGCTACGTAGCGGCGCGCAGCGTGCGGCGCGTGCTACGTAGCGGCGCGCAGCGTGACGACGGCGCGTGCTACGTACCGGCGCGCAGCGTGACGACGGCGCCGGCGACGGGCGGCAGCAGGCGGCCGCGCAGCGTGAGCCCGCGCGCCGCCCGCAGCGTGCGGCGCGATGCTACGTACCGGCGCGCAGCGTGCGGCGCGTGCTACGTACCGGCGCAGCGTGACGACAGCGCCGGCGACGGGCGGCAGCAGGCAGCCGCGCAGCGTGGTCCCGCGCGCCGCCCGCAGCGTGAGCGCGTGCTACGTACCGGCGCGCAGCGTGCGGCGCGTGCTACGTACCGGCGCGCGCAGCGTGACGACGGCGCGTGCTACGTACCGGCGCGCAGCGACGACGGCGCGTGCTACGTACCGGCGCAGCGTGACGACGGCGCCGGCGACGGGCGGCAGCAGGCGGCCGCGCAGCGTGGTCCCGCGCGCCGCCCGCAGCGTGAGCGCGTGCTACGTACCGGCGCGCAGCGTGCGGCGCGTGCTACGTACCGGCGCGCAGCGTGACGACGGCGCCGGCGACGGGCGGCAGCAGGTGGCCGCGCAGCGTGAGCCCGCGCGCCCCCCGCAGCGTGCGGCGCGTGCTACGTAGCGGCGCGCAGCGTGACGACGGCGCGTGCTACGTAACGGCGCGCAGAATGCAGCGCGTGCTACGTAGCGGCGCGCAGCGTACGGCGCGTGCTACGTACCGGCGCGCAGCGTGCGGCGCGTGCTACATGCCGGCGCGCAGCGTGACGACGGCGCCGGCGACGGGCGGCAGCAGGCGGCCGCGCAGCGCGGTCCCGCGCGCCGCCCGCAGCGTGAGCGCGTGCTACGTACCGGCGCGCAGCGTGCAGCGCGTGCTACGTACCGGCGCGCAGCGTGACGACGGCGCGTGCTACGTACCGGCGCGCAGCGTGACGACGGCGCCGGCGACGGGCGGCAGCAGGCGGCCGCGCAGCGTGGTCCCGCGCGCCGCCCGCAGCGTGAGCGCGGCGGTCCCGCAGTCGCGGCGCGCCCGCACGTGCTGCGCGCCGTGCTCCGACACCAGCAGCGCCGAGGACGACGCGGACACCTGCGCCACCTCGTCCTGCAACAAAAAAATAAAATAAAAAAAATATCTTCACGCAATTCCCAATACAGAGGTAGACAGAGGTCTAGTCTAGACAATTGAGTCCCTTTGAACAACCTTACACAGAAGATATTTTTGGGACAACGTGACAGGTGGTGAGCCCGTCGTCGTCTTTATGTGCAACAAAAAATGTAAATAATATACGTAAATAACAACGGGGAAGCACAAGTCTATTAAAATTAGAATGACAGGTCGAACATTCATTTAGAACTTTCGTGTTACAAAGTTCTTTTTGTGGGTCAATACTTTCATCTTATCGAAGGTAATAGCATGATGAGGCGTCGGAGTATCTCCGATTTAACTTTTTAGACGAGCGTTGCACGCTTAGGCGACTGAGTGAGGGGGTACATTGATGAAGGATTTCTGACTGGTCCGAAACCAGTCGGTGCCTATTTAGACGTGAGTTTGGCCGTTTGAAATTATATAAATAATTATGTCTCACGAAAGCTATAAAAAGTTAAAAAAGATATCAAAATTCAGTATCGAATAAATAACCGTTTGAGTTAAGGAAACGAAAACATAACTCATGTTTTCGTTTCGTTTTTTTTAACTTAAAAGTCTCAGTTCAAATATATATTTTTTTTATCAAATCAGATAATTTGTATCAACTTTAAATAACTAGAAATGAAATAAAAATAAAGTTTTTCTCCTTATCTTCTTTGCTCTATCCCACTCTTCATCTTCCTTACTCTGAAACTGACAAGTAGACTACTCACATCAGCTAAGTATAGAGTGTGCTCAAACACGTAGCCCTCATTGGGATCCGGCACCGGGGTCAAAGGTCCGACATCTTGACTGCCGCCAGCTTCCGTCTTGATGTGGAGCATCAAATCTGACACTGGATCAGGAGATGTCACGCGAATTACTGCCGCATACGCCACTGCTTCAAACTTCACAGACTGAAATGCACAACATTAGCGTTATTTCGTCTATTTGATAATGAGAAAACTCAATAATGGACGATATGGGAGATGCGAGACTAAATTATAATATATGATTAAGATGGAACTCATTATTAGAACTGGAGGAGATAGGCATCAATAATGGAAGAAGTGATGCACCCAGCTTGATAATGGAAAAATGGGAGATGGTAGTTCAATAAATAAATAAAATGGCGGTGGAAGCTTAACAATTAAAAACAAGGGAGGTGAAGGATATTCATGAAGAAAAGGAAGTAAAAAAGTTTAGTAATATAATATGTGGGAGTTAAGAAAAGCGAGGTGAAGTATAATAAGAGGCAAATGAGAGTTTGGTAACTGAATAAACGGGGTGAAGCGTAATACCTTTAAAAGCGAGTAAGCGAAATAGTAAAGAGAGGTGAAGCTCACAACTGAAATTTCGGGAGGTGAATAGTAATAATTGAAGACAGTGAGGTGGGAGATTAAGAACTGAAAAAGAGGAGGTTGGAGACTTCACAACTGAAGAAGAGGAGAAATATCCCGTGGCTTACTGGCAGCGCGTCCGCCGCCATGTCGAGCGTCACCCGCTCCGGGCGGTAGCGGTGGCAGCCGCGCGGCACCAGCGTGTAGCGCTCGGCCGTCGGCACGCACTGCCGGCTGGCGCCCGCGCCCGCGCGCAGCGCGCCCGCCGCGCTCGCCGACTTGTACTCCACCTGGCCACCACACACACTACCTAGTAGTTATGTACAACAATGTCATGAAATGTGACCAGGAAATGTGATCTTTTAACGATTTCAGTCACTATTTTTAAAGCCAGATGCAGTAGTCTCAAGAAACGATATATAGTTTTTTTTTTTTTACTTGAATTTGTAAATTGGGTGGAAATTTTTTCTATTTTACTTTCCAAGCAATATATGCGGTTGTAAAACTCTGTGATGTAAAACTCTTTGATATTGTATATTCCGTCTCTTTGATATTGTATCTGTCCGAATGGTAAGTTTCTTATTTTAGGTGACTTTAACCTTCCAAAAACAACAATTGCGAAATGACTAACGCAGTTTTAGAACCTTCAGGGTTTGTCGGTGATAGTCAAAATTATTTCTTTGGCCCAATAACACAGTGCGATTTGCATCACTTAAACGAATAATGTAAAAATCACCGTATTTAGCGTTATCTAATGAGAAATTAATACTTCGCTCCTGCTCTGAAGTCTCAAAACTTTGAATCAATTGAAGATAGCCATCACAAATCTTTGAAAATAGAAATTCCACCCATATCCTTCACAACAAACAAAGAATTAGATATTATTATTCTTTTAGTGACTTTAACAGTATAAAATCTGCTCTTGAAAATAATCGTTCACTTGATGATTCTGTCGCTAAGTTTTATAAAATTATATATGAACTCCGTGATAAATTTATACCCCATAAATCAATATCCACAAATCTCTTTCCTGTGTGTTATATTCCTGCCCTCAAAAAGGTACTCAAGGAAAATATTACATTTCACAAAAAATTTAAAAAATACAGTCATATCAGTCAGTCATACAGTCATATGAAAGACAAATGGACCTTGTCTTTCCTAAGAGCTACTTCTATACGTTCTTCGTTTACTTCTTATACAAATAATAGAACTCAGTCAGTGGTAGTACCCAAGGCGAAGAATACCCATTAGGTTTTCTTCGCCTTAGGTTACTATTCCCTCCGGTGTAGCTCAGGGATCTCTGTTAGGGCCATTATTATTTGTAATTTTTATTAACGATGTCAATCCTTGTTTTAAATATTCAGCTTTCTGTTGTACGCAGATGGCATGAAGATATAAAAGAATTGATGATACACTCATGCAAAATGATTTAAATAGATTTAAGCAATTTTGTTCACATAATAAGCTAGATCTCAATGTTACTCAATGCTTTACTATGACATTTACTCGAAAAATCAATGAATTAATTATGCACTGAAGAACTAATATCTTATCACAAAATATCTGATCTTGAAGTGATTCCAGTCACTAAAATCATTTTTGATACTCAAATAGATTCAATTGTTAAGAAAGCTAACAGAGTTCTTGGGTTCGTCGTTAGGTCTACCTCAAAATTTAGTAACATAAAAGCTATAAAGGTATGCGCTATTGCTTTTTTGTGGATAGTATTCTCGAGTATCCATCTCAACTATGGAATCCACGCTACGATATTTACATAAATAGCATAGAAATCGCTCAGAAAAGGATTTTAAGATATCTATAACAAAAAAAGTAAGCAGTTCGATCTCAATTATGAAGACAGATGTATAGGCATAGTGTTAGATATTGTGTTGCCTTCTTTATGGGCATTATGCAAAATAAGTTGGACAGTTACATACCAGTTTAAATCTTGTCACACCAACGAGAGCTGTCTCTCGACGGCGACATCTTTGTCCCTCAATTCCCGTTCACTCAACCAATAATCTATAAAATTCTTACATCTGCCGAGTGGCAAGTTGTATAACAATTACGCTGAGCAGTACGACTTCGATGTATTTAATACAAATGTAACAGCCTTTAAGAAATATTTGTATAGGCAATGAGTTTAATTTGTTTTTGTTTAAGATTAATTGTTGTGTATTATACGTTATAGTGTTATACTTTACTGTGTGTGTACGTAACCCACGCATGTGTCTCTTCAGTTAGCTAGCACTTAATCTAAATAAGAAATATGCGGCGTTCGTTGGTTGAAAATCAGCGTTGAGTGTAATTATCCTTGCTTAGCATATGCTGAGCAAACTCCTTTTTGGCACAATTTTGTTTTTCATTTTGTATTTGTTTATGCTTGCTATTATTTTTTACTTGTGGATAAATGTTTTTCATTCATTCATTCAATCATTCTTTAACATTCACACAATTAGTATTATGGATATTGTATATGTGAATACATGTCAATAGCACTAAGTTACTTTTAATTTTTTTATTTATTATTTTTTTTGTATTTTTTTTTGTATTTTAAATACCATATTTAAAATACAGTAGTATATTTTCTAAATTTTTTTTTACAGATTAGAGAGACAAATTTGTAGGAAGCTCAATGCAATAGCGGAGGAATAGCAGATGCGTTGCCGGCCTTTGAGAAAGGTAAAAAAAAAAAAAAGTTAGAAGTACCTCGATGTCGTGGTCGGTGGTGACCAGCAGCGCGTAGCCGAGCTGCTCGAAGTCCGGCACCAGCGCCAGCTCGGACGCGACGGCCACGTTGTGCCGCGGCTCCGCCCAGCACAGCCGCTCCCCGCCCACCGACACCTCCGCGCTGCCCGGCGCCACGTCCGCGAACTCGTACCGATAGTCTGCGCCGGCGGGCGGATACATGGACAATGATGATGATTTAACGGGAACAAGTCGACGAGTACCGGAACAAACTCGCGTCTGTAGTCGAGATTTTGTTGGACAAAATCTCGGACAGAGTCCGACTAAATTCAGTCCAGTTCAACCCTAAAAAGACACAAGTTTGCGCGTTTACCGCTAAAAAGAAACCCTTCGTGGTATCACCTCGTTTTGAGGGCACTCCCCTAGTTGCCTCTGCCCGCATCGCAATCCTTGGCGTCGACATATCGAGCAACGTTCAGTTTCGCGGTCGTTTGGAAGGGTAGGCCAAATTGGCCTCTAAAAAGCTTGAAGAATGTCGTGCTCAGTACTTCATGCAGAGTACGACAGTACTTCATGCCGGCCACCTACACCACCTAGAGGTTATCCTGAGCTGTCTAAAGGGTAGAAAGATTGTGATTGGCCTCGACTCCAATGCGCACTCGCCACTCAGGTTCAACGAACGTAGGCAATACTCTGGCCGAGGCCACGAGGTTGAGTATATACGCCAACAAATGGAAAATTTCATCTTGTCCAATGACCTGAGCATATGCAATGAACCAGGTCAGCCCTGCACCTTCTCGGGGCCCATGGGAGAATCCAACGTCGACCTCACGTTGGCAACAGCGGGCGTCTATACTGAAGAGTGGCGAGTGCATGATGGTGCCAGCGTCAGTGACCACCGGCTGATCACCTTCACTGTGCTGAGCAGTAAGCCACCGCGGAGAGGAGCTCTAGTGATGGAACCGAGCCGCTATCGAGATCGCAGAGTGGACTGGTCTCGGTTCCATGCGGTCCTCCAAGTACGAATGGGATGCCTGCATACTGACAGGCCGGCTTCGCTCTTGGCTGGAGAGTATACCGACCTTTTAATAAGGACAGCGCAGGGTACCCTGGGTGAGAGGAAACCCTAGCGCGAAGGCGGGTATGAATGGTGGACGTCTGAATTAGATAGGATGCGGAAGATTCATTGTAAAGTGAGAAGAGCATGGCAGAAGAAAAGAAAAATAGGTGGCAGGTCAGCGGAATTAGCAAACGTGGCCTTCCATGAAGTAAGAGCGAGATACCGTAAGCTGATGGAGGAGACGCAAAACAGCTTCTTCCGCCGCATCGCCGAGTCGGGTAACAGGGACCCCTGGGGCCATGCATACCGTCTAGCGAGTGGTCGCATTCGTCCGCCCGCTAATGTCGTCAACGGTGTTGCTTATGCGGGTGGCTACACGGAGAATTTGGCCGGTGCCATGCGTCATCTGGTCCACGCCCTGTGCCCCGATGACTCAGTGCGCGCCGACCTGCCATATCACCGGTAGGTACTATTAATGGCGACGATTGTACCGACAGGCACGGTTGCGGCTCCTCCCGCCCTGGCGGATCTGTGAGACATGGTCAGGTCTCTTCCTAACACTGCGCCGGGTTTAGACGGAATTAGCGCTAGAATAGTGAAGAATGCATGGTTGGCGGCTCCAAGTGAGATCCACTTGGTGTTCGTCAAATGCGTGGAAGAGGGTGTGTTCCCCAAGGTGTGAAAGGATGGGAGATTGATTGTCCTACCTAAAGTTAATGGCAAGCCACTCACGGATCCCAAGGCATACCTCCCAATAACGCTCCTCCCGATCCTGGGTAAATTACTGGAACGAATAATACTAAAGTGCGCCCCCGGGATTTCTCGGGGGATCTCAGAATGCCAGCACGGATTCTCTCTGGGTAGATCTACGGTAACAGCATTGCGAACATTACTAGGCACCGCAAAAAATATCCAAAACATGTTACGTACAAGCGATATTCTTGGACATATCCGGCGCCTTCGATAACGCCTGGTGGCCAATGATTCTGATAAAGGCGAAGGTGGGGAGGTGTCTCCCTAACATCTATAAGATGCTGGTGGACTACTTCGCCTCCAGACGCGTGGGCGTTTTCGTTGGGGACCGGGTGGAATGGAAGGTAGCCACCATGGGCTGTCCTCAGGGCTCGGTGCTTGCTCCAACACTTTGGAACCTACTAATGGATGACCTACTCCGACTCCCTCTGCCGGGTGTGGTCTCCACGGTAGCTTATGCGGACGATGTCACTATCCTCATCGAAGCGGACTCTAGGGCATGAATCGAATCCAGAGCTCGGGTCATCCTGGAACTAGTCCAAAACTGGGGCGACGGGATTAAATTAGGATTCTCTCATAGCAAATCGACAACTATGACACTCAAAGGGAAGTTTAAGCGTCCTCCAGGTATAAAACTAGGTGATGCTTCGGTTAGGTGTGTCCCCGCCATTTTAACAGTGGCAGAGCCACGCATTAGCTTTTGTTGTTGCATGAATAGACTCCAATCTGTCCTTCGCACAGCATGCAGCGGATATAGGCGAATGGGCGACTAACGGATTTGGCAAAACGTCCAGGGTGTCGGCATCCTCATGGGGTATCCTATACCCGACATCAAAGCTAATATATAACGGTGTTTATATTAGCACTATTACATATACCGCTGAGTGCTGGTGCGAGAGAGCAAAGTTGTTTGTAGTTCTTAGCGCATTACTGAGGTCTCAAAGATCAGCTTTGGTCTTGCTCACCAAAGCGTACCGGTCCACTAGCACGACAGCCCTTCCGGTGCTAGCGGGCGTTCTGCCTGCTGACCTGGAGGTTATCCGTGCTGGCAGAATGGGTGTCGCCAGATTAGATGGGCCCAGAGAGGAGTTGAGCAGGCGGAAGTGCGAGATTCGGGCTGATGTGGTGGCAGAAACGATGGACGACTGATACGAAGGGACGAGAGTTGTACCGTTTCTTCCCGGAAGTGGCGGGGCGACTTGGGGCTACCTGGATCGCACCGGACCATCAAGTCTCGCAGATCCTTACTGGACATGGATGTTTTCAGAAAAGACTGTTTGATATGAAACTGACTGATTCGAGTATGTGTGATTGTGGTGTAGTAGGCGAGGACGCTCACCATGTGCTTTGGTGATGTCCTCTGTATGAAGACCTGCGCTGCAAGATGATGGATGGGTTGAGTCGCAAGGGGCAGGGTCCGGTTTACTACGGGGACTTGGTTAGTGGGGAGGAGAACTTTTCAGAGCTTCAAGGCGGAACGGAACAAGCGAGGACTGCCCGAAGACGAAGGCGTAATAGGTTTGTCATGCCCAGAAGGGGGAGAGTGACGCAAATAGGGACAAGGAAAGGATAAATAATTTGTAGGGCGTCAAGAGTGCACGTGGAGCGATAGCCTCAGCACCGCGTGCTGGCGGGGCCATGGCTGGTGGTGGGTTGTTCTCATCTCTGGGCGGCTCCTGTCAGCTCTGTCAGCTCCTTCCATTTGACCGTATTCAAAGAAGAGCGGCTCGAATCGTCGACGACCATACTCTATTCGATCGGCTAGATCTCTTGGCTTTGCGAAGAGATGTTGCATATCTTTGCATTTTCTACAAGATCTACTACGAAGAGTGCTCTGAGGAATTGTTCGGATTAATCGCAGCCGCTGAATTTCACCATCGTATCTTACGGTATGGTAAAAAATATCATCAACACCACCTTGATGCTTGGCATTCCACCAAAGTGCGTTTTTTTTCGGAATTTTCTGCCACGCACTTGCAATTTACGGAATGTGCTGCCGTCAGCGGTTTTTCCGGATCGATACGACTTAGGGACCTTCAAGAAAAGGGTACTACCTTTCTCAAAGGCCGGCATCGCCAACGATACAATTCCTACACAAGTTTTTTTTGAAAGACCCATCGTCACGAGCCTGCCACCTGGCGACCGAACCACTCGGCTATCGTGACTTACTGATTTGATTTGATTCGTTTACCGGGCTGCAGCGGCACGGTGAGGTCGGCGGCGGGTCTCGCCGCGTAGCCGCCGTCTGGCGCGAGCGCGCGCAGGCGCACGTGCAGCGCGCGCGCGGGCTCCGCGCTGCGCACGCGGCCGCGCACGCGCGCGCGCACCTGCGCGAACTGCACGCCGCGCGCCGCGCCGCCGCGCAGCGCCACCGCGCGCGTCGCCGGGAACCACCTGCCGCCACCACACGCGTTACCACCCGGCCTCACCAATTTTCACACGGCTCTACCTCTTTTACAGTGGTGGAGCCACGCATCAGCTTCTGTTGTTGCACGCATGGCCCGGCTCCACCGGGGAAGTACCGCGACCTCACAGAATACCGGCATCAAGTAGAAGTCTAGCAAACTTCTGCGTTTCGTCTGGTAAGTGCAGGTAACCGGTGGCCCACACACCCCGCTCCCCAAATTCTGGGGGAGGGGGGGGGGCACTCTAAGGGAGGCAACGCATCTGCTAAGCCTCTGGTATTGCGGGTGTTCATGGGCGGCGGTAATCACTTACCATCACGTGAGCCACCTGCTAGTTTGCCTCCTTTTCTATAAAAAAAAAAAATGTTACACTCACTGCAGTCCATCTCTCATCTCGTCCTCGGAGACCTCGACCCTAGCGGTGTATGTTCCCGGCGGCAAGAACGTACACCAGGTGCCTGTGAACGATTACATGTTTAATTACTATTTTTTCTTTTTTCTTAACCAACAATACAATGTAAGCAAATGTTAAATTATTTAGGTTTAACGACTTAATTGCGTGTGAAATTGGCTATTGTAACGAATTAATATTATTTGTGTTTAAAACAATTTATTAATCCAGATAGTTTTGAAAAAAAGTTGTTTCAATGCTGATAACTCTGCAAGTTGATATATATTGTAACTGAGATAGCGCTACTGACCGTATACACTGATTCATTCTAGCTTTGTCAGTAGCAGAGGAAAGACCTCTATGCGGTTTTGCTACACTTGCATTCTACTGATATTAACAAATGAAGGGTTCTTTACAATTATATATTAATTATTTTACTTATAAGTATACTTATAAATGTTAAATAAAATACACACAAGTAACATGTGTAATTACCTACACTCCCCGACCTCAACATACTACAAACATTATTCTTAAACTTCTACTTCACGCTGGTATTCTGTGAGGTCGTGGTACTTCCCCGGTCGTAAAGCTGTCGCATGGCTCTACCACTGTTATCACTATTTCCGTATAATTTTTTAAGAACCGTTCACACACTGGACCTCAACAATGCTGGATGCAATGAGGTGCGTGGCGTCTCACCGTCGGGCTCGGCGGTGACGCGCCGCTCGCCGAGCAGCACGCGGCGCGGCTCGGGCGGCGAGACGGCGCCGCAGACGCGCCAGCGCGCCGCCACCGCTGCCACCGCGCGCGGGGCGCCCGCCGCCGCCAGCGGCAGCTGCAGCTCCTCCACCTCGCACTCCTCTGTGCCACAAGTTGTACAACGTGAAAAAAAATTTTGGAGTTCAACGAGGCTCATCGACATAGCTATATAAATCAGATGAAGGGACTCAAGTGTCTAGACTAGACCTCTGTCTACCCATGTATTGGTAATTGTGTGATTATTTAATATTAATTAAATATTTTACAATACTTTACATTATGATTTATATAAAATTTTCTAAAACTGAAGTTGTCTTTAACTTAGCAAAACTCTAAAATTCATCACTTTAAATGGGAAAAAAATAAAATATTCAACATTAATGTGGATAGGTACATCAATTTTTCCCAAATAAGCTTGTTTATCAAAACCAAAGTTTAAGGACAATTTGAGACATCAAGAAAAGTGAGTGGAAATGATGTTGCGGTCTACACCTCTGCCTACCCCAGTACGGAAAATTGCGCAAAGGAAACAATTAAAAGAAATGTATAGACTTCAGGGCTACCAACTTTGAAAACCGACATAATATTAACACATTGTACACATAACTGTAAACTATAATATACAGACAAATTCAAAACCAAATAAAATATCTACTGGAGCGATACCTTGCACAATATTGATTGTAAAAAGGTACTCACTCAGAACTATAATTTGTGGAATTATTTAATAATGACAGTTATAATGACAGAGAGATACTTAATAAGTGCTCATTCCTCATCCTAATATATTAATAGCTTTCAGTACAAAAGACACACCATGTTGGAAGCTAAGCGTGTACACTCCTGGTTGTAGATTCACCAATGTGAATTTTCCAGTAGCATCGGTGGTACCAATTGGTGTTCCATCGGACAGCACACGAACACCAGGTATTCCCTCACCCCCTGGTGCATTTAGTACCATTCCAACTATTGTAAAACCAGTTACCTAAAAACAATAATCACATTTGTGAAAATGAACAATGTTCGGAAAAAAGCACAGAATTGGAAAAAGAAATTAATCAGCTAAACCATAAAATTTCATTAATTGACCATCAATCGCGGAGTTTAAATATCGAACTACATGCAGTCCCCGAAAAAAAAATGAGAATGTTCAAATGGTATTTAAGAAAATCTGCGAATTAGTGGGATGTGTATTAACAGATACAGACATTAATGCTTGTAGAAGAGTCGCTAAAATGGATCCAAAGTCGGAACGTCCACGTAACATTTTAGTCACTCTTACTTCAATTCGGCTCCGTGATATTTTCCTGTCGGCGGTTCAACGGTACAATAAAGCACACCAAAATAATAAATTAAATACCAGTGATATTGGTGTACCAGGTGAAAAGAGAGCCATCTTTATAACAGAGCACCTATCACCTGAATGCAAAAATTATTAGCAGAAGCTAAAAATTAAAACAGGACAAAGGATATAAATTCGTATAGGTTAAGTTTGGTAAGATATATGTACGAAAGGATGAAACCTCTAATTCAATCCAAATAAAAACTGCACAACTATTTCAAAATTACTCTAATTTATTCTTTAAAATAACTAATAAGTCGAGATTCTTTTTTTTTCCATTTGAGATTTGCTTCTGGAATTGTTTTATATTTTTGTTATGTTAGTTTACTACCAAAATGTTAATGGTTTAAAAACAAAAACAAGTGATATATTAATCACTGTTTTGAGTACCAATTACGATATTATTTGTTTAACTGAGACTAACTTCGATGCGGGTATATTTAGTTCCGAAATTATAGATAATAGATATGTGACTTTTCGTAGAGATCGATGCACATCTTCATACAGTACTGCAAAGTCCAGTGGTGGTGGTGTACTATTAGCTATAAAGAAAAATTTAATGCTTCTCGTCGTAGTTTATGGGAATCGGAATTTGAGGATTTGTGGGTAAGCGCGCATATTAATTGTGGGAATGTTATCTTCGAAGTTCACATTTGCGTTTGTTATTTGCCTGACTATCTTTCCATATCTCAGTTGTCGAACTTTTACGATAACTGTATAAAAGTGATTACTGAAAACAAATCAGAGAATAACTTATTTTTAATGGTTGGAGACTTCAACACCCCTAAAATTACTTGGTCACAGATTAGTTCTAATGCACCCATATTAGACCCTACCACCTCATTCGATAGACGGCCTGTACTTCTCTCAGATACAATGGCGATTGGAAATTTATTTCAGTTTAACCAAATTCGTAATCACAACAACAGATTACTTGACTTAGTGTTGTCTACTGAGAAAAATATTCTTGTGTCGCAAACAGACCCACTTAGCAAAGCAGACCTACATCACCCTTCATTATTAATTGATGTGCGTGTTCACTATGAAACATCGGAGCTAAAGAAAGAAAATCAAAATAAATATTTAACTTCTACAAATCCGATCTGTCAAGGATAAGGGAAGAGTTGAAGGACGTTTCATGGGATAAACATTTTTCTAATAAGAATGCCAATGAAATAGTTGCCATATTTTATGAATATCTTAATAAAATTATAGCTAAATATACACCACTTAAGAAAGTGCGTAACTTAAGATATCCGCCGTGGTTTAGCTACTCTTTGATTAATTGCTTAAAAGAAAAACATAAATATCATAAACGTTTTAAGAAGTTTGGCAATCCACGTGATTATGATACCTTTTCAATGTTGAGGGCTAGATGCAAAGCGATCATGAGAAATTGTTACAACCGATACTTATCAGAGGTAGAAGATTCGTTACTTGATAATCCAAAAGTATTTTGGCATTATATTAGTAACAAAAAATCGCAAAATACAATTCCCCATAATATGGTGTACAAAGGAAAATCTAGTTCTGAATGTACGGGAATATGTGAATTGTTCTCTTCTTTCTTTGTGTCAGTTTACAACAAAAATCATAATTCCTTCCTAAATCCGAGTTGTGATCAAATTGTCGTAAATCAGTCTTTGTCTAATATTCAAGTAAGCAAAGAAACCATAATGTATAAAATACGTAAATTGGACAAAAGCAAAGGGTCAGGACCTGATGGGATCCCTCCTTCTTTTGTCAAATCTTGTGCTGCAGAATTATTACTCCCAATGCAGATAATATTTAACAAATGTCTAAGCAGTGGTGTGTTTCCCGATATTTGGAAATTGGCTTTAATTACTCCAGTTTACAAGACCGGTGAGAAATCGAATTGCGAGAACTATAGACCTATTAGTTTATTATCATGTATGGCTAAATTATATGAAAGCATTGTGTATGACAATATCTATGCTCATGTTAAGCCGTTCATTAGTCTGAACCAACATGGATTTGTGTGTAACCGCTCCACTGTCAGTAACTTATTGACATATAAAAACCACATATGTAGTGCGTTTGCGAAATCTAAGCAAGTTGATGCCATTTATACCGATTTTGCGAAAGCATTCGATTGCGTTAACCACGAACTATTATGCATGAAATTAGAAAAATGGGATGGTATTCACGGGGATCTATTGCGGTGGATAAAATCTTACCTTTCTAACCGAACTCAAATTGTGGCACTTAAGGGATACAGATCAAATGCTATTAAAGTTCCTTCGAGAGTTCCGCAGGGATCACATTTAGGCCCGCTTTTGTTTATAATATTTAAAAACGACTTAGTCAAAAAATTAGGCTGCAATACGTTGATGTATGCAGATGATTTGAAAATATTTAAAACAATTGATAATATTGGCGATTGTTATATGTTACAGAAAGATTTACAATCAGTAGCCGACTGGTGTACTGATAATTGTATGAAATTAAATATAAAAAAATGTTTAACAATATCCTTCACAAAGAAAAAACAAAAAATACTATTTGATTACAAATTAAAAGATCACACGCTTTTAAGAGTTAGTAAAGTGAAGGATTTAGGTGTGTTTTTCGATGAAAAATTATTTTTCAAGTGTCATTATGAGCATATAATAAAAAAATCTAATCAAAAATTAGGATTAATCTTAAGAAACACAAAAAACTTTAAGAAACCTAACAGTACAGTCATTCTATATTCCAGTTTAGTAAGAAATATTCTTGAATATGCATCTATAGTTTGATCACCTTATTATGCTGTTCATTCTGATAGGATAGAGGGAGTTCAAAAGCGGTTTTTTAAAGTTCAATGTTGGCGCTTTTATTTAACACGTACATTAGCAGAATACTCTGATAGGTGCACATACTTTCAAGTTACGTCACTAAAAATGAGGCGAGAGTTTGCATTGCTGGTATATTTATACAAATTACTACATTCAATCGTGGATTGTCCATTCTTACTCTCTCAGATAAATATAAGTACCATGCATCGAGGTAGAAGTTCCAAGACATTTCTATTAAATGTTTATAATAACAACACCTCATATTATAATCCATTGGTTCAAATGTGTAGGAAATATAACGAAATTACTATTAGCAACACAAATATAGATGTATTTATTTCGAATTTGAACACATATAAGTCAAGTGTTTGTAAAGCCCTCTTGTAAATGCTTAGTGATTTCTGTATTTGTGATTTTTGTTTTATTATATCTTTGTGTAAATTTTCTAAATTTTTTTCTTCATTACTTATATTTAAATGTAAGAAAGAAAACACCGTGTCCTTGTTTTAAATCTGTATACACATAGTTTGGACAAGGACTGTTCAATACCTTAGAGTTTTAATCTTATCATGTAATTGTCTTAGTCTGTTTTGTGTATAATAATAAATAAATAAAATAAATAAACATTGTTTATAATAAACTTCTACCAATTGGGTAAAACCACACCTCATATCTTTAACTTATATCATATTATTATAAAATATGTCATTTGATAACCTCCATGGACGAGTGGCATAAACACCAGTTTTCAAAGTGTCGCCATCACGAGGTCCTGGGTTCGATTCCCGGTCGGGTCAATGTAGAAAAACCACTTTTTCTACAATTTCTCGGATCTAGGTGTGTGTGGTGCCTTCGTTGTTGCCGATTCACATACTACAACTTACATTGGGATCGGAGCAATGTATGTGATGTTGTCCCTATCTATATATATGAATATTAGAATATTGCTTGTATCCATGCTTGAGCAGTTTTGGACGCATTTATGTTCAATAGTCGATTTTAAAAGTATTATAAAAGAAAAACATACTTCTAATAAATTATACACAGTCAGGTCATAATTATTGTCACACAGTAAAAACTTTTCTTTTAGAATACTGGTCACAAAAAAGTTTATTGAATTCGAATTTCGAATTGTTCATGAAAATAAAACTACATACTTTTTAGAATTTTCCTCATTTTTAAATATGGAGTGGACGCTTAAAGAAGACCGTGTTGCAGTTATTGCGTTGCATCGTTGCGGTTACGCGCCAATTCAAGTTTTTGACATACTGAAAAATTTTAATATAACCAAAAGATTCGTTTATCATACCATCAAACAATACAATGAAGACTCTAGTGTAGATGACAGGTCAAGAAGTTGTCGCCCTCGGTCTGTTAGGACTCCAGCAGTGATAAAAGCTGTGAAGGCTCGAATTCAAAGAAATCCCAAACGTAAGCAGAAACTGTTGGCCCTTCAGATGGGGTTAAGCAGAACCACTGTGAAAAGGGTGTTAAATGAAGACTTAGGGCTTCGGGCATATCGAAGAAAAACAGGACATCGTTTGAATGCTCGTCTAATGGACTTGAGACTGAAGAGATGCCGCGCTTTGTTGAAGCGGTACGCGGGAAAAAAATATCGGGAAATTCTTTTTTCGGATGAAAAATTTTTTACCGTAGAAGAGAGCTACAACAAACAAAATGATAAGGTGTACGCACACAGTAATGAAGAAGCGATCAACCGTATTCCGCGTGTCCAACGAGGTCATTTTCCATCCTCGCTCATGGTATGGTTGGGAGTTTCTTATTGGGGCTTAACAGAGGTACATTTCTGCGAGAAAGGTGTAAAAACGAATGCAGTTGTGTATCAAAATACAGTCCTGACGAACCTTGTGGAACCTGTTTCTCATACCATGTTCAATAACAGGCACTAGGTATTCCAACAAGATTCGGTGCCAGCTCATAGAGCGAAGAGCACACAAGACTGGCTGGCGGCGCATGAAATCGACTTCAGCGGGCACGAAGACTGGCCCTCCTCCAGTTCAGATTTGAATCCGTTAGATTACAAGATATGGCAACACTTGGAGGAAAAGGTGTGCTCAAAGCCTCATCCCAATTTGGAGTCACTCAAAACATCCTTGATTAAGGCAGCCGCCGATATTGACATGGATCTCATTCGTGGTTTTATGATTGAAGGCCTGTATTCAAAATCACAGAGGTCATTTTGAATAAACTTTAGTGTCATAAGAATCTATGTTTTATTAGGTTAATTTTGGTATATAAATAGTTACATAATGAATAAACTTGTTTTAATTATTTTTGGTTAAACATGTGACAGAATTTATGACCTGACTAGGTATAACATAAACATAATTACAGAAAATATGGAATACTTACTTCAAATGCATTCTTTATATGAATATTATCATGTTTCACACTGAAAGGCACAGTTTCAGGCTTTATATTATAGCTGACAGCAGCCTGTCCTGGTGGTTTAGATAATGCCATAAGTTTATATTCCCCAGCTGGTACAAGGCCAAATTGAAACTCTCCGGATGAATCAGTGACTGAATAGCATATTGGTGAATCTGGTACACCTTGCAATAGGGCCGTCTTGCAACCTTCCACCCTGAATTTGGGCCTTTCCTAAAATAAAGTTCATAAAAATAGGTTTTAAATAAATATGTATTAATAATTTTATAGGTTTTAAATTATTCCACTTTACATAACATTTAGAAATCAGTTTTAGAGACAAAATAAAATTATAGTTGTTCTATCAAAAGATGCTTTACACTATATTGTATAAAAATTATTTGAAATGTTGGACTTGGATACTAGTAACCATGAAATATATTCATATATATAATATATCTTAAGACATATATGTGTATGTTATATATTTCATTGAATATACAAGTGTATATCCAATGTATAAAAATTTATATTTTAAGTATATATTGCTAGTGTAGTTGAATAAATTAACAAATAAAAAGATAATGTATTTGTACCAACAACTTAGACATAGTGCCAAATAAGCAAGTGAAAGATTGGTCCTAACAGCTACATTTCCAAACTTCTGACCCTGGTATAGGGAATATGCTTAAAAATAAAAAAAACATTCCAGAACATTTTCAGTAAATTATCTTTCTTTTCTACTCCATTTACATCATAGATATGGATAGTCACCTCTTTTGAGTAGAGCAATACATATATCCCTTCAATAGGGCTACCGAATGAAGTGATGGAGCCAGTTACTTCATATCCCTTTACTGCTAGAACACCCAATGGCAGAGCTGTGTTTCCTTCTTGCACTTGGACTACTGCTTCAGATGGTTCTAGTTTCAACCTGTAAATAATTTGATGCATACCTTTTTGAATAAGGTGACCCATTTAGATCAAGTCACGATAGCCGAGTTGTTGGGTGGTCGGAATTTCGAGTCGAGAGACCTGAGTTCGATCCCCAGGTGGCAGTACCAATGAGTTTTTCAAAAACTTATGTACGAATTTCATCGTTGGCTTGGACATAAAAGGCGGCGACGGGCTCACCACCTGTCACGTTGTCCCGAAAATATCTTCGGTGGAAGGTGGGTCAAAGGGACTTAATTGTCTAGACTTGACCTCTGTCTACCCCTGTATTGGGAATTGCGTGAAGATATTTATTTATTTATTATTTTATTTAGATCAAGAACTATACCCTTATTCCTATCTAACAAGAATAATTCACTAAATAACATAAAAAAATTTAAGAATATCAATATTGCCAACTCATTCCAATTTTGCTCATGGTAATCCTGAGTTGTTAGACTCCATCAAAGCCACTAAAAAGTTGCTAAAGGAGATTCTATAAGGACTGAATATCTTTTAACTAGTACTTACAATAGTTATTAACATATTGGTAACAGGTAATAATAATAACCCACCCCATGAACCTATCATGGGGTGGGTTATTATTATTATTATTGCAACATGTAATATTCACATGAACTACAGAAATAATAGAGGTCATACAAGACACCCTACTACAATGCATTGTGGCTATAAAATTCTTATGACATATTGATTGTAAACTAAGGCTTCTAATATACTTCACAACATACTTTGGATGTGAAGCCTTCAACATATATTTTCCAGGGATCACTGGAGTGAAATAAAATTCTCCACCAGAAGCTGTCACGGTTTCTCTAACTTCTCCATTGTTATTTACCAATTGCACAGTGATGCCACTGGGGCCACTTGTCTGACCAGCCGTTATAACTTTTCCAGTAATACCAAACCCATTGAATGCAAAGTCTATATCTTCACCAGTGGAACACTGGTCAGTTTCACCATCAACGTATAATTCCACTTGTGAGGGTTCAAAACTCCATCCAGCTGGTGGGTGAACTTTAAGAATATATTCTCCATGCTCGTACATGGGTAGAAAATAATATCCATTGGTCGGAGCGCATTCAGTCTTCTCTTTAAGATTTCCTTCTTTCGTGTACCTAAAATTTCAATCAATAATTACATTATTTTTTCAACAGTCGCCTAAGCTTATGTATATTTCTTGAGTATAGACGACGTTACAATACAATTTTTATTCATTATTGTTATAATCCAAGTAACAATAATCTAATTAGAAACAAGAGGTTAACTTACAGGCCGATTTCTATTTTTGAAAAATCTAAGTTAACGTGACTTTTCACAAATCCACCACAACCAAGTATCTCATTTGAATAACATTGTGAAATTAATGAAAATAAAATTATTGGATACGTTAAATACACTAATTTATAACCTGGCGTCCCCATTTTTCAGTCAGGTTTGACAATTGCACTGACAATTGACATGAATCAGCATGTGATAGCTAAACTGATAGCAGGGTTGCATGCAAACGATTTACCTACCATACCAATTCTGGAGTTGAAATTATCTCTGTGTACTTATGTAACTATTCTTATTCCTATGTACCATTTACTCGAATGCTATTAGTCATTTACCTTTTATTGCAGAATATTCTAGATTAGAAATTTTACGGTGAGTTGGATATCACGCAGATAAATGAGCAGTGTTAACCTACTTTATTAACAATAATAAATTAATTTGTTAGAATATGGTAACATATAATCTTATTTCTCTTATCTCTCTTTTCCCTAATATTTAGCCGTAAGTTTTTAAATATATTCCTAGGAGGCACTATACGGATTTATATAGTATGCCGACCGATTTCGGGACAGCGACTTGGACTATTGCGAACGTCCTTCGTGTGCTCACAGTTGACTGACGTAACCGATTTTTGCGCTGAACGTGCGTGCATATTGAGTGCATGTCAGCACACCTCCGTCATAATTGTAGGTGATGGCTGCAGGTGATCGAGCCTCGAGCGCGTCTCGTTTGTGGATATAGACCTGGTAGAGGATCCATGGATCAAGAGTTTTCTTTCGCATGATCACGGAAAAGCTTCTGGCTGCTAACCAGTATTTTCTTTGCTTTTATGGATCTTGAGAAGGCATTTGATAAGTTAGTAAGGAAGACAATGTGGGAACTTTTGGCATGAATGGCCCACTGCTAAGGGCTGTGCAGTCACTTTATTGTGACAGCAAAGCCTGTGTGCGGGTGGGACATGACCTATCACCCAAGTTTACCGTTTGAACGGGCGTAAACAGGGCTACGTCTTGTCTTCCTGGCTGTATCTTGACAGTACATAAAAATGCATGCCTGATACATAGCGCAGTACTGTTACGGATTTTGTTACATGGCAGCGAAACTTGGGTATGCCAACAGGAGCATGAAATCAAGTTGAATGCAGTGGAATGTGACAATAGTCGAGTGGTTGGGTGATCGGAAATTTGAGTCAAGAGACCTAAATTCGTTCCTCAGAAGGAAGGCGTACATGCCTTCCTTCTAATGGCTTTTTTTTTAAAAACTTATGTACGATTTATATCGCTGGCTTTGACATAAAAACGGCAACAGTCTCACCACCTCTCACGTTGTCTCAAAATAATGTCTTCGGTGGAAGTTGGAAAGAAAATTCCCCTGTATTGGGAAAGGCGTGAAGATATTTATTTTATACATTATTTATTAATGGATGCAGTGGAGATGCGATCTCTTCGTAAAATGTCCGGCGTTGGCTGACCGAAAACGAAACGTAGAGATTCGCAATTGATAAGGGCATGCTTGAATGGTATGAGCATGTTGAACGAATGAGTGAAGACAAATTACTTTCGCGCCGTGTACTAACTTCGATATTCCTCTTCATCCATTCTTGTGACGTACGTGCTTGAACCTTTGTAGCACTGTCCATTTTATTGATAAGATAAAAAAATCCCGCCATTCCCAATCTTCGGGTAGACAGAGGTACATACAATTTAGTCATTTCGACCTTACTTTCACCGAAGCTTGGGACAACGTGACAGGTGTTGAGCCAGTCACCGTCTTTATGGCCAAGCCAAGTAAAAATTCATAATTTATAAAAAAATATCATTGGTACGAGCCTACCCCCTACATTGCGCATCGCTTTCGGTCGCCTAAGGAAACGCAGCACATAACATTAATATTTAGATTGCATTTAAGCCGCTTCTTACTACCATACAAAGTCGATACCACCACTGCGTCGTATATGCCAAAGAAAGCACCATTGTTTTTAACTTGCTATATTCGGATAAAAATGCAAAAATTCAACGATGCATTTTCATAGATCTATTTTGCAAATTCCTGATACACTTAACAATAATTCACACTTTGTCTCTTTCAAATATCCAAACCTTCAATTAAAATAGCATTATATATTCAATATGTGGATAAGCAAATTTTATGTGTATATCATATATTGTAGTTATTTTTTATAGAATAAAATCTTACATACATAGACTTAAGTTTTATCTCCAATGGTGCAATAAGCATAGCTGCATAAACATACAGAATACATTTTTCGTTTCACGTCACCCAATTTCACACCCAGATACACATTTGACTTCATTTACCTTGAGAGTTATGCAAATACAATATGCATATTATAATAGTTTCTGGGGGATTATTCCATCTACCAGGCTGTTTTCCTACAAATGAGATGACTGCATAGCCCACCATAGCTTATAGCAGCAATATAGCCAGGGTAACAGTTCCTCTGGTTGACCAACAGAAGCAATCAGATAACCAGAAATCATGCGGAATGAAAACATTTGAATCGTGCATATGCACGATTCAAATGTTCAGGTCTAATTCAGCAATGTACATCCCAAAAAAAGTTTTCCGATTTTACGCGCCAAGACGTTTTTCTATGTCTTTACTTACTAAGCTGCACTAGTTGATGACCTGTTAGCATGTGTAATCTATGTGTGAACGTAACTACCGTGGATCACCATTCCACTGGGGCCTCATCCCTTTCAACAGTCTGATTGAAGTTGAAATTAAGGATAGTAGCTGTTCCAAACTCGAGGTCCAGTGTAATTGGTCATATCAGCGGAAATAACTCTATCTTGAGATGCCACCTCATATTTTTATCTTCAAATAGCAAATTAAATCGTACTTATAGTGAGGTCTTAATGGTGTCGTAGTCCGAGTAATGTTCCGGCTATGGGGTCACACTCTTATACCTCAGAATAGTTATCGGAAGTAAACCTTTTTTGTAAGATTGAGATTTTCGAGATGAGGTCATTGGTTTAAGCAGCATGGTTCATTATGTGGGTTAATTTTGATATTTTCTTTACACATTTGACATTGTGGTCAAGGCCCCTAGAGTTTGGGGGCCCGGAGCCTCCCACCCTTTTTTAACTCCAAGATAGTAGCTATTATATTTCTAATCTATTCCTAATTATTTCTGATCACAGACAATATAAACTTTATTTTATTAAAAAATGACTGTAATTGGAAAAGGATGTAGAGATGAAGGCAACCAATAAACTAAGATTAAAAAATAAACCGATTTTCGAATTTTATCGCATTTTTTATTTAGGTTTTTAAAAACTGTTTTTACTTCCCGTCGTTTTAGATTCTTTACATCATTTGGGGTCTTTTTTTTAAACTAAATAACGCGATAAAATCTTCAAGAATAAAAAAGATTTGGAAATCACCAGGTAGATGATTACTTAATTATCTTGTGTAGTCATACATATTTGTATAGCATAAATATTTATAATATACAATAAAAGGTGATTTTATTATAAAACAAAACAATACTAAATAAAAATTTTGATCAAAATAAAGATTGAAGTCATTATATTTCTTGGCAAAAAAAAAAACAGAACAGCTTACTGAAACTTTTACAAACATTAAATTAATAAACATAAATCTGTCAAATCTTTGAATAGTAGGTATTTATGTTGCTACAGCTGTTTTCGTCTTATTCTGTATAGGTAAGAACAATTTAAATTCAGCAGGTAATTCATCTTCAGAGTATAACCTATCGGAGAAATAAACTCTCCTTATACGACAATTTGCATGAATTTGCACCCTTAACGTTTCAACGTAATTGGTGCCGTATGCTCTTCTGGTGAAATCGGCCAGATTGAATTGAATCTGATTCCATCCCTCATCAAGTCGCATAGGCATTGTACAAATGAAAGGTTTCACGCGTGTTGTTGATTGATAATTACTTGCACGGAATCTTCTTCTTACATTTTTATCATCTAAAACCTGTAAAACAAAATGTAAAAATAAATATAATAGCAAAAACTTTTTGATTTTAAACAATTCTATTTATTGCATGTAGGATTCATCAAAATCAATTTAAATAAATAAAAACATCTTCACACAGCCCCCAATACTGGGGTAGACAGAGGTCTAGACAGTCAAGTCCTTTGAACACATCGTCCACAGAAGATATTATTAAATCAATTTAAAATCACTTCAAATAGCCTATGAAGTCTTTCTTGATTGGTAATATTATATTTTTACTTGAACAAATAAAACTGAACTGAACTTAAAAAAGTCACGATAGCGGAGTGGTTGGGTGTACGTATGTACGAATTATATTGTTGGCTGGGACTTAAATATGGCGACGGGCTCACCACCTGTCACATTGTTCTGAAATATCTTTGGTGGTAGGTGGATCGAAGGGACGTAATTGTCTAGACTAGACCTCTGTCTACCCCTGTATTGGGAATTGCGTGAAGATATATTTACTTGAACACTTATATTTTATATTTGACTGACCCCCACACAGACATATTGTCCAGCTATAGACAGGCTCTCTAAATACTGGCGCTTGCAAATCAAAAACAACATTTTAGAAGCTTAAGAACACATCTAAGCTAATTTAAATGATTGTGTGTATGTTTCTTTTGTTGTTTTGAGTTTATTCACTTTCCCATCACTGATTTCTATATAATAACCACAATCTCTTTTTTTATATGGTTTTATGACTGAATATCATAAAACTATACTCCTGACAGATATAGGACTTACTTTAAAATATCAGACAAGGCAATGGTAGCAATTTAAAGTATAGAATATAACAAAGGCTACTTTATATCTATATGAAATATTATTATTAATATTTTATTTAGCTGGTATATCATTCTTTATGTATTGCATTTAGAAGTATTGCTTATTATGGACTTATAAGATGTCCAAATGATAACATACTGTTCATTTCATGTACTGATGTGTCTTGTAATGATTCATACATATATTTAAACAGTTAACCTTGACTCATAGAAAAGAATAAAAGAAGAAGCACTGTACCTGCACTTCAAAGGTGAAATACTTTTTGAGATTTTTTATTATCATAACCAAGTAAGGCAGCTTGATGCCAAGGGTTTTCTTTGGATCTGCCGGGCAAGTGATGTAAGTAGTGCTGACATTGGTCCCTACTATTTCTAGCACTAAACTTTGAATATCATTGTCCGTAATTCTCTTTATGTGCCCATTTCGAACTTTTTTATCCCAAATTTGCAGGGGTTTACTGCCTATGCTGTAAAGAATTGAAAGAAAACCCGACTGGAAAGTATTCTTGAACATTGCTATAAAACTACACTGTAATGTCTTAAACCGTAGTTACATTTATGTAATGATAAAAAAGAAACGTTTAATCAATAAACAAAATTCTTCCCGGCAACTACACAATTTGACAGACTGACAGTAAACACGGAAATTTTGAACTCGGCCATTGGCTTTGGTTGGCCATGCGTTTGTTATCATTATCATCACAGGGTTACCATAGTAACGAAAACAGAATTTTTCGTTCTTCGCAGTTCTTTCATTATAAGAAACTATTAGAAATATTTACAAAAGAAAAGATAAAAGTTGCAAAACTAAATAAAATATAATAAAACGTATCTTCGCATAAGCATGTTATTGATAGGAAATAAATAAATTTTAATAAATTACCATTAGAGGAGAAATAAAATGAAAACGGAACGTAATGCGAAATTTTTGGTAGCAATTTTATCTGTGGCTGAATAAGATTTGACACATTGGACTGACAGAAACACGCGAATCATACGATGCTTTTGTATCAAGTCCATTCAGGTCTAACTAAACTAAATTCGCGAATATATTAATTTTTGGCATGATTATGAACTATTTTGTTTATTTTCTCGTTTAAAAAATAATGGACTTTTGTGTTTGTGATTTTATCAAGTACTAGTGACATCGCAAAAATGACGGAAAACGCATCAAAAAGGTAACACCAGTTTTTTAAAATGCCTATTTTTATAAATATTTTTTGATCTTAAAGATATTTACCTGATTTCGAAAAATTACTATCGCGTAGCGTATACTAGTTTCTTAAATTCATTCGGCCTGGAAACTGATTCTAACTTTACAATCTTCTGAGATTTTAGTTGTATCAAATAGTTTGGATGACGAATTCAATATAAATCACTGTATAAATGTAAACTTTTACAAAAATATATGTTCTAGAAAAATTTAATAATAAAAATGTACTGTCAATAACGATTTTTAAAAATGGAATAGAATAGACAAATAATTATATTCTTTTATTGTCAAGTATGAGTAAAATCTTGAAATTGAGAGAAACAGCCTGTAATATAATAATATATAATAATTTATTATGGTAATCTTCTAAACTATATTTTTTTTTGTTTAGGAACACAACAGATTATTTTTGTTAGACTACATGTCAATGTTATTATAATTCTATCTATGTAAAAAGCTAAATAAAATTTGATAAATATTGCAACTAATAGTTAATAATTTGTGTGTAAGATGCTAAAAATAGTAAAAGGTAAAATTTTTACTGCCACCCACTTTTATCCAACATTCCTTTAATAAATTTCAAGTTGGAGGTAGTTATGACTAGCAAACACAATTTGTTTACTCCACAGAATATAAGACAAAAGTAAAGAAGTTTTGAACCATTGTTCAGACTGCATTCCATATACAGTGTGCACTTTGAATATAATTTTAACTACTAATTTTGTGTTTATTGTACATCAAAGTATTTTTGAGAAGTGCTTTATTTTTAATTAGTGGATGTAACTGAGAGTATCAGCCAGTAAAAAATAATTATTAATTATGGTATTCTTTAAAACAATGTTTTCTTATATTTAGAAAAATGTCAAAAAAATTAAATGGCTAACCTAAATTAATAAAATAAATGCTTAATAAAATTGAAAATTAGTATGATCATCAGATTCTTATTTAGTTAATTTTCAATCAATTTCATAGCAGTTATTTTTTTATTTATAATGTTGTCACATTAAAGAAGAAAAAATGGATAAATTGAGCTTTGCTTTGTTTTTATTAGTTATTTATATGGTTTGTGTTATAAAATACATTTTTTTATGTATATCTGGTCTTAACTATTTATAATTACACTAATTATTTGGACCCAAATATGTCATACATAATCTAAACTCTGTGGCAGTTACCTGTCTCCATAGAGTCCATAGAGTCAAACTCTTGGATTAATTATATGATTTTTAAACAAAATCCCAGTAAGCATGGGTATATATTATATTTATTAAACAGAAAGTCTAGTAATAACTGTAATAACTGTAATGGCATGGAGATGATCACTCCCACGCTATATCAAAAGTTATGTTTTAAATTTTTTCTTGTAGTAGCTGCTTCCCATGGCTATGTCTTCAGTTAAACAATTAAAACGGAACCCTAATTATTTTACTAAAATAAAAATGACTTAAGTTACTCCTTATCAATATTATATTGTTAATGATATTACATCAGATATTTGTCCGTGAAAGTTCTGTTTAAAACAAAAAATTTTTCAAAATTGTTTTTTTAGTAAGAAGGGTATTTACTTTCATATGCATTTAGTGACTTTATACTTTTATATTTATTTATGAGACATTTAAATTTTATTTATATGTATAAATACAGATATATAGTTATTTATTGGGGTAGATAGAAATTTTTTATTTAGAACAATGTGACAAAGGTGATGAAAATCGCTATCTTAGTGGCTAAGCTAACAATACACAAAGTGACTACATTACGTTATACTACTACATTATGTCCACAAGCCAGTGATTTGGGAGAACTAATGTGTGTGACTGGATTCAAATTCAACTCAATTAACTATTTAACTGTTGTGGTTCAAATTGTTTACAATTTTACGTTTCAATTAAACTCTCCTGCCTCTGCTCATTTTGATGTTCACATTCAGAGATTCATTACAAAAAGATGATTTTAAATAATCAAAATTGTTAAATGTTTCTTAATTTGAATAAGATTTTGATTTAATTATGTTTTATATAATCTAAAATAAGTCACACCAAGCAGGTGGTAGCATTTAATAGAAGTTGGCCAATTGCTCCATTGGCATGTCCAACATGGTACCATTTACCTGTAGACATTTTAGCAATCTAAGAATATTTGGAAGAGCTTTTATTTGTGTCTATCTAAGTATATAATATCTTAGACTTCAGCTGGCACTTATCGCATTCAAATCACGTAATAAAAGAAGGAAAACATGCAAATGAAAATTACTAGTTTCTTTGACAACTTCAACTAAGCTGCAAAGCTTGTGTATGGCGTTGGTTTACGACAATAGTCGAACGGCTTGCCTGAACCTGTGACGTTATGTTTCGCAGCACTGAGCCTGTTTACGAACATAACAGGGTTTGGGGCTCTGTGATCGCAAAAAGCAATCTGTGTTTATTTCTCTAGTTATTACGAAAAATTTATCTATAATATTAAATGCCTAATTTTGTAGTTATTCGTAGTTATTTTTGTTCAATGGATGACACAAAAGGCACAAAAGGCGAGGGCATTCAACCTGTGACTGGAAGAATTATTTCTTCATACAATACAACATACCAACAGATATATTACCAGAGTACAATAATGCGAAAATTTCTTTCTATTGTAACGGTCACAAAATGGCCGCGAACTCCCGCGCGCGGGAAATATCTCTGACAGCGCTATTGTTTCGCATTCTTGTCGGAAATTTTAATCTGGATCGCTGCGGAACTTTTTTTTTGTCAATGCGGTCAGTAATTTTATGCAAAATACGGAGTCGATTACCAAGTAGACAATTCTGTTATAATGAAATGCTCATTTAGCGGAAAACCCGTAATTATCGATCCTTGGTCTTTGATTCGTCATTTGTGATGTTCGTGTACAACATGAAAATAGTACATTTTACTGAAAGAATAGAGTCGCGTTGTGTGTTTTAATTTGTTTTTAATAGTACACTTGTTATTAAGTAACTCTTAGGGTGTTATAGTAAAATTCCTTATAATAAAAAAAATATCTTCACGCTAACTCCTTCGTCCCATCTTTCACCGAAGATATTTTTTGGGAAATGTGGAAGGTGGTGACCTTGTCGCCTTCTTCATGTCCAAGCCAACGGTATAAATCGTACATTACTTTTGAAAAAACCTATTGGTACCAGCCTATCACGCGGGGTCTCTCGACTCGAATTCCGATCACCCAACCACTCCCTAAGACCTACATAGGCTACTAGAGCCTAGACCGATTTGTTATATTTTTCACTATACTACTATGCATTTTTAATGCACTGAACTAGACGTAATTGTTGTATCTGCGGTTATATAAACATTTTGAAGGTAGGTAGACACAGTAGGTCTGTTTGCAACTGCTGTATTCTGGTTAAAAATTTATAGCTAGCCATTGTTATCACGATTAATCATTTTTTTATAGAAGAGGGAGGCAAACGAGCAGGTGGCTCACGTGATGGTATGTGATTACCGCCGCCCATGAACACCCGCAATACAAGAGGCATAGCAGATCCGTTGCCTGCCTTAGAGCCCCCTGTATTGGGGGAGGGGGGTGTGTGATCCTCCGGTTACCTGCACTCACCAGACGAAACGCAGAAGTTTGTTAAAATTCTACTTGACGCCGGTATTATGTGAGGTCGTGGTACTTCCCCGGTCGAGTCGGCCCATTCATGCAACAACAAAAGCTGATACGTGGCTCTACCACAGTGAAAACAAAAAAATAACATAAAAACATAAAAATAATTTGACAATTAGCGAACTTATCGCGTGACTTAATACAAAAACTAGGTTTTCTCCGCAGTTTCTCAATAATTTTAACCAATATTTCGCGCTAAAAGAACAAATTTTTGTCTATTCTAAATATCAATTCAAAACCCTTTGTAAGCGTGATGTAAGATTGTTTCTTTACGAGTTACGCTGTTCCAACCTCTACGATACAATTAAGGCACATAAATATCATGACCCAGAAAACGAAGTACCGTTCATTAGCGTATGGATCGTTTGAATCGAGAGTCGACTATCGGGCCGCGTTTCAACGAACTGACTCACGCGCATTGTAAGCAGGTGTCGACAATGTCCCGCCGTCCATAAACGTGTCTAACCAAGCCTTATCGATACCCTTCCTAGTGCGTTTATGTATTTGTCATATCTATTGATTTAGACCGAGGGCGTAGAGACTCTAAGATATAGCTCATACCACATGTATGAGCTACGTGACAAGGTTCTAGAATGGCAGCCGCGTGCAGGCAAACGCGTAAGCAGGCAAAGATGTAACCACGACTTTCGATGCAGATGACACGGAACAGTTGTATGTGGTAAGCATCTTTAGGGAGACGAGACGCGACCGACCTCAATGGACGAATGGCACACATTGGTTTTCAAGGTGTCGCCAGCTCTGAGGTTCTATTCCCGAACGGGTCAATAAATGAAACAATATTTTTACATTTCCTTGGGTCTGGATGTTTGTGGTACCTTCGTTGTTTCTGATTCCATAAAACCAGCGCTTTAGCTGCTTACTTTGGGATCAGAGTAATGTATGTGATGTTGTCCCTATGTCCGTAGGTATTCTCTTTAGGGATTATATTCAGTGAACTTTAGATAGGCTGTGATAATGATGATGAATTTATAAATAGCCTTTAAATAAATATTAATAAATAAATACATATATAGATAGGGATAACATCACATACATTGTACCGATCCCAATGTAAGATGCAAAAGCACTTGTGGAATGGGAATCGGAAACAACGAAGGCACCACAAACACCCAGACCCGAGAAAATATAGAAAAAGTGGTTTTTCTATATCGACCCGACCAGGAATCGAACCCGGGACCTTGAGATTGCGACACCTTGAAAACCGGTGTTTACGCCCCTCGTCCACGGAGCCTTTACAAACGGTCTTTAAGATTTCACTACAGGACTGAAAGCTCACCTGTTAAAAGCATTTGCCATATTAGCCACGTAATTTTGACGGTACTGCCTGTCACAGGTCAGCTGATTTAAGTATACATCGAGATCTTTTTTAGTTAAGAAAAGTGTTCTTTCAGTGTTTCAGCACGATCTTGGAGATCTAGCTCTATTATTATCAAAGTCAAGATAGCCTAATGGTTGGGTAGTTGGAATTCGAGGCAAGTGACCCGAGTTTGATCCCCAAGGTTCGTATCAATGGGTTTTTGCAAAAACTTACGTACTATTTATATTTATCTCAGTTTAGGCATATTAATAATATAAATTTACGGTGCGTGATAAAATATGAAATGACCGTCATTTCAAATTCTAATTGACCTTTTATTTTTTAATTATTTGATAAATCTTGTAGCAGGATTTCCGCTGGCGTAATGAATAAAGTTATTATGATTTTTTTCTAGTTTCAACACTTGATGTCATCACTTCGGCGTGATGATTTTTAAAGAAAAGTTTATTTGATATAAATATGTAATAAAGTGCATTGATTTATGTAGTTTTTTTTTTTAATAATAACTGAACGCTTTGCTTTGGAGGCGCGCATCTCGAAATCTTGAGAATAGCTCGACCGATTTTTGTAATGTTCCGTTAAAACAGAAACAGGTTTGAAACGAAAAATTAGAAAAGAAACATGACGGCGAAAAGCTCACCTATAAAAACACCTATCGCGTTTTCCCAAATAGGTTGCGGTGTAAGATAGATCGAAAAGATTTAATGCCTCTTTAAAGCCTCTTTGTACTCCATTTATTTTGGAAAATTTATGAATATATAAAAAAAAAACAAACATTTGGAAATACTGAACCTGGGATCTGGAAACCGTAAAATTATGGTCAACACTGGCAAAAATAACTAGCGAAATATAAGATGGTTCCTCTGCTTAAATCTTACTCGAATGAAGTGTGAAGAAAATCCATCATACGCTTTTCACGCCGACGTCAAACGGCGTTCTTGTTTAACGTGTTTTATAACGTGAATGAAGTACACAATTTTGTAGTAAAAACATAGCTCAACATCAATTTCCAAGCTAACGGTACAATATCATTTCATATAAATATATTTACATAGATATATATTCATATATAAATCTATGACTCGAGTACAAACATTCATATTCATCACACAGAACCCGCAACCCTTAGCTTCGAAGGCAGGGTCACTACGAACGAGGCTACCGGGTCGTTCGACGTTGACCTCCGCTATTCGAACATGTAACAAGCCATTCTCTAGCTACATATGATGCAAGCGGCTGTAAAACGCATCTACCTACATTTGTGTATATTGTACTATCGTATATTGTTATCTGTTTGATCTAAATAAACGCCCGAGTCGTTTTTAGATCATCTGTGTATTCATTTTCTCCGGCGCTAAACGCTGACGCGTAGGTTTAACAGCTGGGGAAGGGGGGAACGGGGGAATGTGTTTGCGCTGTTTCTGGGTCGTCGATCTTTGCTGACCCGCCGCTTTGAGCTCATACACTCTAAACCGTTCCTAAGCCCTTCCCAATGACCGTTTAGCGGTTTGGCAGGCTTATACTGCATTCTTAATTTCTAAATATATATATCGATACATATATACACAGTCAGGTCATAAGTATTGTCACACAGTAAAAACTTTTCTTTTAGAATGCTGGCCACAACAAAGTTTATTGAATTCGAATTTCGAATTGTTCATGAAAATAAAACTACATACTTTTTAGAATTTTACTCATTTTTAAATATGGAGTGGTCGCTTAAAGAAGACCGTGTTGCAGTTATTGCGTTGCATCGTTGCGGTTACGCGCCAATTCTAGTTTTTGACATACTGAAAAATTTTAACTTAATCAAAAGATTCATTTATCGTACCATCACACGATACAATGAAGATTTTAGTGTAGATGACAGGTCAAGAAGTGGTCGCCCTCGGTCTGTTAGGACTCCAGCAGTGATAAAAGCTGTGAAGGCGCGAATTCAAAGAAATCCCAAACGTAAGGAGAAACTGTTGGCCCTTCAGATGGGGTTAAGCAGAACCACGGTGAAAAGAGTGTTAAATGAAGACTTAGGTCTTCGGGCATATCGAAGAAAAACAGGACATTGTTTGAATGCTCGTCTAATGCACCAGAGACTGAAGAGATGACGCGCTTTGTTTCATAAATAGTTCATAAATATATCATTAAGACGGCGACAGGCTCACCACCTGTCACGAAAATATCTTCGGAAGGTGGGTCGAAGGGACTCAATTGTCTAGACTAGACCTCTGTCTACCCCTGTATTGGGAATTGCGTGAAGATATTTATTTATTTATTATTACATGACTAATTTATAATCTACTTAAATAAGTACGAAATGTTTTATTTTAATAGTTTTTTTTCGTTGTTTAAGACAAAAAGACTCTGTTGTCTATCAACTAAACGTTTGTTAATAAGTATACTATGTGATTACCATGTGGTAACGGTGTAAGAATATTGCCACTCCCTTTCTTCCCGTGGGTGTCGTAAGAAGCGACTAAAGGAAACAGCCTTGAATATCGTTACGTCAACCGATAGATGGCGGGAAAACCATCTCTAAAAACATCAGACTAAAATCATCAGATCGCAGATGAGCAGCAGAGTCTGAGGTGCTACTACGATTTCCAATCCGCTTGCCAAGCGTGGCGATTATGACAAATCCTCCCTATGGGAAAGGCCTACGCCCTGCAGTGGACTTTAATAGGTTGTTAATGAGAACGGGAACGAGCTCACTGTATCTTGCTGGTCTTGAAGTGGTATGGTTGATCTTGGATTTAATTCTCTTTCGTAACACACCGCATATGGGTGAGACGTATGTCTAGTCTTAGTTTGAATTATACAGGACGCTATGTATAATCTATGTTCTTATAACGCAGTCGGTGAAATTGTTAATTATAATAGCTGTTGTATTCATAAAAACACTGGAATGTTTCCCGTTTCGTTTACAAAATCAATTTATTTAAACTAGATTGAGAGAAAATTTAACAAAATCATTTCCTAACGCGCCTTAGAAATATGAGGGACAAAGATACGAGATCCCTGAAGCGTGGAATGCGCGAGCAAGTACAAAAATAGACAGGTATTATAAGACAATTGGCGGGGGACCGGCAGACAGCTTGTCTTCGGTTCAACGTACGTGATCGCCCAAAGGATATATCGCCAATGGGATAGGTATTTTGTTGTAGAACCCCAATGGCGATGTACGTTGTACAACTTCAGTTTTGACGACCTTCGTGGCCGCGTGGCGTACTCACCGGCTTTCATGGTGGCGCTCTGGGCTCGTTTTGAGGTCCCGGGTTTGATTCCTGGTCGGGTCAATGAAATAAACTACTTTTTTTTACATTTTTTCAGGTCTTCTTTTCATATAAATCATATAAATTATACGGGTAAAAAAAAATAATGTGTAAAAATATATTCTTTTCGTGCAAAGAGGAGGTAGATCGCTAGTTATTTAATAAACTATTACAGTAGCTCGGTTGCTAATGAAAATAAAATATCTTCCCACCATTCCCAATACTGGGGGAGACTGAGGTCCAAACAATTAAGTCTTTTCGACCCAACTTCTACCGAAGAGATTTTTTTGGTACAGCGTAATAGGACGTCATCCATCCGCCCGTCCAAGTTTACGATTTAAATCGTTCACAAGTTTTGAAAAAACTTCATCGCTACGAGCTTTACATCTGAGCATCCAACTCGGGTCTATTCTTTCGAATTCCGATCACCCAACCACACGGCTATCGTGACTCTACTGCAAATTAGATAACCTATATAATACCTAAACTATAAAATATCCGCATTTTCATAAAAACACGTTTACAAATTTGCAACGTGATTCATCCAAACATGAATCGTGCCAGTTAATGTCACGGACTTGAACACATAAAATCTGCGTAGATAACATTTAAATTGGTTAATGAGCAGCCTACCGCAGTTCAAAAAGTCACGATTGCTCAGTGGTTGGATGGTGCGAGTTTATATTCGGAGATATATGACGTGTTCGATCCCAATGGATTGTAATATTGTTTTAATAAATAACATAAATAATGAATAATTACATTCATACATAGGTAGGGACAACATTACTTACATTGCTCTGATCCCAAAGGTTATGGAATCGGAAACCACGAAGACATCTTAAATACCCAGTTTCGAGAAAATATAGAAAAAGTGATTTTTTTTTCGAACACGGGACAGCAGAGATAGCGACACCTTGAAAACCGGTGTATTTGCCACTTGTACACGGAAGTTGACGACACGAAAGTTATGTACGGCTTGCACAATAGGGCGGCAACAGCTGTAACGAGTAAGCTGCATTAAAATGGAAGTTTGAATGAGAATGGGAATGTGATTGAGTATTTGTTGCCGGTTTCGTTCATTCTTCTCTAATTAACAGCTTTTCACTAAATGCTTATGAGAGTATGTATATTATTTACATAAAAAAAAATATTTTTTTAAACTTAGTTTGTCTGTCTGTATGTTCAAGCTAATCTCTGAAACGTTTGGACCGATTTTAACTCGATTTGCACTGGCAGACATCTGATGGTATAAGGCTTCTTTTATTTTAGAAAGATAATTAGGGTTTCGCGTTAAGTGTTAGACCGTGGGTAAAGCCGCGGGTGCAACTGCTTCTTGAATAATTTTTAAACTATTTATGACACCTGCGGCGCAGTTTGCAATTTCTTTTTTAAAAATGTCCACCATACTTATATATCGTCTATTCAACACCACTACGTTTGGGTAAGAGAATTTGATACGTGTACCAATTTCTATGACCAAGTCAATCGGTACTATAAGGATCTTATAAAGGATGTGTTTATTTGGACGTACGTAACACTAAACTATATACACGATATACTATACATGAAATATTTTATGGTTAGTATAATCGAGCACATGCCAATAAAAAGGTCAACGCATAGGATCGGTCGCGGTATTTATAGACGGACCAACACGTGGTGTTTGTCTAATAGCAACACCCGTCCGACATACGCGTCGCCTAAATCGAGTCGCCGTCGCCACGATGCGCACTGAAAGAAATAATACTATATAAATACATATATAGTATAGAGAACCAGTGCAAACACGGCCTTGGGCACATTAATACATAGATAGATACATACATATATAGGGACAACATTACATACATTGCTCTGATCCCAAAGTAAGCAGCTTATGCGCTTGTTATGGAATCGGAAACCACGAAGACATCTTAAATACCCAGTTTCGAGAAAATATAGAAAAAGTGTTTTTTTTTTTCGAACACGGGACAGCAGAGATAGCGTGAAAACCGGTGTATTTGCCAATTGTACACGGAAGTAGACGACACTAAAGTTATGTACGGCTTGCACAATAGGGCGGCGACAGCTGTAACGAGTAAGCTGCATTAAAATGGAAGTTTGAATGAGAATGGGAATGTGATTGAGTATTTGTTGCCGGTTTCGTTCATTCTTCTCTAATTAACAGCTTTTCACTAAATGCTTATGAGAGTATGTATATTATTAACATAAAAAAAAAGAATTTTTTAAACTTAGTTTGTCTGTCTGTATGTTCAAGCTAATCTCTGAAACGTTTGGACCGATTTTAACTCGATTTGCACTGGCAGACATCTGATGGTAAAAGGCTTCTTTTATTTTAGAAAGATAATTAGGGTTTCGCGTTAAGTGTTAGACCGTGGGTAAAGCCGCGGGTGCAGCTGCTTCTTGAATAATTTTTAAACTATTTATGACACTCCTGCGGCGCAGTTTGCAATTTTTTTTTTAAAATGTCCACCATACTTAGATATCGTCTATTCAACACCACTACGTTTGGGTAAGAGAATTTGATACGTGTACCAATTTCTATGACCAAGTCAATCGGTACTATAAGGATCTTGTAAAGGATGTGTTTATTTGGACGTACGTAACACTAAACTATATACACGATATACTATACATGAAATATTTTATGGTTAGTATAATCGAGCACATGCCAATAAAAAGGTCAACGCATAGGATCGGTCGCGGTATTTATAGACGGACCAACACGTGGTGTTTGTCTAATAGCAACACCCGTCCGACATACGCGTCGCGCGTCGCCACGATGCGCACTGAAAGAAATAATACTATATAAATACATATATAGTATAGAGAACCAGTGCAAACACGGCCTTGGGCATATTAATACATAGATAGATACATACATATATATAGGGACAATATCACATACATTGCTCCGATCCCAAAGTAAGCAACTAAAGCACTTGTATGACGGAACCGGAAACAACGAAGGCACCACAAATACACAGACCCGAGACAATGTAGAGAAAGGCTTTTCTACATTGACTCGGCTGGAAATCGAACCCGGGACCACAGAGCTGGTGACATCATGAAATCTGGTGTGTACAGCACTCGCCCACGTAGGTCGTCCTTCGTGAAGGGATTACGCGAGCTTTAGAGGCTACCGGTTGATTGGAGATATATTTCACGATAAAAGCACAATGGATGCTGTTTGGGGGTTTGTGTGAAAAAAATTATCATGGAATATATATTACAATACAAACGACAAGAGAGAAAATATAAAAATCTTGTCACTAAAATGTATACCAGCGTGCTCTGACAGTTTGTTTCTGATTCCATAACACATGTGCTTACGTTTAGAACAGATAGACGCTTTAAAAATAAACCACTACAATTTAGAAGGGTGAACCTAAGAATTCGCCCCTTCCTAATTACCGTAGTCACTGCAGCAGTAAAGGCCTTGAAATATATTACCGATATATGCCAAAACAATCATCTTGGAAAATAGCGATGGATGGCAGCTTCTGAGGGGCTATGTATCCGGTACTGCGATGGACAAAATCCTGTATCCTGTATGATGTACTGAGAGACTACCGAAGAGCCCTTAGCCATATATATCCGTATTAAAGTCTTCTTAAGTAAGCAGCCACTGAAAGATAAATTCGTACAATGTGGTAGACGCGTGTCGTGTCTGTTTTGCTTACAGTTAACGATAGCCGTTTTATAGCATTTTATAATTAGCCGTAACTGTTCTTTTTTTAATATTGTGGAACACAGTTTACAGAAATATCTTCCAACCTCCATGAACGAATGGCATGCATACGACAAGACGGAAGAGTTGATGACAAACTCTGAAGTACCGTAGGGAATCACTTTTCCTACATTGCATCGTTTTTGTGGTACTTTCGTTGTTACTGATTCCATAACACATGTGCTTTCGTTGAGATCAGATAGACGCTTTAAAAATAAATAATTTTCTGGTATAATTTTTAGACATTACACAATATTTTTAAATAAGGAGAGCACAGTATCCATTAAAACCCAGTGGTTCTAGTGATTGGAATTCAGTCAGACCTGCGTTCGATGCGCAGTAGGAAAGCTTGTACCAGTGCTACCGGATTACCACCTGTCACGTTGTGTCAAATAAGCTTCGGCGAAAGATGGATCTAAAGGACCAAAAATTTACTACACCTCTCACCCCCCTTTCCACTGCTCTGTGGTAAATGTGAGATGTATAAAAAATAAGGCGAATGTCTTTAACTAATACACGTGGATAACGTGAAAGGTGGTGAGCCTACCGCTGTCTTTGTATCAAGTTAACAGAAAAACTGTCCTGCTTTAATTTTAAAAAATCTGGGTATCGACCATAACATACAGTTACACTCCGTGCATAATTAACGCTATTATATATCTTTTTATACGAAATGTTAATTTAATAATTGTGTGAAATAATTTCTGTGAACGTCATCTGCACTGTAAATACTTAGAACGCGTTGAACTTTAAAGGCAGTCTTTTAAGAGCGGTCGAGTGGGAAGTAAGTCTCGTCGCCAACGCTCTGACCGGTTGTTTCAATCCGGAGAGGATACCGTAGTTTTATTTTGGGACATCGGTTTTGTTAATTGTATTGGAATGATCTTGTTTTTGGGTTACATAAAGCTTTGGCATCCGCGACCGGCGACTTTGGTTATTCTGCGGCACGTGTCCATTTCATTCTTTAACATTGGAATCGATTAGTTTCTGTTTGTTGTGTTGGTGAACTACATTTAGTTTGGGCTGTACATATGGTGTTGATGTGTTATGTGGAATATGTATCTTTAGCAGGCGACTTGTGTATCGAATTTTGACAGTGAAAAAGTTATTCGTGTTATTCGCTTTATATCTGTTTCAATCATACTTGATTTAGCTGAAGGAGTGTACAAACGTATTGTGATTTAAATTTACTTAAATTGCTCTGTCATGTTTGATATGTCTTTCCCTCATGGATGCTGAGGGTCGGTTGGTCTTCTGGAAGAGTGGTTTATGGGAGGGTGGTGCGCCAACATTAAGTTGTAACACTTGCAAGAAACGTCGCGCTGATAGGATGAGCGCAAATCAGCGTCCCCTGGGGTGAGTTATTGGCCCTATACTTTTCTTACCGTATGTATGTGTTCTATGTATCTATGCGTTCGGAATTATCACAGTTAAAAAATTAAATAAGTAAGATCTAAGTAGCCGATAACTTATGCAATACTTTTCTTTTTATTTGTGCTAATCGACAGAGTATTACTTCATCTAATTCATATAAAGTACTTAATTTATTTTCGAGTTTAAATTAGATTTAAGTTTATAAAATTAGTTCCGTAAAAGATCATTTCGATTTTACACAATAGGCTGTTATATTGTGGTGTAATATATTAATTGTTGCATATGTAAAACGTGATAACGACGAACTACATGACAAAGTCACGATAAGTAAGTCACGATAGCCGAGTGGCTGGGTGATCGGAATTAGATTCGAGAGACCCGAGTTCGATCTCCAGGTGGCAGGATCGTACCAATGGATTTTTTTCAAAATCTATGTACGATTCATATCACCACCTGTCACGTCCCAAATTATCTTCGGTTTAAGGTGGGTCGAAGAGACTTAATTATCTAGACTAGACCTCTGCCTACCCCTGTATTGGGAATGGCGAGAAGATATTTACATGACAAAGTAACATATTATGGTGATGTTGTATTGTGTGTAACAAGTATCCACATTCGTGGTGATAGGAATTTATTTAAACGTAGTCAACTTCCCTGTTTTGATGAATCACTATTTCGAGGTAAACTGCCTCGGGGGAATGTTTGCTTGTTTTCTGCGATTGGAATTCTTGGGAGCCTATTTTTTTTAGTTCTGTTAATAATGTTATATTATATCGTTGAAAACGTGATTGGCTGAAGCAGTCATCGAACTATGAAATTCAAATAAATGGTGTATGAGTGTGTATGGTATGTTTAATTGTATATAAATTTACGATATTTATATTTTAACAAGTAAAATGGAACAAAAGAACAAAACATCAAAGATGAAACGTAATTGTTTTTCTGTACTCGCGTTTTGGTTTTGATTCTTCTATGCTCAAGGTTCATCTTCTTTTCAGTCTGCATTTTGTTAAATATTCGACCTATGGGTAGGAGTGGCGTATACACCGGTTTTCATGGTGGTGCCAGCTCTGAGGTCCCGATTTCTATTCCAGGTCGAGTCAATGCAGACAATACTTTTTCTACATTGTCTCGGGTCTATTTGTTTGCGATACCTTCGTCGTTTCTCTTCTTTTCCTACTAAGTTCTTAACCTACTCTGGAATCAGAGCAATGTACGTGATGTTGTCCATATCCATGTATGTATTATTATTATTTATTTATTTATTTACACGATAGCCGAGTGGCTGGGTGATCGGAATTAAATTCGAGAGACCCGAGTTCGATCTCCAGGTGGCAGGACCGTACCAATGGATTTTTTTCAAAATACCTATGTACGATTCATATCGTTGGCTTGGACATAAAGACGGCGACGGGCTCACCACCTGTCACGTCCCAAATTATCTTCGGTTTAAGGTGGGTCGAAGAGACTTAATTATCTAGACTAGACCTCTGCCTACCCCTGTATTGGGAATGGCGAGAAGATATTTACATGACAAAGTAACATATTATGGTGATGTTGTATTGTGTGTAATAAGTATCCACATTCGTGGTGATAGGAATTTATTTAAACGTAGTCAACTTCCCAGTTTTGATGAATCACTATTTCGAGGTAAACTGCCTCGGGGGAATGTTTGCTTGTTTTCTGCGATTGGAATTCTTGGGAGCCTATTTTTTTTTAGTTCTGTTAATAATGTTATATTATATCGTTGAAAACGTGATTGGCTGAAGCAGTTATGGAACTTTGAAATTCAAATAACTGGTGTATGAGTGTGTATGGTATGTTTAATTGTATATAAATTTACGATATTTATATTTTAACAAGTACAATGGAACAAAAGAACAAAACATCAAAGATGAAACGTAATTGTTTTTCTGTACTCGCGTTTTGGTTTTGATTCTTCTATGCTCAAGGTTCATCTTCTTTTCAGTCTGCATTTTGTTAAATATTCGACCTATGGGTAGGAGTGGCGTATACACCGGTTTTCATGGTGGTGCCAGCTCTGAGGTCCCGATCTATTCCAGGTCGAGTCAATGCAGACAATACTTTTTCTACATTGTCTCGGGTCTATTTGTTTGCGATACCTTCGTCGTTTCTCTTCTTTTCCTACTAAGTTCTTAACCTACTCTGGAATCAGAGCAATGTACGTGATGTTGTCCATATCCATGTATGTATTATTATTTATTTATTTATTTACACGATAGCCGAGTGGTTGGGTGGACGGAATTTCGAGTCAAGAGACCCGAGGCCGATCCTCAGGTGGCAGGCATGTATCAATGGGTTTTTCAAAATACTTATGTACGAATTATATCGTTGGCTTGGACATAAAGACGACGACGGGCTCACCACCTGTCACGTTGTTCCGAAAATATATTCGATGGATGGTGGTTCGAAGAGTCTTAAATGTCTAGACTAGACCTCTGTCTACCCCTGTATTGGTAATTGCGTGAAGATATTTATTTTATTTTATTTATTATTATTTATTTAATATAGTATGTTATGGTATATGGGACAACACAACTGTGAGTCATATTTTATCTAGTTACGACACGAGCGCTGATCTCTCTGCTGTGGTTCAAGTTTTTGTTTGTACAGCTGGTCCAATGCTGCGGTCAGTTACACCCTACCTGTTTACGTTTTTTTAATAACTTTTTATGTATAATCTATCACGTTTCCACTAAGTTTACTGTGTATGTTCTTCGCATTTTTATGTTATATACTTGTTGGGTGATCCGAATTCAAGTCAAGATACCCGAGTTCGATTGCCAGTTGGCAGGCTCGTACCAATGGGTTTTCAAAATACTTATGTACGAATTATATCGTTGGCTTGGACATAAAGACGACGACGGGCTCACCACCTGTCACGTTGTTCCGAAAATATATTCGATGGATGGTGGTTCGAAGAGTCTTAAATGTCTAGACTAGACCTCTGTCTACCCCTGTATTGGTAATTGCGTGAAGATATTTATTTTATTTTTTATTATTTATTTAATATAGTATGTTATGGTATATGGGACAACACAACTGTGAGTCATATTTTATCTAGTTACGACACGAGCGCTGATCTCTCTGCTGTGGTTCAAGTTTTTGTTTGTACAGCTGGTCCAATGCTGCGGTCAGTTACACCCTATCTGTTTACGTTTTTTTAATAACTTTTTATGTATAATCTATCACGTTTCCCTTAAGTTTACTGTGTATGTTCTTCGCATTTTTATGTTATATACTTGTTGGGTGATCGGAATTCAAGTCAAGATACCCGAGTTCGATTGCCAGTTGGCAGGCTCGTACCAATGGGTTTTTTCAAAAACTTATGGACGAATTATATCGAATACGAGTCATAAAATTTACATAGCAGCAACACATCTTATATAGATACTTATGCGTACTTAGATTAAGCCAACATCACATACGTTGCTCTGATCCTAAAGTAAGCAGCTAAAGCACTTGTGTGATCGAATCGAACAAAGGTACCAAGGTTCGAAGCTACAACGAAGGTACCACAAACACCAAGACCAGAGACATTGCAGAAAATGTAATCTTCTACATTGACCCGTCCGGGAATGAAAACTGGCGTGTACGTCCATGTCCATTGAGGTTGTCAAAAAGTGGTAGACTCCTTTGCTGCCTAGGAGTTGTCTGGGTTACTACCACACTCGATGCGACAAATAGCAGGGTAACCAATGTTGTAATGCGGTTTGAAGGGTATAGAGAAATTGTGCAATCAAAGCCCAAGAGGCATTCCATTTTATTTTCTTACCTTCTTGCACAATTCCTGACGGGGTAGCCAGTGAGAATAGATCACAATCCATACATACCCCTTTCGCTTCTTTCAAATTCATAAATTTCTTTATACACGCATATATATGAATCCGAGTACTCTTGACTCTCCCCACTTCGTTTAATATTAAAACCCACGCCTAATTTAATATTACTCCCCACTTCGTTTAGCTAAATAAATAAATAACTACATGTATAGATAGAGACAAGTTACAAGTCACGAAAGCCCAGTGGTTGGGTGGTCGGAACCTCGAGTCAAGAGACCCGAGTTCGATCCCCATGTGGCTCATCCCAATGGGGTGTTCAAAAACTTATGTACGGATTATATCGTTAGCTTAGGCATAAAGACGGCGACGGGCTCACCAACTGTCACGTTGTCCCGAAAATATCTTCAGTGGAAGGTGGGTCAAAGGGACTTAATTGTTTAGACTAGACCTCTGTCTATCCCTGTATTGGGAATTGCGTGAAGATATTTTTTTTTATTTATAGATAGGGACAACATCACATACATTGTTCCGATCAAAATATAAGATGCTAATGCGCTTGAGATATGGAAGTCGGAAAGAACGAAGGCACCACAAACACCCAGACTCGAGAAAATGTAGGAAAAAGTGGTTTTTCTACATTGACCCGTCCGGGAAACGAACACGGGACCTCGAGATGGTGACACCTTGAAAACCGGTGTTTACGTCTCGGGTCTGCAGGTCCTCGTCCACGGAGGCCGTCGTTAATTTATCTTTAATGTGGTATTATTGTTTGGTTGTTTTAAGATTGATTTTGTTTGAAGTTATTTCCAGTATTCACATACTAACAGATGAGCAGTTGGTACATTATTCACCATACACCCATGTAAAAAACATTAGTATTTATCGTCTCTAGCCGAGTGGTTGGGTGGCCGGAACTTCGAGTCAAGAGACCCGAGTTCGATCCCCAAGTGGCTGGTTCGTACCAATGGGTTTTTCAAAAACTTATGTACGAATTTCGTTGGCTTGGACATAAAGGCGGCGACGGGCTCACCACCTGTCACGTTGCCCCGACAATATCTTCGGTGAAAGGTGGGTCGAAGGGACATAATTGTCTAAACTAGACCTCTGTCTACCCCTGTATTGGGAATTACGTGAAGATATTTTTTTTATCGTCTTCCTATGAGTTTCTGTTTGAAGAATGTATAGAGGGCCAGTGTAGTCACAGACATGCACTATGAGGCATTCTGTCTTAGTACTGGATTGTGACAATGCAACTGAAACGTTCATTGGAAAATAATTTCAGGTACCATAGGCTGCAGTAGCCACTTACTAGTACCATAAGTTGCACTGTTTGCTTATTACTCACCTTTATTATAAAAAAGCATGTAAAGTTATGAATAAATATAAATAAATAAATATCTTCACGCAATTCCCAATACAGGGGTAGACAGAGGTCTAGTCTAGACAATTAAGTCCCTTCGACCCACCTTCCACCGAAGATATTTTCGGGACAACGTGACAGGCGGTGAGCCCGTCGCCGTCTTTATGTCCAAGCCAACGATGTAATTCCTACATAAGTTTTTGAAAAACCCATTGGTACGAGCCCGCCACCTGGGGATCGAACTCGGGTCTCTCGACTCGAAATTCCGACCACCCAACCACTCGGCTATCGTGACTTTTTTTTTTCTTTTAAAGTTATGAAGATTCCAGATATTACTTTTGTTGACTTTTTATTCGATAGAATAAATTTTGTAACCAATTTGCAGTCACAGGTCTGCTGGAAGAAATATCTAAAGAAACGAGCAGGTCCTTGTAAAAATTCATCTTATAATTATATGTCCACTTTATTTGTGTTTGCTGTGTACATAAAATATTAAATAAATAAAAAAAATACTGACTAAATGATGACTTCGTTATACGAGAGATACGGACACACCTGTTTTCATGGCGTCGCCAGCTCTGAGCTTGTCTTTATCTATGTATGTATTTAAAAAAAACATAAAGACACGATAGCCGAGTGGTTGGGTGACCGAAGTTCGAGTTAAGAGTCCCGAGTTCGTTTCGCATGAATTATATCCTTGTCATTTAAATATGACGACCTCCGTGGACGAGTGGCGTAAACACGGGTTTTCGAGGTGTCGCCATTACGAGGTCCCGGGTTCGATTCCCGGACGGGTCAATATACAAAAACCACTTTTTATACATTTTCTGGGGTCTGGGTGGGTGTTTGTGGTGCGTTTGTTGTTTCCGATTCCCATACCACAAGTACTTTAGCGTTTTACATTGGGATCGGAGTAATGTATGTGATGTTGTTCCTATATGTATATGTATTTATTTATTTATTAAAAAAATACGACTACAGACTCACCAACTATCACGTTTTAGCAAAATAAGCTCCAGTGGAGTTTGGATTGATAATATTATATTTTCTAGACCTCTGGCTACTTCTGTATTGAGAAAATGCGTGAAAGTAAACAAAAAAAATTGCAATGAATCTTTGTAGTCTTTTGAATATCAAGCTCGGAATAAATTTTTTAACTTTAGCGCGATTGAACTCTTACCTTGACACTTGACTAACTTACAGACTGAGGTCAAAAACATAATATACCCATAATAACAACTCTGCAGCGCTATGTTACGCAACAGGTCGCCAACACAAGGCCAAGGCTGCCAAGCGAGAGAACCGTGTTCAATCCCCACGTGGTGGGCTCGTGCCAATAGATTTATTAACTTATGTAAGATTAACGTTGGTTTAGACATGAAGACGGCGACGGGCTCAACGCCTGTCATGCTGTCCCAAAAAAAATGTCTTCGGTGAAAGGTGGGTCGGAAGGACTTATTTTTATGGGTAGCCTGGAAGAAATCGCTTATCAGCGATAAGGCCACCCATTGTACATTTTTTTTTATTTTTTTGTCACATATTTTTTTTATAGGTGTACAATAAAGTATATTTCATTCATTGTCTATCCCAGAAGTATTGGGAATAGCGAGTACTCTGCTGCTGTACGTCTGAGCAATATCCTCTGCTGATCAAAGGTCATGTTTCATAGAGAGATTAGATCAGGGTAATGTTCGCCACCCCGCTTCAAAGTATGTTCGCGGACTTCACACTTCCTGGAAATAATTTTTCATTTCGTCATTACTCAGTTTCCTCACGAGAATAACTCACCCTCCGCGGATCTCGTGTTAAATTCAGCACTTAAAACTTTTAAACTGTCACAAACATCTAAGGTTATTCCGTCACGAATCTCTTTTCGAATAATATTTTGAAACGAGCTGAACCCGTCACATCACATGAACGGTGTCACGACGGCAAGTCGGTGGCGTCAGTCTAAATATAGTTAGTCGATGTTTCCGTAGCTAGCACTCCGTCCTAGATAGACTTGCCTAAATACTGGCGCTCGTATGATTAAAATATCTTCTCCGGGTTTTTTTAACCCCGAAATAAATAATAGCTTTAAGTTGAAGTCACGATAGCCGAGTGGTTGGGTGATCGGAATCCGAGTCAGGAGAACCGAGTTTGATCCCCAGGTGGCAGGCATGCTCCAGTGGTTTTTTTTTCGAAACTTTTATGCGATTTGAATCTTTTGTTTGAACTTAATGGCGGTGAAAGGCTCACCACCCGTTACCTTATCGCAAAAATGTTTTCTGTGGAAGGTCGGTCGAAAGGTCTTAATTGTCCAGTCCCTGTCTACTCCAGTATTGGGAATGGCGTGAGGATATTTATTGTTATTTAAGTTAAAGGAGCCTTTGCCCGCATATCATTAAATTCCATGACCGCCGATTTGGAAATACACATTAGAAATACACATTTGTATTTTTTTCACGCAATTCCCAAAACAAGGGTAGACAGAGGTCGAGTCTAGACAATTAAGTCCCTTCGACCCACCTTTCACCGAAGATATTTTCGGAACAACGTGACAGGTGGTGAGCCCGTCGCCGTCTTTATTTCCAAGCCAACTATATAATTCGTACATAGGTTTTTGAAAAACCCATTGGTACGAGCCTGTCACCCGGGGATCGAACTCGGGTATCTCGACTCGAAATTCCGACCACCCAACCACTCAGCTATCGTGAAATACACATTTGAATAGTTACAATTTATTTAAATATATAAATAGATACATATATAGGGACAACATTACATACATTGCTCTGATCCCAAAGTAAGTAGCTTAAGCACTTTTATTATGGAATCAGAAGCAACGAATGTACCACAAACACCCTGACCTGAATAAACGTAGAAAGTGTTTTCTACATTGACTCGAGCGGGAATCGAACCCGGGACCTCAGAGTTGGCGGCACCACAGAAACCGGTATGTACCACTCGTCCACGGAGATCGTTAAATAAATCAGGATTGGATCTTTAGCTCCGGAAATCGCTCACCAACATACAAAGTAATAAAATTTAACATTTATGTCATACTTGATTTATATCGCAATTATACGGACGAGAGGAGATAGCAATAAAACAACACAATGGAATTCGAGACTGATTATATTTTATTGACGGTGGAAGAAAGAAAATATTTATCTATCTACCTACAATTATAAATAAATTATTTAAAGAAATGTCGTTGTCTGTTATATATAATTAACTGCCTAATTAATTAATTACTTATTTATCTTCAAGCACAATCCCTGACGAGGTGATCAGAGAGAACATATCGTCAAGTTTCACGATCCTTACATACCTCTTTCGCTTCTCTCTGATACATCATTCTCCTCATACACGCACGTCTAGGTGTCCGAGTACCCTTGACCCTTAATAAAATGCCTACATAAATAATTTGATGGGTAAAAAAATACAATTCGTGTACTTACTGGTAAATATAAAGAAATATCTTCACGCTATTCCTAATACTGGGGTAAACATAGGTCCAGATAATTGAGTCCTTTCGACCACCTTTCACCAAAGACATGTTTTGGGACAACGTGAGAGGTGGCGAGTCTTTTCCTGTCCTTATGTTCAAGCCCACGATATAAATCGTTTATAAATTAAAAAAAAATCATTGGTATGTCTACCAACTGGTTATCGGACGGTCTCTCGACTTTTAGTTGGTTTGTCGTCTTTTAACTTCATTTGTTGTTTCATTGTAGTCGAAACCAATACGAAATGCGTATAAATTTTTGAATTTAATGCCATCACATACACCCACAGCTATTCGCAATGGCCGCGAGGATACATACATACATAACGGCCTCTTAAAGTCCACCGCTGGACATAGGTCTCTTCCATATCGAGGATTTGCCATAATCGCCACGCTTGGCAAGCGTATTGGCGATCGCAGTACCAGACCACTCGCATCTCAGACGCTGCTGGCCCAACATCGGTTTGATAGTTTTGATCAAATATTTTTAGAGATGGTTATCCCGCCATCTTTCGGTTGCCATAACGATATTCAATGCTTTTTGTGGTGATGGGAATTCGAGGCAAGAGACCCAAGATCCACAGGAAGTAAGCCAAGCCACCAATTGATTATTTTGAAACTTTTCTTAAACATAAAGACGGCGACAGGCTCACCACCTGTCACTTTGTCCAAAAAAAATATTTTCGGTGGTGTCTAGTCCTCTGTCTACTTTAGTATTGGAACTGGAGTGAAGATTCCATTTCTTAGAGCTTTTTAATACGTTTGGTATGTAAGCTTCGTTCATTTTTTATAGTATGGAAAAATGTTTGTATTAATAATAAATAATGATAATGTAGGTAGTTATGTAGGGATGTTCGACGTTATCAAACCATAAGCGGTAATATATATAGAATTAATTATAGAATAATGCGCGGCATTGTCGATTAATCATGCACTGTTCGATGTGCACCTGTTTTCATAATTTGATTTAAAGCATATTGTAACATAAATAAATAAATATCTTCACGCAATTCCCAATACAGGAGTAGACAGAGGTCTAGACTAGACAATTAAGTACCTTCGACCCACCTCCGAATATATTTTCGAGACAACGCCGTCCTTTTGTCGTTAGCCGTCTTTATGTCCAAGCCAATGATATAATTCTTACAAAAGTTTTAAAATCCATTGGTATGAGCCGGTCACCTGGGGATCGAACTCGGGTCTCTCGACTCGAAATTCCGACCACCCAACCACTCGGCTATCGTGACTATAAATGCGTATTGCAACATATATTATAGCGGTTCTCCTTCATAGCAACCGTGAAATTTTCTTCCGATACAATCTCCGCTAACCCGCATTTGTATTACGCCAGTTAATAAACACAGTTACATGATGTCTGTTTGTCATAGTAATATTTAGTCCATTGGTAATGTTAAAACTGACATAAGGTTCGTTATTTCAGTATCTATATATGATAGTTACTTGTCGAAATGGGTCAAGGTAGAAAAAAATACGCTTCTTGTTGTATTCAAAATTATATTATTTAATTATAGTTCCTTGGCTTTAAATTTCAATTACGTGCCCATGGAAGTTAATAATAATAAATGAATAAATACATACATAGATAGGGACAACATCACATACTTTGCTCCGATCCCAAAGTACGCAGATAAAGCACTTGAATTGTGGAATCCACAACCACCCCGAGCCGAGAAAATGTAGAAAAACTGTTATCTTCATTGACCCAACCGGTTAGTTATACGTATGAATGTTAATGATCGAACCAATTAGAGGCGACTATGAATTAACCATAAATAATACTATGGTTGCTACTTAATTACTAACACCATAGATTCTCTTTAATCGTTTAAATTTTATTTACAAATTACTGGCTGTAGCTGTGCAGACAGTTACAAATTAAAATAATCTGAACTCTAAGAGACATCAATATTTTCTGTGGCTGATGTTTAATAGATTTATGTATGTAACTAGCTGCTCCCGCGGCTTTTGCCCGCAATTTAACACTTAACGCGCCACCCTAATTATGTTTCTAAAGTAAAAATAATCTTTGTTATTCCTTATAACATTAGCTATCTGTCAGTGAGTCCTATTAAAATCGGTCCAGCCGTTTCAGAGATTAGCCGAAACAAACAGACAGACAAAAATTGTATAAAAATGTGTATGTTTGGTGTATGTGCCTTATATATTCAAATACATGTAGTTAAAAACGGTTATTTCAATATTACAAACAGACTTTCCAATTTTATTTATATGTCTAATTAAATACAGGGTGAGCCAAGAATTCGTTAACATTTAAATGTAACTTACCGCGCAAACTATTGCCGCGCGGGGCGCGGCGGAGGCGGGGGCACTAGCACGCTTCTTGGAAATTTAGTTTAAACAGTAGAAAAAATTTAGGTTAAACAGTAGAAACAGTTTTATTTAAACGACTTTTCGCTCATTACTGTGAGACGCTTATTTCGCGTTGAATATGGTTTACACGACTTAAGTCAGTGTCCAAGTGCTCCTTTTATAAAGAAATGGGTGAAGAAGTTCGAAGAGACGGGATCTACACTAAATGTGAAACATACCGGCGGCCCACGGACTTCTCAGAGCGAAGAGAACGTGCAGCAAGTTTCCGCTTCTGTTCATCGTGATCCAGATTTATCGACACGCAAACGTTCGGCTGAATTGGGATTATCCCGCACATCATTACGCCGTATTTTGAAATTAGATTTGAAATTACATCCATATAAGATCCAGCTAGTGCAAGAACTAAACCCTAATGATTTAAATTTGCGTAAGTCATATGCCGAAACAATGACAAAAAAGTTACGATAGCCGAGTTGTTGGGTGGTCGGAATTTCGAGTAGAGAGACCCGAGTGCGATCCCCAGGTGGCAGTGAGTTTTTTAAAAACTTATGTACGAATTTCATCGTTGGCTTGGACATAAAGGCGGCGACGGGCTCACCACCTGTCACATTGTCCCGAAAATATCTTCGGTGGATGGTGGGTCAAAGGGACTTAATTGTCTAGACTTGACCTCTGTCTACCCCTGTATTGGGAATTGCGTGAAGATATATATTTTTTTAATGTTAACTCGTTTCAGTAATTTTCACATCTTATTTTCTGACAAAGCCCATTTCCACCTAAATGGACATGTAAACAAACAGCAGGTATTGGAGCAGCGAAAATCCTTAAGCTAAACATGAGAGGCCACTTCACTCTCCTAAGGTAACTGTATGGGCTGCAATTTCAGCAAAAGGAATCATCGGACCTTACTTTTTTGAGGATTCTCGAGGCCGTTCAGTTACTGTTAATTCTGCCGAGTATGTGAAAATGTTACGGGAGTACTTAGCACCGATGCTACTGGAATTTGCTGGCTATAATCGTAACACATGGTTTCAACAAGATGGAGCCACGTGTCACACATCGAAGGAGTCCTCCACCGGCAGGTGGTCAAAGACATGTTTCCGGAAAAGCTGATATCCAGAAGTCCAGATCTATCCCCAGCAGACTTCTTTTTATGAGGTTATTTAAAGAGTCGTGTCTACATTGATAAACAGAATACACTGCGTCAACTTAAAGAAAAAATCATCGAAGAGATGTCGGCGATCTCGCGGTCTCCTTGCAGAAGAGTATTCGAAAACTTCAGGACTCGCTTAGATGAGTGCAAAAACTGAAACGGTGGTCATTTAGACGAAATAATTTTAAAAAAATAAATTACAACTAATTAGCTTTCTCGTAAATAAACGATTTCTAAAATATGTTAAATGGTTTTTTATACGATTTTTTCAAATGTTAACTAATTCATGGCCCATCCTGTATATTGACCTATTTGGAGACAATATATTGTATAAATATGATTTATATTCTATGTATATTTTCTTTAATTACGACTTTAAATCCATCAATGTTTAATCACGATTGTCATTCAACAATTTTTAAATTAGTTTTACACCAATTTGCATTTTATTTTATATAATTTATATAGGACTGGATGACGTGAGTTATTCTAATATAAATACTAGCGATTCGCCCCGGTTTCGAACACAACTTAATGGTCTAGATTTCTAGAAATTATCCAGATCGGTGAAAGATAGCACCCTCTCTGGTGCCGAGTGTCTGGTATTTCGTTCGCTAATCCGCTTGTCAAGCGAGGCTAAGGAAAACCCTCTTTTACAGGATAGATGGCTAAGTTTGCAGTACACTTACCGGCAGTTTTGTATGTATTATATATTTGTTATGACATAGGGGAAGACCACTTTATGATGGCATTGATTAAACGCGCCTATATACTCGTAAATCGAATTTAGGTATTGAATGCACTATTACAACATTATAGATAAGAGGGTCATCGTCCGCTTATCGTATCCCATGCGCGGGGACTAAGAGCTTTTTATGTTTTCCGTTTGACAAATTACTATATTCGAAGGAAGTGGATAAATTCTACAGATTATTTGTAATGGGAGTATGGTTTAAAATGTACCAACAGCTCACCTGATGGTATGTGAATACTGCAAATAACTTCAAACAAAATCAAACTTAAGAAAGTAAGATGGAGAACGACCTTTATGGACCAGTGGCGTACACACCGGTTTTCATGGTGTCGCCAACTCTAAGCTCCCAGGATCGGTTCCTGGTCGGGTCAAAGTAGAAAACATTTTCTACATTTCCTTGGTTCTCACTTTTTATACATTTCCTTGGTTCTGAGTGAGTGTGGTACCTTCGATGTTTCTGATTCCATAATACGAGTGTTTAAGCTGCTTTCTTTGGGATCAGAACAATTTATGTAATGTTGTCCCTGTCTGTGTATGTACCTAACTATGTATGAAAGCCTTGATTGTTCTCTTTACCCTGGTTCTCTATACCCTCGTTCTCTATACCCTGGTTTTCTATGCCCTTAAAACAGAACCGCTCTAATTATTACCCTGCTATTGGGCGGAAGAAATAGGTAAGATTACGGTTCAGACGATTTCTATACAGAGAAGGAGTCTATCATATGTAGTACCGTCATCATACCACAGAAGAAATAATAATATGCTCTAATCTCCTGTTCCACTTTGCCTTCGCAATGCATTCGAAATGTTTATGCAAGTTATACACATTTCCGATATGTAATTATATTTTTGCGTAAAACGATGTAACGCGCATCATGGTACTATTGTAACAATTATTTTTACGTTTTCGAACATGGACCTGTCTACCAACCACTGGTACAGGACTACCACCTGTAAATTGTAGCAGTACCTTCAAACTCGTGGGCACGGAGTTAAGCTGGTAGTCGTCCGGAAGAGTTTAGCACTGTAATCCATAATGAGAAACAAACTGGTGGTATTTCAGTTTGAAATATAGAGGAGAAAGAATTATTCAATCATTGTAGATTACAACATAGCAGATAGGTTTAAAAACTGTCTTTACGAGAATGTTTTAAGAGGCGTCTATAAGAAGTGTCTTCAATACGTCACTGCATACAGATGGATGGCGGGATAACCTTCTCGAAAAATACCAGATCAAAGTATACCGGTGACAGGCAACAGTATATAAGGTGCAACTTGTCTCGTGCTGCGATCACCAATCCGCTTGCCGAGCAAAGCCTTGCCATGACAAACCTTATCTTACGGGACAGTTATATGCCCGTAAGGTAAGTGATATATAGCAGTCCGTTATGTATGTATGTTTGCGTATAACAAGGTTAGCAGGGTACATACATACGGGTTTCAATAACAAACGTGTTTTACACGGGTTATACTCCGAATATATCACGTTACACTGACAAATTACACCTGTTTACGTGCTGATTGTACACGTGTAGTGAACATGTTCTCTTTTTGATTGCAGTGAGCTGAAGAAGCTGTCGGAGGAAAGCCTCACCCGGCAGCCCGAGGAAGTGTTCGACATCATCTGTAAGCTTGGCGAGGGATCCTATGGCAGCGTGTATAAGGTAGATAAAAATGCTCCCGATCCGATAAACCTAGCTTCTACTATATTTAAAATGGTGGTTGGGTGGTCGGAATTTCGAGTGAATAGACCCGAGTTCGATCCCCAGTTAGTAGGCTCGTACCAATGGGTTTTTCAAAAACTTATGTACGAATATCGTTGGCTTGGACATAAAGACGGCGACGGGCTCACCACCTGTCACGTTGTCCTGAAAATATCTTAGGTGGAAGGTGGGTCGAAGGGACTTAATTGTCTAGAGTCGACCTCTGTCTACCCCTGTATTGGGAATTGCGTGAAGACTATATTTTTAGATGCTGTAAATCTACTAATCCTTTTGAAGTCACGATAGCCGAGTTGTGGCGCGATCAGAACTCGATTCTGGTGACCCGAGTTAGACCTTTAGGCTCGTACTTACAATCAGTTTTTTTTTTTCTTCTAAACTTATGTGCGATTTATATCGTCGGCTTGGACAAAAAGGCGGTGACGGGCTCACTACCTCTCAAGTTGTCTTAAACAAATTTCTTCAATGAATGGCGGGTCGAGAGGGCTTAATTATCTGGATCTCTGTGTTGGGAGATCCAGACAATTAAGAGTAGAGACTCCACCGTATTGGAAATGATGAAAAGATATATTTTTTTAATATTTTATGTAGCGCAGCTTAACGCATGTCGTTGCCTGGAAGACACCGTAATGCAGCGATATGACCGCCAAATTGTACATAACTTTTAACTTTTGTTTTTCCATGTTTTTCTAATTTGTAGTGGAACAATAAAGTATATTTATTCATTCATCTTTCAACAAATCAGCTGGGGTCTAGGTTATTAGGCATATTATGGCATACGGCATATAATTCTGTTCATTTTCAGGCACTACACAAGGAGAGCGGGCAGGTGTTGGCGATTAAGCAGGTGCCTGTGGACACCGACCTACAGGAGATTATCAAGGAGATCTCCATCATGCAGCAGTGCGACAGTCCCTATGTCGTCAAATACTACGGGAGCTACTTCAAAAACACAGACCTATGGGTGAGTAGACTGATGTTTGTCTTCACACGTTTCTATAGCCTGGGGGTAGTTTAATCCTTTCGATCCACATTTCACTGGAGCTAATGGGGCAACGGGACAGGTGGTGAGCTGGAAACGAGACAGATGTTGGCATTATATTTTACTGTTGTTGGCTTGGACATTAAGATAGCGCCGAGCACATTGCCTGTCAATTTATCTCAAATAATCTTGAAAACAATAAACTGTACACGACATAAACTTAGGTAAAATTAACCTCTGGCCACAACGTATACGTATATATCGAGATGATTACTACACGCAATTGTTACTAATAAGAAAAATTATAAAGCAGTGGCTTTATTTTGCGCTTGATCCTCCATAGTTTATTGTCATAAGAGATTTTTAATCGACCGAAACTGACGGCATAACTACATGCCTAATACTATGAGTACTCTTGACCACACTTCCTTCGAGCCATCTGCTCACATGGTCTTCGAAAGTTAGTCTCCAGATTATCTCGACATCTATTTTGTTAAACTTTTGCGCCACATATTCTCATCACCGTTCGGTCTCCACTCATCTCTGTCAATATCTCGATCAGCGTGCCCAAACCATCAAAGCACGCCCTTATCCATTTTAATTACAAGATCATCTTTGAAACCTGGCATATTAGGAATCTTTTCGTTTCGTTTACAGTCGGCCAAGGTGACTACAATTATATAAAACATATTTTTGATTTTTAAACGGAAACTTCTTTATGGACTCCGTGTAGATTTTTTTCTGGGTTCTAGACGGAGTCATGACCTGCACGATATTGCGGGGAGTTGATAGATGCAGGTGGCTCGTGACCGTTCTTTGTGGAAATCTTTGGGGTAGGCCAATGTTCAGCGCACTTTGATAGCCTGTAAAGAAGAAGAAGAAGAAACAAGATTGCGCTGCCATGTTCGGCTATTTAACGCTCTTTCGGGTTAAGTTGGCTCGAGTTGACTAAGGAGCGAGAGAAATATACAATTAAAATGTATATAGAACGTGTAAATATAAAAAAATATAAAAAGTCACGATAGCCCGGAAAAGAGACCGATTCCCAAGGCTCGTACCAATGGGCTTTTTCTAAAACTTGTGTATGATTTATATTGCTTGGACATAAAGACGGCGAAGGGCTCGAAAGGACTTAATTTTCTAGACCTCTATCTACCCCTGTCTTGGGAATGGCATGAAGATACATTATTATTTATTTCTATTTCGTATTATTAACCTTGCCTTCATAAGGTTTTTACGTCTGCCGTGTGATCCCTCTTTTTCCAGATCGTAATGGAATACTGCGGTGCGGGATCAGTGTCTGACATCATGAGGTTACGAAAGAAGACCCTTTCGGAGGACGAGATCGCCACAATCCTCATAGACACCCTCAAGGGCCTGGAGTACCTGCACCGGCGGAGAAAGATCCACCGGGACATCAAAGCCGGAAACATTTTGCTCAATACCGAGGGCCATGCTAAGTTGGCGGATTTCGGCGTGGCGGGACAACTGACGGTACGTTGCTAGTGTGTTTTAGAGACGTGCAAAGAAACTGTAGATTTTCTCAGATGTGGTATAATATTGTTTAGGGTATACCTTCCTACTTAGTAATATAAAAGATCACTACTACAAATGTGTAAGGGGGAGATTATTCCGGTATGTTTTGACGTGGTTGCCCTTGCACTTGTCATTAGTCATTGCTGACTTTCGTGACGAAAGTAAATTCTATGAACGATACAGTGTTATATACATAGTGCATTTAATATTTGTATGCAATTAATTAAATACATTGTGTTCTTGTAGTGTACACAATGTTATTTATAAAAAAAATAATTTGATAAGACACTGAATACCGTTGGGAAACGCGCGTCCATATACGATTGTAATTGTACGCTATACTTGTGTGGCAGGACACTCTGAACACGTAGTTATGCGTTGTACTTGTGTGCCAGGACAGTATGTACAAGTGTAGTTATAAGTTGTACTTGTGTGGCAGGACAGTCTGTACAAGTATAGTTATGCGTTGTACGTGTGTGGCAGGACAGTCTGTACAAGTATATTTATGCGTTATATTTGTGTGGCAGGACAGTCTGTACTAGTGTAATTATGCGTTGAACTTGTGTGGCAGGACAGTCTGTACAAGTATAGTTATGCGTTGTACTTGTGTGGCAGGACTGTCTGTGCAAGTGTAGTTATGCGTTGTACGTGTGTGGCAGGACAGTCTGTACAAGTGCAGTTATGCGTTGTACTTGTGTTGCAGGTAGTCTGTGTACCTTTGTAGGTATGCGCTGTACCTGTGTGGCGGGATAGTCTGCGTACGTTTGTAGTCATACGCTGTACCTGTGTGGTGGGATAGTCTGTGTACGTTTGTAGTTATGCGCTTTATTTGTGTGGCAAGATATTCTGTGCACGTTTATAGTTATGGCTGTTCTTGTGTGGCAAGATAGTCTGTACACGTTTGTAGTTATGGCTGTACTTGTGTGGCAAGATAGTCTGTGCACGTTTATAGTTATGGCTGTTCTTGTGTGGCAAGATAGTCTGTACACGTTTGTAGTTATGGCTGTACTTGTGTGGCAGGATAGTCTGTACACGTTTGTAGTTATGGCTGTACTTCTGTGGCAGAAAAATCTGTGCACGTTTGTAGTTATGGCTGTACTGGTGTGGCAGGATAGTCTGTGCACCTTTGTAGTTATGGCTCTACTTGTGTGGCAGAATAGTCTGTGCACGTTTGTAGTTATACGCTGTACATTTGAATCAGGCTTGTGTACGTTTGTAATGCGCTGTACTTATGTGGCAGAATATTCCGTGTACTTTTGTAGTTATACTTTGAACCTGTGCGGTAGGGTCGTCTGTGTATGTTTGTACTTGTACTTGCACGCTGGACTTTTGCGGCAGGTCTGTCTGTGTACGTTTGCGGTTATACGCTGTACGTTTACGACGGGACATTCCGTGTACGTCTGCGCTTGTACAAGTGTACTTGTGCGTCAGGACACGATGGCGAAGCGCAACACTGTGATCGGCACGCCGTTCTGGATGGCGCCCGAGGTGATACAGGAGATCGGCTACGACTGCGTGGCCGACATCTGGTCGCTGGGCATCACGGCGCTGGAGATGGCGGAGGGCAAGCCGCCATACGGCGACATACACCCCATGCGGGCCATCTTCATGATCCCCACCAAGCCGGCGCCATCGTTCCGGTGAGTGACACCCCCCCACCCCCCCCCCACCACCACCCCTTCTCTGAACTTCATTTATTTTGTGATTAAATTCAAGAGAAAAAAGTTAAAATTTCAACTGACACGGGCGGGATTCGAACCCGCGGCCCTCGCCGATCCGTGGCGACGCTCTTACCTCCGAGCCACCTTATCTTACTCGCATCAGTCGAAATTTTAAAATCTGTATTCTCTTTTACTAATTATGCCTTGTTTATTGCCATAGGCGCCATCTATAATCCCTTTTGCAAGTGACTCATATATATGAAGTGAGTGATATATTTTCTTTATCTTCACTCATTTCTCCAGAACTAGGGTACACAGGTCTAGAGAATTAAGTTCTTTCGACTCACCTTTCACCGAAGCCTATCGAGGAATAGATATAAATATTAAAATTGAAATGAGCATCGCACACTTGCAATGATGAATTTGAAACAAAGTATTTTCTCTATGTTTTGGAGAATATATTTTTACATACAATAATAGAATGAGCTAAGCGTGGCCGGGTTTACCTAGCTATATCTCATTTATCCGGTTATTGGTATTAACAAAAAAAAAAATCCTATACTTGGGGTAGACAGAGAATTAGACAATCAAGTCCTTTCGACCCATCTTTCACTGCAGACATATGGAGAGTCTGTCACCATCTTTATGTTGAAGCCAATTTTTTTGAAGCTTTGAAAAAAGAGTCATTGGCACGAGCCTACCACCTGGGGATGGGACTCTGGTCTCTTTACTCTCGAATTCCGATCACCTAACCACTCGTCTCGTGATCGTTTACCTAATTGTATTCTATTTTAATTTTCGTCGTCGTTTCTATTGCTATTTCAATTTCCATGTTCGCAGGGAGCCCGACAAATGGTCCCCTGAGTTCATAGACTTTGTGAGCCAGTGTCTGGTCAAGAATCCCGAGGAGAGAGCATCCGCTGAGTATCTACTTACCCACGATTTCATTGGTTAGTTCAGAATATATTAAATAGATAGGGACGAGCTTATCATCACATACATTGCTCCGATACCAATGTAAGAAGCTAAAGCACTTGGGGTATGAGAATCGGAAACGACGGAGCTACCACAAACGCTCAGAGCCGATGAAATATTTTTTTTTTTTAATAAATACATATATAGATATGGACAACATCACATACATTGCTCCGTTCCCCATGTAAGATGCTGAAGCACTTGAGGTATGGAAATCAACGAAGCCACCACAAGTAACCAGACCCGAGATAATGTAGAAAAAGTGGTTTTTGTGCATTGACCCGTCCGGGAATTGAACCCGGGACCTCGTAATGGTGACACCTTGAAAACCGGTGTTTACGCCACTCGTCCACGAAGGTCGTCGAATATAGGTGGAAAGTAAAGTGGTTTTCAACACTGACCGTCAGAGAATCGAACCGAGGATTTCAGAGCTGGTGACGCCTTGCAAACTATTATTCGTTATTATGTCTTGCGCCCCCTTGCTATATTTCTGATGTGCTGGCTTAGGAAGGCATCTGCATGCTTGAACATTCTGTGCCAGGCGTTGCAAGAAGTTGGGGTCTTTTGGCACGTATTACCAAACCATTCCGTTATCGTGACTTTTAAAACTTGTTCACCACCTGTCACGTTGACCCAAATGTTTTCGGCGGCCGGTGTCTCTAAAAGTCACGATAGCCGAGTGGGTGGGTGGTCGGAATTGAGAGTCAAGAGACCCGAGTTCGATCCCCAGGTGGCGGGCTCGTACGGGTCGTACCCTCAATGGGTTTTAAAAAAAAAACTTACGTACGAATTATATCGTTGGCTTGGACATGAAAACGGCGACGGGCTCACCACCTGTCCCGTTGTCCCGAAAATATCTTCGGTGAGAGGTGGGTGGAAGGGACTTAACTGTGTAGATTAGACCTCTGTCTATCCCTATATTACGCCACGCCTTACAGTGGTAGAGCCACGCATCAGCTTTTGTTGTAGCACGCATGGGCCGGCTCCACCGGGGAAGTACCGCGACCTCACAGAATACCGGCGTCAAGTAGAAGTCTAACAGACTTCCGCGTTTCGTCCGCGTTCGCGGTGAGTGGTGGTAACCGGAGGCCCACACACCCCCCTTCCGTAATTCTGGGGGAGGCATTCTAAGGCCGACATGCCTTCGGTATTGCGGGTGGTCATGGGCGGCGGTGATCACTTGCAGACGAGCCACCTGCTCGTCTGCCTCCCAGTTCTATATATATATATATATATATATATATATATATATATATATATATATATATATATATATATATATATATATATATATGTAGGATGTGTAAATGAGTGAGAGAAAGGATAAGTGAGACTAAGAGGAAGATATGACAGAATGATAGAATATGACAGATGAGATAGAATGATGTGTGAGGGAGAGAGGAGACGAATGGCGTACGTGAAAGGAAGAAGAAAGTGATAAGACGAAATTAATATTCTAAAATAGTAAAAGTGAAAATAAAAGACTGAAGTGAGTTGAAAAACCAATTATTTCATTTAATCAGGATAATCCTACAAATTTTGGGGGCTCGTCCGGGATCATCCCAAAATTTTTACGACGTGACCGGCGTGGTTTTTCATAACCTCAAAGACGAAAAGACGAATAAACCAAAGAAGACGATACAATCACAATGACGACGGAATCAGAAAAGACGACTGATAAGACGGAAAAACCGGAGAAGTTGTTTGCAACCTATTTAGACGGATTCTACAACATAACCAAATTCAACGGCGATGACGATACCTATTCTGCTGTGAAGTGGGCAGAAGACATTGAGGACAACGCAGAAATATTCAATTGGACACCTCAGCAGCAGCTCATTATTGCAAGAAGATCACTAGAAGGTACAGCAGCACTATGGTTAAAGACGGAGAAGGTGTTCAAAGGCTTCAAAGAACTGAAAGCGGCATTGTTACAAGAGTTCCCTGAAAAGATCAACAGCAAAGAGATGCATGAGCTGATGGCAGCTAGGAAGAAGGAACCTGGTGAAACCTACATGCAGTACATGCTAAAGATGAAGGAGATGGGCAAGCGCGCTAGGTTCAATGACAATGTGGCAATACAGTACATTGTTGAGGACATTCAAGATAGTGAAGTAAACAAGACTATACTTTATGGCGCTGTTACATACTCAGTACTCAAAGATAGATTAAAGCTGTATGAACAAATGAAGGAGAGGTCAGAGGCTAAAAGAAGCTCTGCACCAAAGGAGACCAGCGAGCGACAAGGTTCGAGATGACCAACGACGAGTGGCAAACAGCAGACAGGTGGTCAGCAGCGGAGACGGTGCTACAACTGTGGGGAGAATGACCATATGGCGAGCGACTGTCCCACAGGAATCAAGTGTTTTCGCTGTAATGCATTCGGACATAAGTATGGAGTAAGCATTGCAAAGTCGAGGTTCCACAATCCTCCGCTAGACGTGATGGCGCTGTTGGCAGCGGAAGCGGCGGAAATGCATTCAAATTTGGCGGCGCCGGGTGCCAGCCAATAAGACGACGCCTCGAAGATTCGACCAACCAAACATGAAGCCGAGGGCGGCCATGTTTGCAAGTGATTGTCAAAACACGACAACAGCCAATGAGGAGCGAGAGTTCACGTTTGACAATGAAAACGGAGAACATGGCGGAATGTTTCACATTCAAAACAATAACAAAGACGAGTTTAAGTTGAAAGTGCAGAAAAAACCCATGAAAATGATGGAAATGTGTGGTTTTCAAGTCAAGACATTACTAGACACAGGATCATGTGCGAATCTAATGGCCGACGACCAGTTTATGGCGTTTAACATCGAGAAATACGACGACAACTTGGTGATATCTGGACTTGGCCAAACAAAGGTGAAATCGAGCGGACAGTTTCGTGCTAACGTGACGATCGACGGAGAGCTCTACGAAGACGTGACATTCCATGTAGTGCCTAGAGACTGTATGCCGTTTACGGTTATTTTAGGGCAAGAATTTCTGAGTGAATTAGTGATGGTGTTATGTGATGGAGAGGCGAAGTTGTACCCGAAAGATGATGAATGGTGGAAGAGAGTTGATTGTTTTGCTAACCAAATTGAGTTAACAGGTTGTGCAGCAGGTGTAAACACTCGAGAGCAGGTGGAGCAAATGGTATTGGATTACAAACCGTGCCAAACTAAAGAAGCACCAGTACAATTGAAGATTGTGTTGAAGGACGACATCCCAGTTGCCCAACGCCCACGACGGCTGGCGTTGACGGAGCAAAAGTTAGTGGAAGACCAGGTAGAGGTGGATAGAAAGGCATTGCGCGGGTAAATTTTTCTGAATATGCTAGTCCCTGGTGTTGGTCAAGAAGAAAGATGACACTACTAGAGTCTGTGTCGACTACAGGCTACTAAACAAGAAGATTCTTAAAGATGAATTCCTTTGCCAATCATAGATGACGTGATTGACAAACTGAAAGACGGCAAGATATTTAGCGTATTAGATCTCAAAACGGATTTTTCATTTGAAGGTGAGCGAGGAGTCAGTGCCATACACATCATTTGTGACGCATCATGGGCAGTTCAATTTCTGAGGCACCATTTGGATTGACTTCATCGCCTAAGTGTTTCATGAGATTTATAACGATTATATTCAGAGATCTAATAGCAAAGAATGTGATGATGATATTTATAGACGATATTATTATTCCAGCAATCAGCGAGGTCGAAGCCGTGGAAAGACTACAGCAAGTTCTGAATGTGGCAGCTGATTATGGTCTAGAGATAAATTGGAAGAAGGCAAGGCTTTTAAATGAAGAGATTGAGTTCCTAGGACATCGTATCAAAGACGGAGAAGTACGACCCAGCCGTGAGAAGATAGACGCTGTGGTGAGATTCTCAGAACCAAAGAACACAAAACAGGTGATGAGTTTTATTGAAAACTATTTTATTTTTATTTATCCAATCAATAAAGAAGGAACACCCCTGCATACTCTTCATTTAGATCACATAGGACCACTCACGGAGACGAGGAAGCAGTACAATCATATTTTGACAGTGATTGATGCCTTTACGAAGTTTGTGTGGCTTTACCCCACGAAGTCGACAACACCCGCAGAAGTACTGACGAAGATGCAAGCACACCAGCAGATATTTGGCAACCCTACCAGAATCATAACTGATAGAGGAACAGCATTCACGGAGTGGCGACTTCACGAAATACTGTCTAGATGAAAACATAGAGCATGCGAAGATCACGACGGGAGCACCACGAGGAAACGGTCAGGTGGAGAGGGTTCACCGCATACTCACTCCAATGTTTACGAAGCTGTGTATAGAGGACAAATCGTTATGGTACAAACATGTGAGTAGAGTACAGAGAGCGCTGAACAACACATACCAGAGGAGTACAGATACCACACCTTTTGAGTTGATGGTGGGCTCAAAGATGAAATGTAAAGATGACCTACAAATTGTTGAACTACTGCAACAAGAGCTAGCAGAACAACACAACGAACAGAGAGAAGTACTGAGGCAGAAGGCCAAAGAACAAATCCAGAAAGTACAGGAAGAATACAGAAAGACCTATGATAAGAAAAGGAAGGACAGCAACAAGTACGAGCTAGATGAGCTAGTTGCTATCAAGAGAACGCAGTTTGGACCAGGGTTGAAACTGAAACCGAAGTTTTTGGACCTTACAAAGTAGTGAAGATAAAACGAAATGACCGCTATGATGTGGAGAAGGTGTACGACACTACAGAAGGGCCGAACAAGACATCAAGCTCAGCTGATTTGATGAAGAGGTGGCCTGGAGATGATGATTAATGTGTCTTAATATTTTTGTATGTTTCAGGTGAACACTAATTTTGATAGTTTTTCAGCAGTATGTGTAAGAGTGGATGAAGAATGAATGTTAAAGTAGGATATTTTTATTGTTGTTTTGTGTTATAAAGTAACAACGTGTTACACCATAAGGTGTTATTTTCTTTTAAAAGTTTAGTGATGATGTAATCTATGTTCCTACTAGATTAAAAATAAAGTTTTTATTAAAATGTAAACCCCATATCTGAGGACAGATATGAAAGCAGGATGGCTGAGTGTAGGATGTGTAAATGAGTGAGAGAAAGGATAAGTGAGACTAAGAGGAAGATATGACAGAATGATAGAATATGACAGATGAGATAGAATGATGTGTGAGGGAGAGAGGAGACGAATGGCGTACGTGAAAGGAAGAAGAAAGTGATAAGACGAAATTAATATTCTAAAATAGTAAAAGTGAAAATAAAAGACTGAAGTGAGTTGAAAACCAATTATTTCATTTAATCAGGATAATCCTACATATATATATATATATATATATATATACATATATATATATATATATATATATATATATATATATATATATATATATATATATATATATATATATATATATGTATGTATGTATGTCTCGTATGTATCGGCAGCGGGCAACGCGAAACACCCGAGCATCCTGAGCGCGATGATCGCGGAGGCGCGCGAGATCCGCGAGAGCCAGGCCCTGCGCGGCGCGCAGCCCGCCGCCGGCAGCCGCGCCGCGGTGAGTCTCGCTCGTCGCTTGTCGCTTGTCGCCGCAGCCTGGATGCTGCTAGGCGAGCACAAGCAGTGCTCTCCGAATTGCAATACATTCTCTAGCAATGCTTTTATGTGTTCGGTTTGTGAGTTTAACGAAAGATGGTTATGTGGTATTTAAATGTGATATATATTTTATTTATTTATTTATTTGTACTTTATTGTAAACTTTAAGAAGAAAGTAATACTATAGGGCGGACTTAATGCCTTTAGGCATTCTCTACCAGTCAACCCGAGGCGTGGAGAAATGAATTATTATGTGAATTATTTTGTGATTTATATAAATAAATTATGGTGCTTTTATCTGAGTTTCTTAAAAAAAAAACGAATAAAAAATATGTATATAATTATATAAATCACAAAAAAGGCGAAAGAAATAAAACTAATATCAGTATAGGACATAAACAAATAGATACTGTATAAAATACTAATAAATACAAAAATGTAAAAATGTAAATACATGTATATATAAACAAAATACATACAAAACATTATTATGGCTGTAATTATCAGCTGTAGTTATTCATTCGATTTGATTTTACAGAGTAAAAACATTAGACAATGTCTATTTTATAGGCAACTGCACTGTAATTATTTCGAAAATTAACAAATTTGCAACCCTGTACTGATAATAATGAAAAAATAATAATGATACTCAGATGTGTATATAAAAATGTTTAAAGTATTAACCAAATAATTTTGAATTTACTACTTTTTACCAATAATGGCCATGTAGAGAAAGGGATGTTTCTGCCGTTCGATAGACATAATTTTCGCAATTAGCACCCCGAGAAACCATGGAAGCGCCACCAATTTTGATATTTTTCATTATTCCGTTTCCACCATACCGACCTTCAAAATGGAGATTACTTGAAAATGTACGCACTACGTGGGCGACAGATAGTTTTTGGAACTGGCCACTTTTAAAGAATATAGTAAAAAAAATAAGTTTAAATTTTGAAAATAGGACTCTGCTGATATTCTTCTTCTTCTTCTTTACAGCCTATCAAGTGTCCACTGCTGAACATAGGCCTACCCCAAAGTTTTCCACTATGAACGGTCCCCAGCCACCTGCATCCATCGACTTCCTGCAACATTTTGCAAGTCGTCACTCCATCTCGTAGGGGGACGTCCTACACTGCGTTTGCATATACGAGGTTGCCACTCGAGAACCTTTCTTCCCCAACGGTTCTCAGTTCGTCGAGCTATGTGGCCGGCCCATCGCTAATATTATTGAGTACTAATTTTATTTATAAAGTCACGATGGCCGAGTTGTTGGGTGGTCGGAATTTCGAGTCGAGAGACCCGAGTTCGATCCCCAGGTGGCAGTACCAATGAGTTTTTCAAAAACTTACGTACGAATTTCATCGTTGGCTTGGACATAAAGGCGGCGACGGGCTCACCACCTGTCACGTTGTCCCGAAATATATCTTCGGTGGAAGGTGGGTCGAAGGGACTTAATTGTCTAGACCTCTGTCTACCCCTGTATTGGGAATTGCGTGAAGATATATTTTTTTTTTAATTTTATTCATTTGTCATTTGTTTTACGATTTGGCGGCAAATTGAAATTTTTATGTGTCACGCCAGTATGAATTTAACAGGAAAAAATTTTCGTTTTATGATATTTTATGACTTTCGGTGTCAACAAGAATCTTATGACAGACTTCGATTGGCCTTTCACGATGAAGCCCCTTCTCAGGCCACTGTTTATAACTGGTTTAATGAGACTCTCTAGGAAGTCTGCAGTATGTGATCACATTCTAGATGGGCCCAACCATTATATCAGATTTGATAAGCCACATATCCTCGCGAAAGAACACCAATTCCTGCCCAGGATGATCCGTGAGGCTATTGAAATTAAAAAACATCCTAATTTTAATAGATTGTTGGGTACTACCACCTGCTTGGGATCCAATCATTAATAAAATTAAATCCATGACCAAGCATACCACTGCAAGACCTCAAGACACAGTGAGCACATTCTGCGTAAATCGGATCCAAAATTATTAAATAAAGTTGATGGTAGCTGAAGGTAGCTGTGGCAGCGGGTTGTTCAAGACCTCAGTCCCCCCGTGACCACGGGTGCTGTAAAGCATCCGAAACGTCGGGAAATCAAAATAGTTTGTAAAAACTATTTTAAAACGCGATAAAATCGCAAGAAATTCAAGGTAACGTACGGTCGAAGTGGCAGAAAATTGCGCAATCTATCTGGACAGGACTTCTACTAATGTGTTCCAATTTTATGTTGGTGATGAATCGAATTTTATTTTATTTAGAAGGAAAATAATAATAACAATACAATTTCAAGTAATAATAACAGTTTCTTGAAAGCTATTACTACCATAATTTCTTGTAAGACATTTAATAAGGATTCTTCTCTTCCCAAATTATGTGAATATTCCTTGTAATGACTCCTTGTGACCCAAGGTTCGGCAAGTGTATAGCTAATTTTGTGGCACCATAAAATATATTCGCGCGTATTCTCTGATGGGGTAGCCGGAGAGAGCAGATCGCCAAATGTCACGTTCCGTACACACCTCTTCCGCCTCCTTGAAATTCATAATTTTCTTCATACACTGTCTATGCGAGCAGTCTGGACTTGTGGCTTGTGAGGACCTTGGGGTTCTTGGGATTTTGACATTCGCAGTTCTTAGTGCTGCTACCAGATGGTAGCAGCATTAAGAACTGCGGTTCGGCAAGCGGTTAGACAATCGCTTACCGAATGTGGCGATTAGAGCGATCCCCCCATTACGGTGGAGGGCGATATCCTCACGCCTAGCATGGTATTTACGGTGCGGGTGTGCGGTGCGCAGGGCGAGGAGTGCGGCGCGGCGACCATGCGGCAACGGGACGGCACGCTGGTGCCCGCGCGCGACTGCGCCGCCCCCGACCTGCCCGACCTCGGCACCATGGTCATCAACGACACCGACATGCCCACCATGAAGCGTGAGTAGTGCTGCGCTCTCAACGCAGTTTCTTTAAACCGATTACGTGCTTCGGATTTTTCTCAGATGGCAACTCGGGTCATGAATTTTTATTATTAAAAACAACTCTTGAGCATTCCTTGAAAACTGAAACTCGATCCAAAAGATGTAAATTTTCCCCATATTTGTATTATTATATTTAATATAATTTTTGAAATAAACTTAGGAGGTGTTGATGAGTGCGAGTTGTGTGATGCAGGGCACGACACGGATCCGAAGGACAGCAGCCGGCCGCAGTACCGGCCGCTGTTCCTGGAGCACTTTGAGAAGAAGGAAGTAGCGCGCGCCACCAACGGCACGCTGGCGCCGCGCGATCGCCTGCCCGTCGACGACGTCAGGTCAGTGCCCGCGCTGCTGCAGCACAGCAGCACCACAGTACTGCAGCACAGCAGCACCACAGTACTGCAGCACAGCAGCACTGCAGCGCCGCGCGATCGCCTGCCCGTCGACGACGTCAGGTCAGTGCCCGCGCTGCTGCAGCACAGCAGCACCACAGTACTGCAGCACAGCAGCACCACAGTACTGCAGCACAGCAGCACTGCAGCGCCGCGCGATCGCCTGCCCGTCGACGACGTCAGGTCAGTGCCCGCGCTGCCGCAGCACAGCAGCACCACAGTGCTGCAGCACAGCAGCACCACAGTACCGCAGCACAGCAGCACCACAGCATTGCAGCACAGCAGCACCGCAGCGCCGCGCGATCGCCTGCCCGTCGACGACGTCGGGTCAGTGCCCGCGCTGCTGCGGCACAGCAGCACCACAGTACCGCAGCACAGCAGCACCACGGTACTGCAGCACAGCACCACAGTACCGCAGCACAGCAGCACTGCAGCGCCGCGCGATCGCCTGCCCGTCGACGACGTCAGGTCAGTGCCCGCGCTGCTGCAGCACAGCAGCACCACAGCATTGCAGCACAGCAGCACCACGGTACTGCAGCACAGCAGCACCACAGTACCGCAGCACAGCAGCACTGCAGCGCCGCGCGATCGCCTGCCCGTCGACGACGTCAGGTCAGTGCCCGCGCTGCTGCGGCACAGCAGCACCACAGCATTGCAGCACAGCAGCACTGCAGCACAGCAGCACCACAGTACTGCAGCACAGCAGCACTGCAGCGCCGCGCGATCGCCTGCCCGTCGACGACGTCAGGTCAGTGCCCGCGCTGCTGCAGCACAGCAGCACCACAGTACTGCAGCACAGCAGCACCACAGTACAGCAGCACAGCAGCACCACAGTACCGCAGCACAGCAGCACTGCAGCGCCGCGCGATCGCCCGCCCGTCGACGACGTCAGGTCAGCGCCCGCGCTGCCGCAGCACAGCAGCACCACAGTACTGCAGCACAGCAGCACTGCAGCGCCGCGCGATCGCCTGCCCGTCGACGACGTCAGGTCAGTGCCCGCGCTGCTGCAGCACAGCAGCACCACAGTACTGCAGCACAGCAGCACCACAGTACTGCAGCACAGCAGCACTGCAGCGCCGCGCGATCGCCTGCCCGTCGACGACGTCAGGTCAGTGCCCGCGCTGCTGCAGCACAGCAGCACCACAGTACTGCAGCACAGCAGCACCACAGCACTGCAGCACAGCAGCACCACAGTACTGCAGCACAGCAGCACCACAGTACTGCAGCACAGCAGCACAGCAGCGCCGCGCGATCGCCTGCCCGTCGACGACGTCAGGTCAGTGCCCGCGCTGCTGCAGCACAGCAGCACTGCAGCGCCGCGCGATCGCCTGCCCGTCGACGACGTCAGGTCAGTGCCCGCGCTGCTGCAGCACAGCAGCACCGCAGCGCCGCGCGATCGCCTGCCCGTCGACGACGTCAGGTCAGTGCCCGCGCTGCTGCAGCACAGCAGCACCACAGTACTGCAGCACAGCAGCACCACAGTACTGCAGCACAGCAGCACCACAGTACTGCAGCACAGCAGCACTGCAGCGCCGCGCGATCGCCTGCCCGTCGACGACGTCAGGTCAGTGCCCGCGCTGCTGCAGCACAGCAGCACCACAGTACTGCAGCACAGCAGCACCACAGTACTGCAGCACAGCAGCACCACAGTACTGCAGCACAGCAGCACCACAGTACTGCAGCACAGCAGCACCACAGTACCGCAGCACAGCAGCACCGCAGCGCCGCGCGATCGCCTGCCCGCCGACGTGGTCAGGAGACGGCCCGCGGTGCTGCAGCACAGCAGCACTGCAGCGCCGCGCGATCGCCTGCCCGTCGACGACGTCAGGTCAGTGCCCGCGCTGCTGCAGCTCAGCAGTACTGCAGCGCCGCGCGATCGCCTGCCCGTCGACGACGTCAGGTCAGTGCCCGCGCTGCTGCAGCACAGCAGCACTGCAGCGCCGCGCGATCGCCCGCCCGTCGACGACGTCAGGTCAGTGCCCGCGCTGCTGCAGCACAGCAGCACCGCAGCGCCGCGCGATCGCCTGCCCGTCGACGACGTCAGGTCAGTGCCCGCGCTGCTGCAGCACAGCAGCACTGCAGCGCCGCGCGATCGCCTGCCCGTCGACGACGTCAGGTCAGTGCCCGCGCTGCTGCAGCACAGCAGCACTGCAGCGCCGCGCGATCGCCTGCCCGTCGACGACGTCAGGTCAGTGCCCGCGCTGCTGCAGCACAGCAGCACTGCAGCGCGCGCTGGTGGAGGAGGGCAACTTCGAATTCGTAAGTCAGCTGCACGTCGTGCTCCTGCTGCCGCTCGCGCTGCGCCCGCGTAAGTCCGCACCCCCCCACCCCCACACCCACACCCCCCACACCCACACCCACACCAGCCATACACTGCTGCTATATGTACAGACATGAACAACTTTGGACACTAATTCCTGTCTGCATCAATTTACGTATATACTGTACGTTCGTTTCGAATCATGCAAGACAATATGCGTACAAAGAATAGTAATAATCTATGAATACTCACAGATTTTTTTTTAGCGTAACGAAAATCACTGGTTTATTACTTGCTATCGAAGAAATAGAAAATTTACTTTTATAATAAATATATTTATTATTTCATTGTTCACAATCAGGCTTCCATTTTTTAGAATAATGTAAAATATCTAATAAATTGGCTCTAGAACCATACATTCCATTCATTCATTTTTGCTTAATAGCCAAAATAAAAAACGTCAAATAAAAAAAATTACAGTAACGTTTAGTAAATTACCTATTGTGTTAAATAAAAATTTAAACGGTTTTTACCTACATCGCGTATATGAATGTGAGACCATTGACCTTGACATTTTTATTACCATCGAGCTTTGATTCTATGTTGAGTACAAATTAAAAAATAAAACTTACTGTTTTTTGGAATTTATTCTGCAATTTTATAATATTTACTTTTTAAATTATTAAATTGTATGGAATTAGTAAACAATATAGCATTACCAGTTTTCATATCGAAAATCACGTAAAATACATCCGTATATTAAATTAAAGTGAAAAATGTTTTTAAGATTTCTACTTGCAACCTTTGCAACTTCAAATATTGAAAATTTAAAGGTGGAATTTTAAAAAACTTTTTTTCTCTTTCATTTAATCAAAAAAAGTTCAGCATAATTTATATGCTTTCAAATCATATTTACACAAAGATACCATGAGGTGCATGGCTGGTGTAACGTCTTGTTGTAATTCTTTGCACGCCGTTGCTGTGAAACCAGTTTCCTAAACATTAACGTCCCTATTCTCGCTTCAGTTTTAAATCTCTAAATTAAATCATTTTTATTGTATACTTATAATATTTTCGATATTAATTTTTTCATATTATTTTCAGTTTCAAAATACTCCATTCATTATGTAATTTATACATTATAACCACTTCTTTCTCTCTCCCACCTCTGTTGACCTTTGTTGTATTTATAATTGTTTATGTATTTATTTTTATGTATATAATATTTAAGTCATTGCGGACTTACGGGGTAAGAATTTAAATGTTTTTTTTTTGTAGAAAAGCAAATATGTAAGGTTAATGCCGTTACATATTTGTAATTTGGCGAAACAGGTGCGGTTATCGCAATGGGTAGCCGTGAAGGATAAATTTTCAATCTTCAAGTTCTTTTTAAACTGTCGAGTCGGTGGAATTTTTTCAGTTGTAAGCCTCTCCCATTTGCAGCCGCGCCTGATTCGACTTAATTTTATGTTATTTTATAACATTACTGTTTTAACCTAATCAGGATAGATCATAATAGGAGAACTTAAAAATAATTGCTTAAAAATATCGTCAAAGATAGAAAAATTTACAAATTTTTATAAATTGATGTGTAGTTTTTTCTACTATCCTGATTATGCTATGATATAAAAACTACTCTAAACTCTTTCAGTATGTTTAGTTTCCTTGGACGTAAGCAAAAATGTAAAAAAAAATACTGTGATTTAAAACAATCTAAGAATTCCACCAGATAGTAAATGAATACTGTAAGCTATGCACTGCTATGAATGAAAGTAGGCAGAGTACTAAGTTTCTCTGTAAACCATGTGGTGTGCCCATTGCTATTTTAACCTGTTGGTTATTAAGGCTAAGGAAATCATAAATAGCTTTTTGTGAAAGCAATTTTCATTACTACTACAAAAGTAGAGTTTCCACTACAAGAGTGGTCAGAATTAAATCACGCAACCCATCTGTCAGTGGCTTTTCAGCTGCAATATTGTGATTATTGACTAGTTAGTTCCGTGACTGACTTGATACTGGCAGAATTCTATCAAGGGAGTACATTAGTCTAAAGAGATGAAGAGTACGAGAGTTAGGAATATCTTTTCAGGATCTTCTAGATTTCAGGATCTCAACACAGGAGTAGCCAGAGGTGTAGACAATGTAGTCCTTTAGATCCACTTTTCACCGTTGCTTATTTTGGTACAACGTGATAGGTTGTATACCTGTCGACTTTTGTGTCCAAGCCAACGATAAAAATCGTACATAAATACGAGCCTGCCTCCCGGAGATCGGAATTCGGGTGTTTCGATCCGAATTCCGATCACCCGGCTACCGTGATACGGGACGACTGGGTGTTTCGATTGCACGGAGTGACGCCGTCACTGTGAGGCAATGGACTGGCCCATCTGCATGGCCGAGTCAATTGCACGGAGTGACGCCGTCACTGTGAGGCAATGGACTGGCCCATCTGCATGGCCGAGTCAATTGCACGGAGTGACGCCGTCACTGTGAGGCAATGGACTGGCCCATCTGCATGGCCGAGTCAATTGCACGGAGTGACGCCGTCACTGTGAGGCAATGGACTGGCCCATCTGCATGGCCGAGTCAATTGCACGGAGTGACGCCGTCACTGTGAGGCAATGGACTGGCCCATCTGCATGGCCGAGTCAATTGCACGGAGTGACGCCGTCACTGTGAGGCAATGGACTGGCCCATCTGCATGGCCGAGTCAATTGCACGGAGTGACGATTGCAATGTGCGGCCACGGCACGTGTTGCGCAGCTGGCGTTCCTGTCCGAGGGCGAGCTGGAGGCGCGCATGGCGAGCCTCGACGCGGAAATGGAGGCCGAGATAGAGGAGCTACGCGCGCGCTACGACCGCAAGAGGCGCCCCATTCTCGACGCAATACATCTCAAGCGCAAGCGCCAGCAGAACTTTTAGCTGCTACGCTGTAGCGCGCCGCCACGGCTTCATGGCGCCAACAACAACACAAAAGGACCGATGTAGAATTTGCTGCTACATTGCAGTGCTAGTACCACCGCTGTGCGTAATGCTTCTACGTTTAGCCCGAAGTGTATTCCACAGCATAACTTCCGTTAGCTACGTCGTAGGCCTCAGCTACGTGTACGAGCTAATGTGACAGCAAATCTTCTAACTGCTACGATACGGTTTGGCCGTGAGTGCAAAGGCCAGTCTGTCTTCTACGTTATACATTTTAGAAACTTTGTGCGCTACGAAATATCAAAGGCACGCTGTAAGTACATTCGGATCTCGCAATTTATTATTTTTTTTTTTCAATCTGAGTTTTGATGTATGACACTGTAAATGGTTTTAATTGGTTTCTTAAAATTTCTTTGATTCCTTAATATTAACAGAATTTATTACAATGTTTTGCAAACATAAGAGTTAATAAATAAAATGTATCGTAATAAAATGCTTTGTGTAGAAGTGCCAAACATTTTAGAAGCATTTAACATTTACCTCTGTTCCTAAATACGTAAACGAGAAACTCTCGGTTTTCGAGTAATATTGTATTTAAGGCCAATTAGCTTTTTTTTTTTTGTAAAACCGGCCAAATTTTTAAAAGGTTTCTGTTGAAACACACTTTGATAACATGTTTCGAATGAGTGAAACACTTTTTTTCGTATTTTAGGTTTAATAAAATAAGTTGTTACTGTAGTATAGTGTAGAAATTTAATTGTAAGGATAAGGAAACATATCCACATAGTTACTTCAGCCTATGCTGACCCGCTAGATGCCACTATTCGCGAAATAAGTTCCTTGTTTGTTCATTTTGCTACGCTTTCATACCAGTTGAATTTCAGATGGTTCTGGAAACGATGACATTAGGCACCGAATATATCGTTGCAAAATAAATTAATTTTTTTTTTGCAAATTTATTTCGAGCAGTTTTCGAAAATGAATCGAAGCTCGTTAGTAGTGATTTTTTTTTCGGGCAAAATCAAAATCCTTTGCTACAAAATTTCTTAAATAACTATAAAGAAATACTAAGCTTTATAGCGACATTACTGTTAACTTTTATTACATCTTTATTTGAAAGCAAGAAAGTTAACTTTTTATTGAATAAAACCTAGGACATCGGGATCGCATTTGCGTCGAAAGATGGCGTATTTACGTTTTTAGTTTTATATATAAATTTAGTGTTTTATTTTCTCAGAGATATGACTATTTTCTAGATAATGTTAAAATATAAAACACATGTTTGTTTTTAAGTTCTTACTCGTCTCTAGAACCAAGAAATATTATATCACTATATAGTACCTGATACTGACAACATTAATGAATCATTTTGTACTGCATTTTATAAATTACCTATAAAAGTTTGTTTATAAGCAAGTAATTCAATTTTAGTGCCATCTAGCGGACTATAAAGTATATTATGTTTCAACCTATACATATTTTAGGTTGCTCGTAAGAAGCGAACATGCGATACGTCATCTTGTAGTATATTGTAACAAACACATGACAATATTATGTAGGTAATAAAATAGAGGAATTCGCATTTCATTTTCGTTAATAATAATAATATTTCTACTTGGTTAGTTTTCTGTTCTGTCCTCAGTTGTTTTATGTTCCTCTGTGTTTGGATCTCAGGTGTATCGTTTTTAATATAATAATATACCTAATAGATTATATTTGCGTATTGTAAATTAAGACCTTGGTAGTGGGTTGTGAGACTTGTGAATTTATGCAGACATAGTTCTAAAGTATTTGACATTTGCAATAAATGTTTTAGCAGTCGCGAATCGTGCGCGTTCACAAAATTTTGAGAGCCTCGCGTGATCGTGCTGGAAATTATAGAGGTTTTAACGGACACTAGAATTACCTATTGGCACTTTATATAAAACTCTATTAATACTTTGCAGTTTGTATTAATGCTTTTAACATATATTTATCTCTTAATTTCTCATATATATATATATATTACATAATATACATACAACAGCTTATAATATTCCACTGGTGGATATTGACGTCTCCCGTGGGAGAGTTTGGCATAATCGCCAAGCTCGGCAAGCGGATTGGCGATCGCATTTTCAGACAACTTACAACATTAACGCTGCTTATTTTTCGAGATGATTATCACGCCATCTGTCGGTAGCCATTAACACTGTTAAGTTTTTTCTCTTAGTCGCCTCTTACGAAACATGACATATTCTATGACATTCATACTCTAATGATATATTCTAAAGCTGATACCACCACGGTCAAATTTAAATCTAATAGTTTACATGTTAGTAAGCTGCGGAAGAGGTCCTGTACACCTTACCGAGGTTTGTTGTCTATGGTGACACATGGTGTTGCCAAAGACAAGGGAACAGGAACAGATCTATTCTATAAAAGAGAAGAAGAAAAGGACAGTTGACGATTCTTTAATGTTGTACGTGCAGTCTGAATTGTAACCATAAAATAAAACTAAAACTACAGTCTATAAGTACTCCTTTAGAAATAGCACTAGAATTTCCATATCTATACAAATAGCATATAAGATAATTTAAAAAGACAAAACAAATAAATTTTGTTGAAAGCATTAAATCGGACTGCATCTGTCACAGAACTATGAATACGTATAGTGAATTAAAATTAGAAGTGCCATTAAATACAAATTATAGTATTTTCGTAACGGAAGCAATAGTTATAGTGAAATTAGGAATTTTATACTGTTTATTCATTAGATATACCTAATCGCAGAGACTACTAGGGTTTGTGCCATTTGCTATTGTAATCTCATTGGATTGAAGTTACATATATATTTTAAGGTGAAACGATTTGCAACAAAATTCATTGAGAAACTATATTTTTGGCAATTCCTTTTTTATATATTGGGAAATTTTCTAAAAAATAAAGAATGATTTGAGTTCAAACGCGGAGTTTCCCGCGATATATATTTTGTAATACAGTTTGAAACAACCATCGGCCTATTTATATATTGGATTAGCAGTTTGTTTATGAATGTACAGGGTATAATAGGCATTATATTGTATAATAGGTATGTTTAAAATCTAAATTGCTTCAAGCACGGTCTGCTGTTTCGATTGCGTGTTCACACACGACTAATTCTCGCGATTGTATAGTGTTTTTTTTAATGTAATGTCATAGTAAACCTTTGTGACTGCTGTTCAGAGAAAACATGCGAGGTCTCCGCTCGATATAGAGATAGTTAGTTGTTATTATTTACGTTTGTATTGTAATTTTATCGTTGAACAAATGTGTGTATCGGATTATTTAGTAAGTGCCTGAAGCCTTAAGGCATGTACAAGTAGCGGCACGCAAGCCTAGCGCTGAACGAGACGTGGCGGGGATAGCTGCGCATGGGTACTGAAGCGCACGCAATGCAATTATTAATTGAATTAATTAACAGCTTAATTGCATTATTTTAATGAATTTCAAATAGTTAGCGCTTAACGGTATGTGGAGGATAGCTGCGCATAGGTACAGTCGCGCACGCACATGTTGTGCTTTAATAAAAATAGTTGTATTAAATAGTTCTGGACAAAGTCGATCACTTGCCGGAGCCGTCGTATTCAGTTTTCTTTATTTTTTCAACTCGAAAAAAAAACAAGAGAAATGAACAATAACAATATAATTCAGAACGCGACTGTACACTGGAGTGTGCCCTTCGTCCCTCGAACACCCCTCCCCTCCCCCAAGGCGCAATAACGGCCGGCGCTGGTTGCGCGCCGCCACTTCTACGTGCCAACATTTTTGTAAAGGATACCATTTTTTTTATTTGTTTAATATGGAGATTGGTCGTGTGCTAGTGGGGGAGGCTTGGCGCCTTTCCCGTTTGTTGGTAGTGAGAACGGAAGTGCACTTTGAACTCTGTATGTAGCCTGTTGAAGTGTTGATAGTGTAAACGCATTATATTTTTGGACGGACAACTCACAGATTAAAGATGATTGAAATTAAACGACTTTTATTTCTCTAACACATTTAATTAACAAAACAAATAGGCTTTAACGTCAGTAATAAAATTTTGACTAGTTAAATTTTGTTGATTCTATCAAATCATCCAATATGTGACCAGAATGCTGAAATTAAAAAGAATGTTCACACTCTTTATAAAAATATTTCTTTGTATGGCATATCATCATATCAATAGCCATATCTTAGTTTCAAATTTTAAAAAAATAAAAAGGAAGACATTAAAATATACATTATTTTCTATTTCAAAATGGCTTACATTGACAGTAGTACAAAACTTTTGACCAATGTCAAATCTGGCAGGCTATTATAATTACTGATGTTTGAATTTGGAAGTGTTCAATTTGTATACAAATTCCCTGTTGTATAATGCACTGCCAATACAAAAAAAAATATCCAAAATTTACAAAACTTAAAATAGGAACAAAGCGTGTTATGAAAATATCTATAACATTAGTTTATTGGCTAACAATATATACCACAAATAATTAATTTATAACAATAAAATTTATATTTTTATTTAATTTTGTACATTTATGCCTTAAACAATTATGGCATATATGCACAAAATTAAATCATATTATTTTGGCGCCAATACTAAGTGAAAACAATTTCACCGCAAGTATTATAATGTGGTATGGTGAAGGTAATTTTAAAAATTGAAGGCAAATTTCTTTAACTGGTCTATGATAAAACTTTGACACTGGCAAAAAGTAATAACCCTGTGGCAAATAATAAGTTTAAAACTATAAAAATAGTAAAATTCATGATAAAAATTAATGATTAATGTAGTTTGCTTTGGAACTGTGGAATGCATATTACATGTGCAATTACTTGAAAGAAATAAAGACTTACTAATATATAATATTTTAACAAATGTGATTTTATATTTGTTCATACACTATGCCTCTGTGCATATTAACTAAACCTAACCTACAAGTTGCAGTTGCTAGTAATACTTAAAGAAAAGCTTAATCTATGTATTGGCTATAGTTTCGGCGGGAAAATAAATGCTGTGCCAGTCCATGATAAACCTAAATCTACAATAACAGAAATAGATAATGTATACATATATTACTTATATTATTTAAACTAAAAATATAAAATAAAACAATGTTGCCAGATCTCGGATTTCACATTTCAGCTGACATATACACTTAACTTTATAAAATCATAACTTAAAAAAATATTTGGAAAATTGCTCAATGTGACCTGCATAATTATGAATTGTCTTACCTAATTAATATTTATGCATGAAAACCATATCCGGAGGGTTATTTTTGAGTATTTTAATTCGCCAATAGTTTTGCCTATGACATAATAAAATATAACAATTAAAATATTAGGCAAGGCACTACACGACGCAATGATAATTACTTCAAAACACCTAGACATATCTTAAAATTAAAGCAATAACAGACGATTACAGTAAAAATCAAAGGAACAATACATTAAACCGTGTAACAATATCTATAGCATTTAAGCTGACATATTTTTACTGTGTTCTAAGACTGAAGCAAACAAAAGAACATATACTGACATTGAAATAGTAGAGTAACACTGTAATAATTATCTCCGGTCAAAGTTCCTACAAAATGAAGCCTAATAGATATTGCCCGATAGTTTTAATAAACAAAACCGTCGAAATAAGTGTCAATAAATTTTTTAATATCGAGTTTAGTCAAGATGTATGGGTATATTTAACGTTTTTATTTAACTTTTTAAATATCTATACATATAAATAAAATTGGAGTGTCTGTTTATGATATTGAAATACCATTTATAAGGTACATACACCAAAATGACTTTTTTTTCAAGTTTTGTCTGTCTGTCTTCTTGTTCCGGCTAATGAGTCACTTAGGCTACTTTTATTTTAGAAAATAATTAAGGGATGAGCGTTGTGTTAAACCGCAAGCAAAGCCGCGAGTTGCAGCTAGTTTTATTTTAATAACTATTTATTGCTTTAGGTATTGTTCTCGTTAATAGGTAAATAAAACATTAAACCTACATTCCTGTGGTCACTTAGTAATCTTTAAAAAATATAACAGTCACCTTATAATTTAGGAAATTTGACAACATCACAGTATATTTCGAATTATTCAATTAACAATTGTTTTTTATGAGAATTCTAACTCGGCTAGTGATAATTAGTAATTATTAATTACGTTCTATCCTTGGGACAGCTACTAAAATAATTCTTTATAATACTCGAGTGATGGTTTAAACAGAGATCAGATTCTTTGATTCACAAATTCAACCACCAAATCTTTGGCTAGATATATTTCAATAGTCGGATACATGTCTTATATACTGTACTGTTGTGACTTCAGCAAGTGCTAGTGTCTGAGTATCATCTGACAGTAGAAAAAGCTGTCCAACACTGAAAGAAAATAAAATTACCTTTTACTAATATTGTAAAAAAAATATCTTCACGCAATTCCCAATACAGGGGTAGACAGAGGTCTAGACTAGACAATTATGTCCCTACGACCCACCTTCCACCGAAGATATTTTCGGGACAACGTAACAGGTGGCGAACCCGTCGCCGTCATTCCGTCAGTACGAGCCCGCCACTTGGGGATCGAACTCGAGTCTCTTGACTCGAAATTCCGACCACCCAACCACTCGGCTATCGTGACTTAATTAATATTGTAAAATATAGTTTTAATAAAACGAACACGATTTTAGTGTTTTTTATGCATGATGGTTGAAAAATGAGATAAAAGTCTACCTGATTGTAAGTGTTTACTGCATAACATCTTTAAATAATTTCTTAACAAGGTTAGATATGCATATTTACCCCGGAGGAGTCAGATTAAATGCCTCAAAGGCCATGATCACACTGGCTCTATACCTTCAAACCTGAACACATCAGTTGTTGCACTATTTGGCAGCAGACATGGGTAAGAGTGTGTTAAAGACTTAGACAACTCCTGGGTGTCTTACTTCCTATGCATCATCAATAAGTGAGCTTTTCTCACTGCCTTGAGAAGTGAATCTGAATGAGAATAGAATAAGTTGCAAATAGGAGCAAATATAAATATATTTAGTAAATATAATAAGATGATTTTTTAGAGGTTTTCGCTGTCTATGTCCAAGCCGATGATAAAAATCGTACATAAGTTTTATCAAAAACCATTGGTACAATCCGGCCACCCGGGCGATAGAACTCGAGTCTCTTGACTCGAATTCCGACCACCCAACCACTCAGCTATCGTGTAATAACGTTACGTGTAAATAACTCTATACACATATCTTCACTAGGATATTTAACATATGCCATTTTTGAATTTGCATGAATAATTGTGCAATATAATCTTACAATAACATCACTGTATGAATTAAATACTCACAGTACTGCACCGCGCTGACCACCAGCTCGTACCGCTGTATCAGACCAGTGCCGTTGAGCACCACTTCGCAGATGAATATGTACACAACTCGCGAGGTCTCGAACAGCGAGTCCAGCAGTAGCCAGGTGGTGATGCCGCTGCCGCTGCTCGCAGCGCTCCGGTTTATCATCATGAAGCTGTTAATGAACCCAATCATGCTGCTCACAACCATCAGGCCCGATATGAAATAGTGGATCACTGGGAGAAATAAATGAATATTTTTATTTAACATTATCATTATCAGCATATCAAAATTCCACTGCTGAACATAGGCTTCCATAAGATTGCCACATAGTTTTTTTTATACAAAAGTGAGGCAAACGAGCAGGTGGCTCACGTGATGGTAAGTGATTACCGCCGCCCATGAACATCCGCAATACCAGAGGCTTAGCAGATGCGTTGACTCCCTTAGAGTGTCCCCCTCCCCCAGAATTGGGGGAAGGGGGTGTGTGGGCCACCGGTTACCTGCACTCACCAGACGAAACGCAGAAGTTTGTTAGACTTTTACTTCACGCCGGTATTCTGTAAGGTCGTGGTACTTCTCCGGTCGAGTCGGCCCATTCATGCATCAACAAAAGCTGATGCGTGGCTCTACCACTGTAATCAAGTGGTCCTGTTCTTCTGCATGCATCGACCTGCCTGTACGTGGCAAACGTAGGAATGTTTTTTTACGAAGACTGACAGTGTAACTCTACGAGGTCGCCACACAAGAACCTTTCTTTCCCAATGGTTGTCAATTTTATGAACTATGTGATCGGTCCATTGCCACTTCAATATGCAGATCCTGACGGCTATGTAGGTTATCCTGGTTATTATCTTCTCTACGGATTCTATCATGCAGAGAAACACCGAAGATACCTCTTTCATAGCACACTGAGCAACTGAGCTTCCTCATATGGCATGCAGTAAATTACCATGTCTTAGATCCATATTTCATCACTGGCAATGTCCTCTGGTTGTAAACTTTCGTCTTAAGACTTTGAGGTATACCTGAAGAGAAGATGTGGTGCAGTTTTCTGATGCTGCCCAGCGGATTTGTTATCGTTGATTGACCACTGAGACAAATTGTCAGACTTAACCAGTATGAGAATTTGTTCCAGATGTAAGTACATAATCATCGACAATTTTGAGTGTAGTGTTACCAAACAATAACTTGCATTGGTCAGACATGGACATTTGACATGATCATGGGTCCATGTATCCAAGGCATTGATTGAGGAAGTGCGTGAAAGGCCCGAAGTGGCGCGACAGCCTTAAGAATGAATAAAGTGCTTTCACGGACCAATGACGTCCTACTTTCAAACAAATCGGACGTCATGCAGCGATGGAGTGAGTAGTATAGAGAAATGTATGCGTGCGATGATCTTAGTGAAGTATCCGGGGGTGACGCCGTAATCGGAACACTGGACTTCGATGACGCTGAGGTCATCAGTATGAAAGAGATTGAATGTGCGATTCGAAGTTTGAAATGTGGTAAGGCTGCGGGACTAGATAGAGTTAGTGCTGAAATGATCAAGTATGGTGGGCCTCGCGTCTGGGACAGCTTTCATCTGCTGTGCAATTTGTGCTGGCAGACGGGGGATGTCCCGGATGATTGGCGATCCGCAGTCATTGTACCTTTATATAAAGGTAAAGGTACAAAGTTTGAGTGCAGGTGCTATCGGGCAATCAGCTTGACCAGTTTAGCAAGTAAAGTTTACACGAGAGTTTTGACGCGTAGGATGCGAGAGAAATCGGAAATATTTTTATCGGAGGCACAATGCGGATTTGACCTGGAAGAGGATGCATGGATCAAGTGTTTTCTCGCCACATGATCACGGAAAAGCTTCTGGCTTCTAACCAGAGGATTTTCTGTGCTTTTGTGGATCTTGAGAAGGCATTTGATAAGGTTGTAAGGAAGAACATGTGGGAACTGTTGCCGGGGTATGGTGTGGATGGCCCAATGCTAAGGGCTGTGCAATCGCTCTATTGTGACTGAAAAGCCTGTGTGCTGGTAGCGCATGACCTGTCACTCATGTATAACGTACAAACGGGCGTAAAACAGGGTTGTGTCATGTCCTCCTGGCTGTTCATATTGTATCTCGACAGCTGTTTACAAAAGCTGAAAGATAGTTGTTTGAGTGTGAAATTGGGTGACATAAAAGTAAATTCTCTGCTGTATGCCGATGACCCAGTGCTTATTGCACCGTCAGAGGCAAAACTGAAGGCATTAGTCACCTGTATGAAAGAGGAATGTGAAAATAAAGGTCTCCGTTTGAATGCTAATAAAATTAAGGTTCTGGTATTTGAAAGGGACGAAGAAAGAACGAAGTGTGAAATATGGGTAAATAAGGAATGTCTAGAACAGGTGAATGAGATTGTGTACTTGGGCAGTGCTTTCAGCCGGGATGGAAGATGTGATATAGATGTGGACAGGCGTGTCGCTGCCGGAAACAAGGTCAACGGTGCCCTAACTGCGTTAGTCCAAAGGCAAGGCGTAGTGAAAAATGCACGCCTTCCGATAGATAACGCAGTGCTGGTACCGACTTTGTTATATGGCAGCGAAACCTGGGTATGCCAGAAGAAGCATAAGAGCAGGTTGAATGCAGTGGAGATGCGATCTCTTCGTAAAATGTGCGGCGTTACCTTAGCCGACAGGAAGCGAAACGAAGAGATTCGCAAAATGGTAGGTTTGAAAGATGACCTTATCACTAAAATGGATAAGGGCGTGCTTCGATGGTTTCGGCACGTTGAGCGAATGAGCGAAGACCGAATGGTGCAGAAAATATACAGTTATACGAAAGTTAATATTAACTTTTGAAGACCATGTGAACAAATTGCGCGAAGATGGGAGGGTCATGAGCACTCGGATACCTCGACGTGCATGTATGAAGAAAATGATGAATCTGAATGAAGCGAAATAGGTATGTAAGGATCGTGACACTTGGCGATCTGTTCTCTCTGGCTACCCCGTCAGGGACTGTGCGTGAAGATAAATAAGAAGAATAAGAATAAAGTTTATTGTTTTCCACACATGGTTAATATTATGACATAATGTGATACTCTGTAGCCTGTGGTAGTTAAAAACTGTAGTACAGGCTACAGTGTCGTCCCCTTTCTATATTATAATAAACATGTGAAAGATACAACAAAAAAAAAGGATAGTGAAATAAACAGAATTAAAAAAAATGTGTGTGTGTGTGTGTGTTTGCATATGTGCTCTTTTGTATGTATGTTTGTATTATTGCGGTAAAACAAAACGATGCTCAGCTGTGTCATAATCAAAATCACCTAAATATTTTTTAACAACTGCTTTTATATTATAATTATTTAAGCGTGTTATTTTACTTTTTCTACTTAATTTATTGTATAGCAATGGGGCATTGAAGTTGAAGTGCCTCTTTGCAAAAGTAGTTTTAGAGGCAGGAAACTGGAAACGAATATTTCTTCTATTAGTAGTCAAAACTTTGGGCATAGTATATTGATGTTATCTGCAAATTACTTGTAAATATAATAAAAATAATAATAAAAATGCATAGTCATGGAGTGCCAGACTAGCCCATCTTAACTAAATTAGGTGGCCACAATAGCAGCAATTGGATCTAGATTTAAATCAGAACATAGTAGAAGGAAAGTAAATTAATCCATACAACGCATAATTTTTTTTTTTTATAGAAGAGGCAAATGATCAGGTCACGTGATGGTAAGTGATTACCACCGCCCATGGCAATAACACCCGCAATACCAGAGGCATAGCAGATGCGTTGCCGGAGGTGTGTGAGCCTCCAGATACCTGCACTCACCAGACGAAACGCAGAAGTTTGTTAGACTTCTACTTCACGCCGGTATTCTGTAAGGCCGTGGTACTTCCCCATTCAGGCCGGCCCATTCATGCAACAACAAAAGCTGATGCGTGGCTCTACCACTGCTAGAATAATCAAGCAATAACTCACCTAAATCACTTCCAATTAGGGGTTTTTCATAAAATAACTCTGGATTCAAAAGTCTCACCAACACAAATGCAAACGCAGTCATAGATGACACCTGAAAAATAAAATTATATACACTATTGTAGTTTCATAAACACTAATAGTTCAAAAAGTAATTAATTATAGTGTGCAAAAGAGAAAGAAGCACAATGTTGATGTATATCACCGTCTAAGGCATATTGAGATTAAGAAGCCACTTGCTGAGCATTACAAGTATGTTAAACTTAATGGGAGAGACCTGCATCCTGTAGTAAACTTGCATCAGCAGTAAAAAGTATGGTGAATTTTACCTATGACTAACCTCTGCGGGTAGTTGACTTTTACAAGCAGCCTATGTGTCTGCAGCTCCTCTTGTATTGCAGATGTGTATGAGCATTTATAGTCACATATAAAAATTTTGCAAAGTCTTAATAACTTCCTACATATATATATTCACTCCTCACGTAGGGGTAGGCAGAGACCACTTCTTTCCACTTGCTACGATCCTTACATACTTGTTTCGCTTCGTCCACTTTCATTATTCCCTTCATACATTCTCTTCTATTTAGGGTACTCTTGACCTGGCCTTTTTTCAGGACGTCCCTGATTTGGTCTCGATACACTTCCATTCACACTCGCCTTAAACACTTATTAATAACTTCCTCCTCTTATAAAACCATAGCAGTAATAATTAATAGCGGCAATAGCCTAATGGTTTAGGGTGCGGACTGCAAAACATGACGTCGCATGTTTGGGCCTCGCCATTTGACTATTGACGTAAACCAACTCCAGATACAAGCATTGGATTGGTAAACAGGAATAGTAGTTGTTCGGCATTGCTAGTATTCTTAAAAAAAAAAAAAGAAATTAAATGCTTCTGTTCTTCTTCAGATTTTCATTCAGATGAAAATCTGAAGAACTCTCTTAACACTGTTTGTTAGTATTAGTCTAAATTTAAAACGGACATTTTCCAAATAATTTCTCTACATTCTGTTTTTATGGAAAGTTACATGGCTTTTATAGATTCAAGAGGCAATTCAAGCTGGTAATAGCTAGATGTTTATACAATCTACTCTAAGTTCACAAAATGTATAAAAATTGTAAATAGATTTATTTTCTATTTTTAGTTTTTTATTTACAAACTTACACATTATGTTTTTTTTTTTGTAGTCTTGCAGAATCACTAAAAGCTTGTGATATTATTTTAATTAAAAAGGAAATGTTTATTATAGTTTAATTAAAATGGATATTAGATAATATTGATTATTCATTTTGTAATATTTGCTTACTTACAGTGAAAACAGCGGCCACTATACGAACGTATATTTTCAAATCTAACGCTGGCATTGCCTTGGCTTGCTTGGACATCGAATTACTTATGAAGGAATAAACGATAAAATCGCTGTTACTATCTAAAACTCCTTGAGTTTGGAATTTGTTACAAAACAGTTAATAAATCAATATTTACAATTTAATTTACACAAACAAACAACACACTAATCATCCAACCGCAACCACCAATGTTGCCAAGTGCAGATCGTTCAGTCGCCAAAAGTTATCAAGAAAAATAATTACCTAAATTCGCCTTACTTATTACAATAGAAACCTTCAGTCAGTCTAATGTGTTTTTAAGAAATCATCCTTATTAATAATTTTGCCGTGTGAAAAGGAAAGTATATTTTAAATGCACCAATAAAATGATCATCTTTTAAAAATCATGTAAAATAACTTTTATTTTTCTGGTATTAAAATATAACTTAGTAAAAAAACTAAATTAAAAACTGTATCGTTCTACTTGCATATTCGTTAATAAAGACAAATGTCCTATATTCTTTTGGGATTTTGAATAGCAATAGCTTACTACTTTAAACTACTTTTAATCTTGTATATTTAGAAAAAAACGTCTGATCTGTTTATTACCAAGCAAACTAATTTAAAACAGATTATATCCAGAGTTCACAGATTACACGATGTTGCGATTTATGGATGGTAACTTAAGTTATTAAGAATATAAGTATATAGAATATACACTTACATAAATACATACATATAGATGTCCTTGACTCGAGTACAAACATTGATACTCATCACACAAATGTTCGACACTAGATGAATTTGAATCCGCTGTCCTTATTTTCAAATGTTGGGTCAATATCGACTCCGAGCTATCTGTATACAAATTATATTTTGAAATATAATTTATAAGTTCTATATATTTGTTAATTAGTAATAAGATTTTTAAGGGTTTTTTTTAAAGATCTTCGTATGGTACTTGGTGGAAGAATAGAAGTTATACTATAAAATAGAAATATTAAAAATTGCTAAACGTAATTATTTTTCGAATAATAAATGTCACCCAAAGGCAAAGAAGTGCCTATTTTCCGTCAAAATTGCTAAGTTGGCAACACTAATTTTGTTTGTAGATTATATAATAATTACAGAATCTCATAACCATTAACGATTAAGAATCACAGAACGTGTGAACGTGAACGGGCAAACAGTAAATACTGAACTAAGTTTTAATCTGTGACTCTGAAACCTGTACCTAAAGACGTTGAAATATTTTCAAGTTCATTTGAAATATTTTCGAGGTCATTTTGAATAAACTTTAGTGTCATAAGAATCTATGTTTTGTTAAGTTCATTTTGGTATATAAATAGCTACATAATGAATAAACCTTTTTTTAATTATTTTAGGTTAAACATGTGACAGAATTTATGACCTGACTAGGTATATTTAAATTAAAATTTTCTGCTATTCTGAGTTTTATGTCATCTAAATTATTAAAAAAACCTGACACTTTCAAATAGTTTTTTAGTTGGGCTAAATTATTATAAATAAAGTGTATACGAGGAGTATCCACGGCAATTCGCATTATTACCATTTCACTAAAATATGTTTGAAAGATGACTTTATCACTAAAATTGATGAGAGCGTGCTACGATGGTTTGGGCACGTTGAGCGATTGAGTGAAAACCGGATGGTGAAGAAAATATATAGCGCGAAAGTTAATATTAAAAGATGTCGAGGTAGACCGAAAACTTTTGAAGACCATGTGAGCAACTTGGTCGAAGAGGTGAGGGTCAAGAGTACTCGGATACGTAGACGTGCACGAATGAAGAATATGATGAATCTGAAACAAGCGCAACAAATATGTAAGGATGGTGACACTTCGCGATCTACTCTCTCTAGCTACCGCGTCAGGGATTGAAGATAAATAAAACAATTGTAAAGATAAATAAATAAATAACTGTGCAAAAGCAACTTTTGGTCACCAAAAAACGAAAGACAAAACCACAGACGTTCTCACAAGACGAAGCAAACTAGACTAAACAAAGTAGGCACAAAGTGAATGTATTTTTCTATTCTATTCTATGTTTAGGTATATGGCTTCTCCTATTAGAATTCTGCCAGTGTCAAATCAGAATCATAAATTTCTTTCTCCTAATTCATTTATGAAAATTAAAATCTATTGAGCATTGCACAATACAATGTATATAATGCCTACTTAATTGTTTATATTCGCTTTATAATTCAATAAAAAATATTTAAAACATTTTTAATGCATTTCGCGCCCATTCGTCACAACTGTCATTCACTCGTCACCACTGAACTAAAGTCACAAACATTCGAATGTGGTTACAATTAAAACATATTTGTCGCTCTCGGTCACGCCTGCCATCGAATGAAATAAATTAATTTACATAATATCGCTTGTTTCGTTGTGATGTTTGTGTCAGTCCGTTTAGAATTAATGGTCTATTTTTTATTAATTGAATATAGTTGAGTCGTAGCTCAGAATATCAGTAATAATAAATATCAACAACATGCAACATCGTATACATTGCTCTGATCCCAAAACAAGTAAGTTAAAGTACACAAACACGTAAACCCGAGGTAACGAAGAAAAAGTGTTTTTTTTTTTATTGAACCGCCCGGGAATCGAACCCCTCACGTTACAGCTTGCCATATCATGAAAACCGGTGTGTTCCAAACGTCCACTGAAGTCGTCATCAAAGTTTTTAACTTTCAATTGTGTTATAAACCGTGATATCGCTTCATTACTTTTCACGTATGAAACCCTGTATCCCGTAATCTCAGTCTGCCACATTTTATAATTCAGACCTTGGAGCTGCTGTACATACCACACACTGAAGGACATAAATAGAAGAGGTCAATTCCAAGAGGGTGGGATAAGGGGTGTGGACGGTCAGTTATTAATAATCCAATAAAGCTCTCGACCTTCATAGCCTGATCCGTTTCGGATATTTCGAATTTATAAACCACATACTTAAATACATAATAAAAATTTCTACACCGCGATATAACATAACATAGTGACATCCATTATCAAAAGAACATAACTTAATCTAAGTAACGTTAACATAAAATAATTTGTCATAATCTCTCACGTTGTCTCAAAATCAATCCCAAAAGTCTTCGATGGTAGGTCGAAAGAACTTAATTGTTCAGAACTTTGTCTACTCCATTATTGGAAATGGCGTGAAGATATTTTATTTATTATATACCCACTAATAAATTTCTTATCAGAAGTGAAAGTAATATACATTTTTAGTTGAGTCGTATTTTTGTAGTAAACTAGAAAGCGGTTAAAATCACAAATCACACACATTAAAACAAGTTTTTGAAAAAGTGGTAGTCTATGCGTTGACTGGGACGAAACCACACCTACTTCTACAGCTAAACAGTTATTTTATATTATTTTTTAATAAATAAATAAATACCTTCATGCAATTTCCAAGACAGGGGTAGACAGAGGTCTAGTCTAGACAAATAAGGCCCTTTAACCCACCTTCCACCGAAGATATTTCACCGAAGATATGTGGTTAGCTCGTCGCCGTCTTTATGTCCAAGCCAACAATATAATTCGTACATAAGTTTTTGAAAACCCCATTGGTACGCGTCTGCCACCTGAGGATCGAACTCTGGTCTCTTGACTCGAAATTCTGACCACCCAACCACTCGGCTGTCGTGACCGTTCCCCAAAAAATTTCACTCCAACAGTCGGACACAAGTAATATAGGGGTTCCGTTTTTATATTCACATGTACGGAATTCCAAAAACACAGAGGGGAACTTAAAATAAAGCATAAGTAGGTACAATTGGCGATCTTACAACATACATATAAAGAGAACTCCTGGTGTCACGAACCTTACATATCTCTTTCGATTTCATCCAGGTCAAAATTTTCTTAGTACATGCGAGTCGCCCCGTATAGTATCTGAGTACTGAACTTGCACCACCACTGTCCGACCAATTACATAATCTTAAATTTAGAACTTTAACAGTGGTAGAGCCACGCATCAGTTTTTGTTGTTGCATGAATGGACCGAGTTCATTCCCGTGGCTCGCAACAATGGTTTTACGTACGATTTATTAAAACTTTTAAAAATTTATTTACGATTTATATCGCTGGCTTGGCAAAAAACGGTGACGGGCTCACCTGCAACGTTGTCCTAAAAATGTCTTCGGTAGAAGATGAATTGAAAGGACTTAATTGTCTGGACCTCTGTTCACTCCTGTATTGGGAATGGCAATTTATTTTTAGATACACTAAGTATATCAAAATAGCTTTGTTTTAAAATTGGCAGAAGGACCTATAGTTACGTTTATGTACAGACAGGTAAAAACCAAAGTGCCTCTTTGCCGCTTGGCCTTTGTCTGCTGCGTGTGTTCGAAATTTAAATTATAAAATAGGGAAAGGGTCCGCCAAATAATTGGCAAGGCATGCGCAATCATTAAGCACCATTCATCGTATCCCACTCGATTCGATTAACTCGTTCCGTGCCCCCAATTAATTCGATTATAAATTTACGAGATGTTGCCAGTTATAAATTTAGTTCGATTGTCCAATTTTGCCGATTTAGAAAATTTATTATTTGTTGCAACTGGTATAGTTTACGATTACAGTTTTATGATTATGGTATATATATTATTAAGTATTATAATTTTAATTTTACAGGAGACGTGAATTGCAGATCTATTTCATCCCATAGTCCATTGGTGACAAATAAAAATATAAGAGTATTCCGAAATAGCCGAGTGGTTGAATGGTCGGAATTTCAAGAACTCAACTCTGACTCATTCAAGTTAAGATCAAGGCATTTATTACCTAGCCTAGTGAAGATATGCATATAGAGTTATTTACACGTAACTTTATAACACGATAACCGAGTGGTTGGGTGATCGGAGTTCGGAAGAGACAGGTGGCCAGCTCGTACCAATGGGTTTTTTCAAAAACTTATGTACACTTTATATCATTGGCTTGGGCATAAAGACGTTGTCCCGAAAATATCTTCGGTGGAAGGTGGGTCAAAGAGACTTAATTGTCTAGACTAGACCTCTGTATTGGGAATTGCGTGAAGATTTTCAAGAGTATTCCAAAACATTGACTTTTTAATAATTATGTCTACATGGTTTTCCCGTGTGGTACTGGCGTAAGCATACCATTCCCTTTCTTTCCATGGGTGTCGTAAGAGGCGACAACAGATGGCAGGATAATCATCTCCAACAAAAGAACAGACCGCAATTCAGCAGACCTTGACGGGCAGCAGCATCTAAAGTGTATGGCAAACCCTCCCTTATAGGAGAGGCCTATGTCCTGCATTAGATTTCTACTGGCTGTTATGTACAAATGACTAGATCGGTTAGCTTACTTTTGCGTTCTTTCCGATTATTTCATCACATTTCACTCATTCCATTTTTTTTCATCATCATAATATGATTTTGAATACAAGAAGCTTAGTTTTATCGTTATGATATCGTTATTTATGTCGTTGGCTTGGACATAAACGGCGACGGGTTTACCATCAGTGAAAGTACTTAATTGTCTTCACCTCTGTCTACCCCAGTATTGGGAATGGCGTGATGATATACATATATATTTATGACATTAGTATGGTAACAGAATGCACTAAAAAACAATGTCCGCTTGTCCATGGATACCCATGTAAGTTTAACTTTTAATTTAATTAATTTCTAAAGCATTCTATCCAATATACAATAATGAACTTGGTCTGTTTTCTTTGTCCATTCGGCGAAATGAAGCGGTCAGTTGCGTGGTCACTTAATTCAATTGTTAAATTAAACAATGCCGACGCAAAATCTACCTTATTGCGTTTGCATTAGAAGCGAATGGGGTGCGAAGGTTGCAACCCCATTTTGACGGCTTGCTACTAATCGTGTAGCAATAAAACGTTATGGTCAGTGGATGCTTCGGATGCAAACCATTTTGTTACAATAATACTCTGGTTATTGCGCCGTTTGGATTTGGACTGTGATGTCTTGATACTTTTGTACATAATTTTTTTTTCTTATAACAGCTTAGCTCCCATTGTTTTTAACGTTTTGTGATATATAACATAAGTCTATAGGATTATAGATTCAGGATAAAATTAATCCTATTCCTAAAATACAGTCTAATTTGTTGAGCGTAATCGAATAATTTTTAATGACTGTAATCGTAAGTTGCCAAACTTCCAAATTGGATTCCATTGTCACCATGTCATGAAAATCTTAAAATTTTATAAGTAATTTTATTAATTTTTAAAGCATACTAGTTATGCTGAACTTGTATGTGATTAAATTAAAGAGATAAAAGACACGGTGGCTCGGAGGTAAGAGCGTTGCCACGGATCGGCAGAGGTCGCGGGTTCGAATCCCGCCCGTGTCAGTTGAAAAATAAATAAATAAAAAAACGTTTTTTCTGTTTAATTAAATTTTATAAGCATTTTAAGTATTATATCATAATTGTTATGTAATTCAGTTGTTTGTGTTTAAAATACTATCTTAAAAGGATGCTGAGCTAATGTTAGAAGCCACTGTCCTCCTTTACAGTTAGAAGTATGGAAGTAAAATGCAGTTTGTTGACAGACTCTCCCCAGTACATAGGTACTGGATGATATGGGACGAATTGAGAGTTCAATGGTTTTCACCGATTCAAAAGCACCGACTTCACCTAGTTATGTGCTAATTATGGCCTTTCTTTTCTTATTTAAGATTTTCTAAACTAAAAATGAAAAAAAAAACAAACAAATTTATTGAAACGGTGCCGAGATCTAAACTCAGTAATAACGATATTACAGTGTAGCTTTACCTCTTAATTTACTATCACTGGTTATATGTTGTGATATATATGCATATGTATAGATATTATATGAAGTTATATACTTACATGAAAATGTATGCAATCAACACTGCAAAATGCAATATGTTAAGTCTATAATGCAGCGTTAAATAGTTAGTTGAATATAATTGTATATTGTAATTGTGACACATAGTCACGATAGCCGAGTGGTTGGAGTGGTCGTAATTTCGAGTCAAGAGACCCGAGTTCGATCCCCAGGTGGCAGGCTCGTACCAATGGCTCGTATCTTCGGTGGAAGGTGAGTCGAAGTGACTTAATGGTCTAGACTAAACCTCTGTCTACTCCTGTATTGGGAATTGCGTGAATATATTTATTTATTTTATTGTATATTAACAGTTTTAGCAGCGTGTATCAAAACTACTTGGTCCGCAGATAATCTGTAGGCGCATGTTGATATCGCCCATAGATAATATTAATATAAATAATGGCGGGAATAATAACGCGACTTCTCTCACAATGTTTGTGGACATAACTCAGGCGCAGTCAATGAGGTGTGGACAGCACACCATCATTATATTGTCCCATGTTAATTTCATATGCGCAAAACTCTATTCGCATCATAAGAGCAATCTACAATGTACGTAATTAAATAATCATTATACACTGTTTGTTATTGTTTTAACAAATACAATAATTACATAGGTGAAGCTTTGTTTCATTTTCATGATTTACATACATACATATCGGCCTGTTAAAGTCTACTGTAGGACAAAGGCCTCTCCCATATGGAAGATTTGCGATAATCGCCACGCTTGGCAAGCGGATTGGCGATCACAGTACCAGACCACTCGCACCTCAGACGCTGCTGCACATCTTCGGTCTGATAAATTTGTCTGATATTTATCCCGCCATCTATCGGTTGCCATAACGATATTCAAGGCTGTTTCCCTTAGTCGCCTCTTACGACATCTTCGAGAAGAAAGGGAGTGGTAATATTCTTACGCAGTTACCACACGAAGATTCATGATTTATGAGACCTTAAAATATATGGGCTCACCTTCTTATCATCTTTCAAACATGGTAAGGACGTAGTTGGTAAGATCTCAGTATTGTAAATATGCGTGAAGATATTTATTTATTTCATTTATATTTTTTTGTACTTCAAAGTGTCTACGACGACATCAATCTAAATGAACATGGAATCAGTGAAAGATTAGCACATTTGCCACCGAAATGGTATAAAAATATTGCTGGCTTTAACGACCTCTACCGAAATGCCACCGAAATGGTATAAAAATATTGCTGGCTTTAACGACCACAACACCTTAGTTCAGAATTATATTAAATGAAAATATTTTTCACTTCATGATCTGTGGTCATTATCGTTAAGTACACAATCATAACGTTCGTAATTTTATGTGCTTTTGGAACTTGGGGATCGAAGGATCCGTTCATAGATTATTCTTAAAGACCCATCGGTTTTAAATTAAAAAGACAAATTTAAAAAATCAACCCACACGGGCAGGATTTGAAACTCCGACCTCAGCCATACTCTGGCAACCCAGTTAACTCCGAGCTACCGTGTCTTTCATGAATCTGTTGAAATTTTAAATTTCTTGCTTTATTTATGCTAGTAATGGTCTATCGGTTTAGTCAATGTGCTGGTGTGTTTACTAATTTGAAGAACGGGATAGGAAAACTTAGAGTAGTAGAGTAAAATAGTGTTATTGGCATGTGCATTTTCAAGAAACTTGTTAATTGATATTCGTCAAAAACCATAAGCCATAAAAAGATGGCGGCATATTATACCGTAACTACATGGTAAGACTTGATACATATTTAATTATAAGTACATTAGAGATTTAAATAATTAAACGGAAATTAGCTGGATTATTAATCCTATTAATCTTTAATAAGCTTAATACATATAAAATGTAACCAGATCTGTATGTTATTTGTTATTCTGTTACGTTTACCCTCAGACCTCGCCTTCACAAATGAGCCACCGTTGTTTCACTACATTTATAATTACTAACTATTGATTTAAACATTATTAAAAAAATTAATCGACTGGACCTGCAGACGTCTGTAGACTCATACTATCATAGACTTTACAGATTTTCTTGAATCATAACTAAGAACATTCATCACTATTTCAAACTCACATACATTTGAATCAAAATAGTAGCATCCGTTTAAGTACTAAGTTCCACAGACAGACGTATACAGAGATACACACGTTTTTATAACACTCCTGTTTTCACTTAAGAGGTTTTAAAATTAATGGCATTAGGTTACATACTCTTTGATTCACAGTTCATCACCTGTTGAATACGAAGCCAATAAATACAATACATTATGTATATCTTAAGTTTCATTGTTAATGGATAGATGTCGCTACAGACAACACCAGAAGGCTAGAATAACTGTATTGAAAAATATAGTAGTAGTAGTAGTGGTGGGGTGATCGGAATTCAAGTCTAAAGACTCAAGGTCGGTCCCCAGGTGGCAGGCTCGTATCAGGTTTTTTTTTAAAACTTATGTTCGATTTATATCGATGGCTAGGACATAAAGACGGCGACGGACTCACGTCTACAGCCTCTGTCTACCTTAATATCGAATACCGCGTGAACATATTTTTTTCCAAGTATATGAAGTTTCTAAATAAATCTGTATAAATGCCTGTACATTTGGGAGTTGTAATAAGGTCCACACAGGCGAAGTTACAGTCGGAAAGCTTGTTAAATATAAATTTAATTTTGCAATAATCGACACATGACGGCTCGCCACTTGGGGCTCTGTCAGAGTTTATGATCGATGGATACAGATAACCAATTGATTAAATTCGATGACTAATTTCATTATCAAACGATGTATCAAACGGTAGTTTAAATTATTATTATATTGTATCACTAGCTGATCTGCGCATCTTCATTTATTTATCCGACCTACATCATACTTCTCAAAATTATAGTAACTTGTGATATAAATGCATGCATAGATAGGAATAACATTTTGATCCAACAAGGTTGGATCAAAATCCGTTCAGTAGTTTTTGCGTAAAAAAGTAACGGACATTCCATCCAACCTCAGAAACTTTTGCGTTTATAATATTAGTGGGATAATAAGGCTGTGCAGTATCGGCATAAGAGTAATACCACTTTCTCTCTTCCCGTGGTTGACGTTAGAGGCGGTAAAGAGCCCGGCAACGGATTTTTTTAAATACTAGCAATACCAAATAATCTTAACACATTTACCTATACAGGGGTAGTCAGAGTCTAAGATTGTCCCCTCGACCCTCATTTTCCCGGAGTTTATTTTGGGACAACTTGACAGGTGGTGAGCTTGTGGTCATTTTTATGTTCATGCGAACGATAGATATCGTAAATAAGTTTTGAAAAACCCATTGCTCTTATGGATTGTAGCCGGGTCTCTTGAATCGAATTCCGATCACCCAAACACTCGGCCCTCGTGGCTCTGTTTACTAATTGAAACTTCTAATTTACCTAATTATTTTATCTCATATTTTAGTATATTTAGAGAGGTATTAATCAAAAGTATTCTTACTTAGCAGTCAGGATAGGTTCTGTAAAAATCTACCGTAAACAAACTGATTCGGCGTAGCTAAGGCGTGAAAATTAAAAGAAAATTGAAATAGTGACGCAAACATAGTTACGCGGGTAACCTAGTCTTTTACAGCAAGATACGTATTTAATATCAACATTTTACACATGTAGATTGAATGACATAACATATTTGAAACAATAATACATTTGAAAACTTGTAGTAATACTTCATACTTGAGCAGTGTTTTTTTATAGAAGAGGGAGGCAAACGAGCAGGTGGCTCACGTGATGGTAAGTGATTACCGCCGCCCATGAACATCTGCAATACCGGAGGAATAGCGGATGCGTTGCCGGCATTTGAAATAGGTGTGGGCCTCCGGTTACCTGCACTCACCAGATGAAACGCAGAAGTCGGTTAAACTTCTACTGCACGCCGGTATTCTATGAGGTCGTGGTACATCCCCGGTCGAGCCGGCCCATGCATGCAACAACAAAAGCTGATGCGTGGCTCTACCACTGTTAAAACGCATAGTGTAGTGTAATACCGTATAGTTCTTACAAAATAATAATGAAACTTCCAGTTTGCTTTTTTATTTCCATGGAGGATAATGCTTTACACACTTCTCGTTTCCTGACCGGGAGGCCAACGAAACGATTCGTATCGTACTCGGATCTCGGAAGGAGAAACACACTGACTGAAAACCTCTGCTGTTGGTCCTGTGGCGTTTACAGCACTGTCGAAAGAGACCTGCGAGAATGAAGGCCCGCAGTTGAAAGAAGAAAGAGTAACAGCTTCGTGATACAACCTCTGTAAACGAAAGAAAGACCATCGACTGACGGGAGGAGAGGGTGAACCTACCAAAAGTTGCGACAGACTTTTATACAACCTATTTTGACAAAAATAAATCGAAACAGTCAAAACAACAGCTTATATAATTCAATCATTGATTACATTTTATAAACATCAATCTCTTTAATATATAATATTCCCCTTACATTTTTTCGTCTAATCATATCGGCCTGTTATCTCAAGCGATTGAAAAGAAAGAAAGATAGATCATATCATAGAGGCAGTTGTTGGATGCAAACAACACAGGACCGTTCTTCGGGATAAGCCATCTTTGGGATAAGCCATACCTACAGTGTTGGACATACCAACAGTGAATTTCTGATAGGCTGTTATGAAGATAATGATGACCTTCACGCCATACAAGCGTAGACAGAGCTCTAGACAATTAAGTCATTTCGACCCACTCTCCACCGAAGACATTTTTTGGGACAGCGTTACAGGTTGTGAGTTCGTCGCCGTCTGTATGTCCAAGCCAGCAATATAAATTATACATCTACTACCCGGAGGTTGAACTCGAGTCTCTTGACTCGAATTCCTATCACCCAACCACTCGGATATCGTAATTAAATTGACAAGAATTCCGATCACCCCACTTGGCTATTGTGATTTATGTTAAAAATTATTATAATTAATATACTTTCGAAATTGGTAAGTTGGAATCAATCACGACATCTATACGTAATTTTTTGATAACTTTTGGCGCCAATGCATCTGTATTGATTTCTGTAGCGCGCCCATCGCCCTGTCTGTGTATGCAGATGAACAATTATAGTTACAGTAGAGTTCAGTTTGGAAATTCGCTACATCTACTGGACGACATTTGAACCAGTGTCAGTACGAGCACTGAGTGGTTGAGCACATGATTTGGTGGAGTACAAAATCATTACGTTTTAAAAAGTATGCTGAACGGACAGTGTTATTTAGATTTAAAATATGATTATTTTTAGACTAAATTCTTTTTAATTTAAAAATAACTTATATGATTAAAAACATTGGCAGGCGAGAATTAAAATCATGGACATAATTATAAAAAAATATTGCCTTAACTTTTTATAATTAATTTAATAACTAATTTTATCCTTTTTAATTGCCTTAAATCTTTTGTTTTTTATTCATAGGTCTTTCAGATAATAAACTTTATAAAACATACTACCTTAGTTTTACGTGTTAACCATACGTCAAAGGCTTGGAATACTTCGTAGGAGTAGCCTACTAAAGTCGAAGTTTTTGATTTTTGTACAGATCATTGAATACTAAACGGTATTCACACACAAACAATTAGACACAATGTTATTTATACACCGACATAATATGTTAAAGTCTTCCCACTTTCAAGGAGGTTATGAGTTTACGAGTTTAAACAACTAAGTTAAAGGTTAGATGAAGAAATCATCGTTTCTTCTACATAAGACGTGATCAAGTCAAATTCTCTCTGGATGATGGCAATTAAAAATTTCAATTAAAATGTAATTATTTTTTACATTTTTTTAATAAAGTTTACTGAAATCTTGTATATAGTCTGAAAAAGTCACGTTATTATGAAAAAAAACTCAATAAAAGCTTTGTAAAATCGTGATGTGATAGAATAATATGTTGGTAGAATGCATCGGTCCCATGGTGTAATGGTTAGCACTCTGGACTCTGAATCCAGCGATCCGAGTTCAAGTCTCGGTGGGACCTAAGCTCCCTTTTTTCTGCACGTTTTTTAAATCAATTGTTTATGGGTACATTTTGTTATAATGATAACAATTTTTCTAAATACTTAGGTTAAATTAAAAAGTTATCTATTAGATGCATCAATGTGAAATTTTCAAGAGTGCAACAAGTTTGACATTGTCGGAACTGATTCGCAGTCTTAGTTCTTATAGGATTTTCCTCAGAGAAGAGGAGGTATCAGGTTCAAATCCAAATCAATCTCAAGTACTTAAGAACTTTAAAATAATTATTTAGGTTTGGAACTGTCGTGGGGCTGTAAGGTCTACTGAAATTAAAAATGCATATACATTTTTATTCCACCTCTCTTTTAATAAAATGGGGAACAATCTATCGATAACGCATTCTGTTGAAATCATCAAAGCTTAGGCACGCGACAGATATAGACATACAAACATAAAAGTAAAATATGAAGAATATTCCAGATTTAAAAGTTTTCATCTTTTAGCCGCCATTACAGAAGCGTAATGCGAACACCACATTCATTATCTATTTTAAAGTAAAACAGGTTTAAACCTTTGCCTTTATTTTTTTAAACCTGTTCCAAAAACAATAGACAACACAGTACCAACAACACACAACATGAATGTACAGTCAACAACATAATCCCTCAATGTGCATTGTGCGTATTCTTCCGACGCGGTTATTATCTTTAAAATATTTGAAGAGCATTGCTAACTGAACGAGTATTGAAGATTAAAGTGCATTCACAATAAGCAATTAAATATTTTTGCTCATTATACAAAAAAATATTAGTGAAGCGCGTGGCGGCACGTGGCGGCGTGTGCCGCCGCGTGGCATTACACTTGTGAGACTATAGCCCTGTTTAGGTTTTTTTTTTTATACAGGTTTTGTATTTCGAACGTTATGTGATACTTCGTATAAAGGTCCGAAACATATTTTAAGGGATTATAGTTTCAGTGTTAATTAGTATAAATGTAAAAGAATATTGACAACCCTCTTCTAAGGATTACAGAAATTACTAAAATTTTATAAATCTTGTTCATAGTACATAGAATTTGGTTTACTAATTCATACTCATTTTATTGAAAATGCTAAGTCTAAGTAACGATTTTTTGCCAAATTATTGCAGTATATTAAGAAAATGAGACTGTTTTCTTATGCGAGTTTTTTGAACTTTAGCTTAGTGAACAGGGAAACGGTTCACTAAGCTTTTATCGCAAGGGACTCAGGTTCGAACCTCGACCCGCACTGCTAAAATTAATAAAAAAAATATCTTCACGCAATTCCCAATACAAGGGTAGATAGAGGTCGAATCTAGACAATTAAGTCCCTTCGACCCACCTTCCACCGACGATATTTTCGTCGCCGTCTCTATGTCCATGCCAACGATATTCGTACATAAGTTTTTTGAAAAACTCATTGGTACGAGCCTACCAACTGGGGATCGAACTCGGGTCTATTGACTCGAAATTCCGACCACCCAACCACTCGGCTATCGTGACTTTTTTAAATATAATAATAACATTAATAAATATAATAATTATCTTCACCCAATTCCCAATACAGAATCTATTGAATGTTCTACTGAGGATCTAAACCAACGCTGTAGGCGTATGCGGTGTTGTAGACTAAAACATCTACCTTACAAATTGTAACCCAGAATATAAGAAGTATTTATTCTAATTTCATTGACTTTGAAATAACACTCACTCAAATTAAGTTAGACGTTGACGTGATTATTTTTACTGAGTGCCGGCTGAATTCTTACAAACAGGTACCTCCTTTGTCTAATTATACCCCCTATTTTACTTCTAAATTAATAAATCAAAATGACGGAGTGGTCACATATATAAAAAATTGTCACAAAGTAAGAGTAAGAGAAATTGGTTTAACCCACGCGTCTTGCCTTGAAATCTCTATATGTAACTTTGTAATATTAGCAATTTATAGGCCTCCGTCAAATATCAGTGCTGATAGTTTTATTGATTCACTAAGTTTATATCTTGATACAATTGAATCACAGCAAAATGTTATAATTGTCGGTGATATAAATATAAATATTATTCCTAAAGAATCTCAACAAACTTATGAACGTAATAATAGACAAAATTATCTATCATCTTTAGTAATACACGGTATACTGCCTGGTCATACATTCCCAACAAGGCAACATGCATGTCTAGATCATTTGATGTTGAAACTTAACAAAAAGCAGTATTCGGCTTTTATTGCTATTTTAAACACTTCAATAACTGACCACCAAATGGCTTTGCTCAGTTTATCGAATACAGCTAAATCATTAGATTGTCGAAGGACAAAAATCACAATTAATTTTGATAAAGCTTACAATGATCTGCAGAAAAAAAATTTTGACGAATTATTTAGAAATATGGATGCAAATATTTTTACAGACCTGCTTATTAAAACAATCTCAAACACCCTCATTACACACACAAAAATTTTGTCTATCTCCAGAAGTAAACGCATTATTAAACCATACATAACAGAAGGTATTTTAAGATGTATAATAAATAGGAACAACATGCAAAAGGAATTAAAATTAGACCCTAAAATGAAATACTAAGTATAACATATAGAAGATACAGAAATTACTGCAACGGACTTATTAAAAAATTGAAACGCAAATATGAACGCGAAAAACTGGCTGTATCAAGTAAAGATAACAAAAAACTCTGGTCCACAATAAATGATATAACTCAATTTAAAGAAAACAAAATCTCAAACAGTGATTTACTCAGTATTGCACCGTCAAATAAACTGTCTGTTAATCTTGTCAATAAGTTTTTGCCAACATTGAAGAGACCTTGCTGAGGTGATCAAAGCTAAGCCTTTAACACACCTACCTACCATTTATCAAAATTCGGTAAACAAACAAGTATCATTTTTTGTTTTATTCAATACTGACCCTTACGAAGTTGAACAAGTTCTTATGACTCTCAATCCCAACAGTGCTCAAGGTTGGGATAATATACCTACAAGATTTATACAGCAATCTAAAAGCATTCTTGTTCCTGTTATTAGTGATTTGGCTAATCTTTGTTTTGCGTCTGGTGTATTTCCGAAGTCCTTAAAACAATCTATGATTACTCCGGTGTACAAGAGTGGGGACAGAGATGATGTAAACAACTACAGGCCAATATCAGTCCTAACATCAATTTCTAAGATCATTGAGAAACTTATTAACAAAAGATTAATCTCATATTTAAACAAATTTAATATCCTTGCGGAGAATCAATTTGGATTTCGTAAAAAGTTATCCACAGAAGACGCTGTTTCCTCCCTCACCTCACTTGTTGTTGATAATTTAGATAAAGGAATAAAGTGCTTAACAGTATTCTTGGACCTCAAAAAAGCATTTGACACCGTTTCTGTCTCCACGCTTGTTCACAAACTCGAGTATATTGGAATCCGTGGCACCTCATTGGCGCTTTTACATGATTATTTGAGTGACCGTAGTCAAAGTGTTAAAATAAACGATAACATTAGCGATTATATTAACGTAACTTATGGCGTACCCCAGGGTAGTGTTCTAGGACCTACACTTTTCCTGATTTACATGAATGATTTATGTAACTTAAATTTAGAGTTTGGGAAAATTTTCTCTTATGCAGACGATACTGCAATTGTGTTTTCGGGTGACTCGTGGGAACAGGTTCGCCAACGTACTGAATCTGGACTAAAATTGTTGCAAAGTGGTTAAATTCAACTTTCTTACACTGAACATAAAGAAAACAAACTACATATGTTTCTCAATTCGGAATTTAACTCACACAATCAGGATTCACGACTGCGATAACCAAGACTCTAAGCACTGTAACTGTCCAATCATAAAAAAAGTTGAAACAACGAAATATTTAGGTATTATAGTTGACCAAAATATGTCTTGGTATGCTCACATAAATTTGGTATCATCTAGAATGAGGAAACTTATTTGGATTTTTAAAACTTTGCGACATGTAACTTCGAAAGATCTTCTAAATAAAATATACATAGCTTTAGTTCAATCTATCCTGGTCTATTGCATTCCCGTTTAGGGTGGGGCTCTGAAAACAAAGTTTTTGGAACTTGAAAGAACTCAGAGATCCCTTTTTAAGGTTATGTATTCAAAAAGATACAGATTTCCCACCGCAGAATTATTCAAAATTAGTAACCTGCTTTCAGTCAGGCAACTTTACATATTACACTGCATTGTAAAAAAACATAAAACAACTACATTTGATCCAAGCATATTAAGTAAAAGAAGAAAGGATATAGTTTTTTCGTGTCCAACAGCGAGAGTCCAAAAAGAGAGTGGCTGAGTGGCTGCAATCACTTGACTATAAGGAAACTGAAAAGCTTTTAGAAGTACTACAATAGTTGTGAACGGTTTGATAGGTATATATTTATGTACAGAATACTCGCTCACACACACGGACAACACACTCACCCACCCACCTACATACACATACACACACGCGCACATGCACGCACTTACACAAACACAAACACACACACACACACACACACACACACACACACACACACACACACACACACACACACACACACACACACACACACACACACACACACACACACACACACACACACACACACACACACACACACACACACACACACACACACACACACACACACACACACACACACATGCGTATTTTTAATTATTATTCTTTGTTTTACTTTTGATTTTTTTTTTCTGTTAAAGTTGCCATTTTTACTTCTTAATTATTTTAAAAATTTACTAGTGTTAAGCAAGAGAACTATTACTTGTATATTATCTTGCTCTTATAGTTTTAAGTACCGCCTAGATTTTTACTAGCCTAATGGAAGAGCGGGGCCTCCTATTACAAGTAAATAATTATTACTTAAAAGGAGTTCTCCAGATGACATTTTGTTAACTAGGTTTAAGTTACTGAAATAAAGATTTTTATTTTATTTTTATTTATTTAATACAGGGGTAGACAGAGGTCTAGTCTAGACAATTAAGTCCCTTCGACCCACCTTCCACCGAAGATATTTTCGAGACAACGTAACAGGTGGTGAGCCCGTTGCCGCTAAAATTATTGAAAGCAATTTTAAGGTCAGACTTTACCACAAGCATGGCAGTCAACGAAAACATCGAGAGGAATCATGCCAGTCTGAGAAATAATAAAAAAATAACGAGGAATAGTGAAGTCCTTCAACACTGGAGCAGCGTGGCAGACATTCCCGTGCTTTAAAGTTTCTCCAATATTTTAGAGAAAAAAAAAATATCTTCACGCAATTCCCAATATGGGGGTAGACAGAGGTCAAGTCTAGACAATTAAGTCCCTTTGACCCACCTTCCACCGAAGATATTTTTGGGACAACGTGACAGGTGGTGAGCCTGTCGCCGTCTTTATGTCCAAGCCAACGATGAAATTCGTACATAACTTTTTGAAAAACTCATTGGTACTGCCACCTGGGGATCGAACTCGGGTCTCTCGACTCGAAATTCCGACCACCCAACAACTCGGCTATCGTGACTTTTATTTTATTTTAGAGAAGGCCTTTGAAATTAGAATTCACTGCTGGGAGTGGACATTTGGCATTTATGAGCTGATACTTTTCTTTTTGAACTTGGGGTGGGACGCATTTCAAATTAGTTATCATGATTCAAACCTATCTATAAGCTTCGTATTACAGGTGTCCATGGGCTGAAGTGACTAACACTTCACATTCTTTTTAATATGTCAAACTAGCAAACAGTTTACCTGATGGAAAGTGCGATGGTTTGACATCTGTAAAATATTGTCTATGCACGTCGCACTTGCCACTGTTATTCTTGTTGGCTCTTAAAACTAGTTCACAAGATTAAACGACTTTCTAATAGAAGAAGCTTCTAGATTAACATGAACGTCTCCGCATATGCTAAACTATTGATTCTGTTTATGAAGTTTAAGAAAAGTGATTACGACCTATATTTTTTTTTTATAGAAAAGGCAGGCAAACGAGCAGGCGGGGTAGGGAGGTGTGTGGGCCTCCGATTACCTCCACTCACCAGACGAAACGCAGAAGTTTGTTAAACTTTTACTTCACGCCGGGCCGGTGTCCCTATGTATGTATATCTTTATTAATTTTATTACTATTTTATTATAATGGACTGTGTAGACTGCATAGAGCCTCCATCAGTTACAATTGATATTTTATATATTTATGCGAATACTACATATTTTAAATGAATCGATACGATACGATTACAAATAAAACGGGAGTCCCCCGTTACCACGGATGCTGTAAAGCATCCGAAACGACGGGAAATAAAAACAGTTTATAAAAACTAATTAAAAACGTGAAAAAATCCGAAAAATTTGTTTTTTATTTAAAATGATATTTTTTAAACTAAAAAGTGTCCCTATCATTTAATTTCCAACCAATTTTACCAATTTTTTTGTAATTATAATTTTACATAAAAGTTTTTATTTTACATCGTGAAAAGAATACGAACAGTCAGACAGGGTTACATTCACATATATACATTCACATATATAAATACATGTCTTTGGCGGATTAAAGAATAGAAAAAGTGTTTTCTACATTGACCCGACCGGGAATCGATGACAACCGGTGTGTATCCCACTCTTTACTCACTCACGGAGGTAGTCATCTTAAGGTTTCAGCAGAGCTTGTTTTTCACCAGACATGCTCAGCCATGTCACACTATTAAAAACAAAACAAACATCAGATAATTCATATCGCGCAACGTAATATAAGCGGTGTATGTATATAATTTCGATAATGGAAAAAAAAACCTGCGCACACTCGTCAAATATTTGATATGGCAAGAAAGCTAGCTGTAAAGCCCCCCGCCCCAGACGTGGGAAAGCAAAGGTTCCCCGCTACCCACGCGTCGGGCACGTGCCGGCGAATTAATCACTATGCTTACTGTTCACCCCTGTTTGAATCGCATATGCTAAAGGATTTTGCACTCTACTACGAACATGAAAAAGACGATAATTGTAGAGATTGTTATGTAATTTATCGACTAAGTCATGTAATCAAAGGCTCGATTAAATTTTAGGTATTATGTTATGTAAAGATAGAGTGATATGTAAAATATTGATCGATCCGAGCTTTAGCTTTGTTTTGAATGTTAGTGTTCGTACTCGTAATTATGGATGTTTATATGTATCTGTTAATACTTATCTTATTATATAAAAATATATCTTATATAATATAAAAATATATTGTCGTATTATTTGTAGCGTTCGGTTGGACTGCAAGATAGTTCGGATGCTCAACTGCTGTCACGTTGTCCTATTTGAGCTTCGGTGAATGGTGGGTCGATAGGACTTAATATTCTAAGCTTTACCCCAGTTTTAGGAAAATACGTAAAGATAAAATAAGTATTTTTCAAATTATTTTTAGGGCTGCACTATAGATACATTTACAAATATCTTAGTGTGGTAACTTTAAATAAAATAATTGTCGTGTGATATCAGTTTAAGAATATACTATCCCGTTTCCACCTACCACGGCTATCGACAGATGGTGAGATAACAAGGACGAAAAATTCGAACAAAATAAAGTAGACCGGTAAAGCAGTATCTAAGTTGCAGTGTGTCTGCTACTCGCCAACCCGCTTGTCAAGCTTGGCTATCATGAGAAAACCTCCCTACGGGAGAGGCCTACACCCTGCATCTCAGTTTTACGGGTTGTTATGATGATCATATGATGAAAATATAGCAATTAGGTCGTCTTTCAATTCGCATCAAATCCAAAGTCATTGTCTGTGAAATAATGGTCGTGGTAAGTTAAGTTTAGTTGGGTAAGTTGTAATTTCTTTCGATACAAATGCTACATTTATGCAGAGGCAACACTGTCCATCAGCTGAGTCACGTCTACTACTTTACAGTGTATCAAGAGTCCACGGCTGAATGTGGGGAACTTCTCCAAAGTTTACCGCAAAAGACGGCCCTGACATCTCCCCGTAACATTGTTTCGCTAGGGTGCTTTTTTACTTGTATACGAACCCGAAACCCTGAGTTTAAAAAGCTGGATCACCACCAACTAGACTACAGAGTCGTAAAGGTGCAAATCTTTATAACATCCCAAATTTCTCAAAGTAGCACCCGACTCTATAAACTGTCAACACAGAGTACGCTACGTGCGTAGCGCTTTTTCTTTGTAGCACTTTGTATAAATATTAGGTGATTTTACCAACTATCGTAGTTGAGCCTCTCGTCTCGTATCATCTCGGCAATCACGCGCAAGGATTGCGGGAGTAAGTAAATAGATAGATAGGGACAACATACATTGCTCTAATCCTAAAGTAAGTAACTAAAGCACTTGTGTTTTAGAATCGGAAACAACGAAGATACCACAAACAGGGTGTGACAGTGGTGAAAAAGTGGTTTTCTACATTGACCCATCGGGGAATTTAACCCAGAAAATGAACACAAATTTATGAATTGAGTAGTTTATATAGTATATTTTTTCGACAGAATGTTCTTCATTTTATTATCTTTGTATTTATCATCACTACATCATCGGAACGACCTGTAAAGGTCCTCTGCAGGACATAGGATTCTACCGCATAGGAGAATTTGCCATAATCGCTACGCTTTGCAAACGGATTGGCGATCGCAGTACTAGATACCTCGGCTATTAGACGCTGCTGCCCATCACCAGTCTGCTCAATTACAGTGTAGAATTTTTCGATATGGTTTTCACGATACCTTGGAAACAGGTATACGCACAAGCGTTTTGTTTGCCCTTTGTGGGATTTGAACCGGCAACCCGTTTTTTCTAAATGTATTTTTTCTAAATCTTGCTTATATGAAAATTTTTCTCTTTTTACTTTTTGTACTTTTTGAGTTTTTTAATGGAGTATGAAATACCCCTAGACCGTGTTGACGTGTTTGTGTAATTGATTGATACTTTATCTGAATTATGTGATAACAAACGTTCGAACTTAAATGGATTAACATTAAATGAAAATAAGCTTACGATGACTTGAATGAAAAATGACTGAGTAATTAATGCAACAAACAATGAACTTAATGCATCTATATATAATAGACACGTAATATGACATTGAAGGGTCACCTTATAGATATGACCTTAACCCTATCGTAGAATTTTGTACCAGAGTTCGAACTGTTTACAAAACTCAATGGCTTTAGACAGGCGTACGTGCCCTGGAATACTGTTCTATAATGAGGACCCTCCTCTGATTCATTAGTAAGATTAATAACGGAACTATTTTTTTGTATCTGCACGCATTTTTAACATAGTAGGTACGACAGAGGTCCAGACAATTATGTCCCTTCAAATAAACACACACACACACACACACACACACACACACACACACACACACACACACACACACACACACACACACAGACACACACACACACACACACACACACACACACACACAGAGAGAGAGAGACACACACACACACACACACACACACACACACACACACACACACACACACACACACACACACACACACACACACACACACACACACACACACACACACACACAGAGAGAGAGACAGACACACACACACACACAGACAGACACACACACACACACACACACAGAGAGAGAGAGAGAGAGAGAGACAGACACACACACACACACATATATATATTTATGTACAGAATACTCGCTCACACACACGGACAACACACTCACCCACCCACCTACATACACACACACGCACACACGCACGCACGCACGCACGCACGCACGCACGCACGCACACACACACACACACACACACACACTAGATATAAAAAAGACTTAATATACTGACATATTAAGTCTGGTATTTTAAGATAAACTACCATCTGCAGGCAGTTAATACCATTTTGAAGATTTAGGCTTAGTTGCCTACACCCACGAGAAGAACGAGATAGATTCTTGAGTCATAATCACACCGCCGTGATGACGTTACGATAGCATCAATGGGATCTCCGAAACGTTTTTCAAATCGTAAATTCTAAAATAAACATTTGATATTCTTTTTTTCTTCGCAGCTATCAAATACGCGAGTCGCTGTGTGGTATTTCCATTTTATAGATTAACCGGCCATATTAACAATGAGGTCGTGAACTCATTCTTAAACAGGTCAATGGTGAATTGTAAAGAAGTTGGGTAATACCAGCGCTTTCTCTAAATATATATATACCTAGATAGTGACAAAATCATATACATTGCTCTAACCGATGCTCTAAGTAAGTAACTAAAGCACTTAATAATAGAAAATTCGTTAAAGTTCAAATAAAACCCTCCTGGAGTGAAAACTCGGCTCTCCTCGTTTCAATTCCGTATGCTTTATGCTACCGTAGCTTAAATGGTAAATACAGCTTACGTTAAAGGCGTAAACTGCGAGCGCTTTTACAATAGACTATTCTAAGCATCTCACTTAAGTGTTCCATTTTCAATATTCTTGTAATTTATATCGCTGGCATTGATATCAAGAAGTCGCCGGCGGCGTCACATGTTGGGAAATTAACACGTGACAGATGAAAAATTCTTTACAATAATAGGTAAAACGAATAGGTTCAAGGAAAGGCAAAGATAACAAACAGTATAAATATGTACCAATAATGAAATATCTTCACGCCATTCCCAATATAGGGGTAGACAGAGGTCTAGTCTAGACAATTAAGTCCCTTCGACCCACCTATCACCGAAGATAATTTGGAACAACGTGACAGGTGGTGAGCCCGTGGTCATCTTTATGTCCAAGCCAACGATATGAATCGTACATACGTTTTGAAAAAACCCATTGGTACGAGCTTGCCACCTGGGGATCGAACTCGAATTCAAATCACCCAACCACTTAGCTATCGTATGTTCCAATAATAATCTTTATTTTTTTAAAATCTTATCTGGTATACAAAACCTGTTACATGTTTGTATGAGCTTATAGTTAGGCAGACAGTAAAAGCCTTAGGCCACTGATAAAAACTATATTAAATAATATTTGGTACACAACAAAAGAAGGGTAACGTGATAAAAAAAATTTTAGATCCTTAAATTTCGTCGATATCTTTTTTAGTATTAAAGCTAACGGTACCACATAATTACGTACATATTTTCACAAATATACGAGTAATAATATCCTATACCGGATTATCAAAAATTATATTAATTAATAACAATACAAAATGAAGTTAATAAAAGAATTCATTAGTTAATTTACAATATACTTTTTAATAACTTTATAATATACTTTAAATAACATATACGAAAAAATATATATCAAATTGCTATATAGAGTATATAGTTCAGTGTGTACATATTTTTAAGAACTTCAAATCGGAATTTTCTTTTTTCTTTTTTCAATGTATAAAATAATATGTATTCATACATTCATCCATGTCTTTTCTTCTTGTGTAAAAACATTCATATTCACAAATCTTTGCCTCACGAGATTCGAATCCACAACCCTTACCTTCGAAGGCAGGGCCACTACCAACTACTTATTCGGTTACCGGGACATCTATGTTATACATTATATTGAGCTGATTTGTCTGTCCGGGTCACGGGAATGTTAATCAAGCGATGCAAGGTCGGTGGTTGGTTCACTGAACATCGTAAATACTGCGGGAGGCTTTATTTTAATTGAAAAGCCTGGTGACGTCATGGTACTTTGATGCGCCGTCATGTGAAATTAATTTCTCCAGCCTTTATTGAAAAGGCTTTTTAATTAAAGCGTCTTGCATTAAATTAAACGATTATTTACCGCAATTGTTTGGTGATCGGAATTCGAGTCAAGAGAACCGAGTTCAATCCACAAGGTTTGTGCCAACAGGTTTTCTAAAACCTGTTGGCACAAACCTTTCTTACTTACGATTTATTTATCGTTGGCGTGGATATAAAGGTGGTAACGGGCACACCGTCTACTGTGGAAGGTGGGTTGAAAGGACTAATAGTCTAGACCTATGTCTACCCCTGTATTGGCAATGATATAAAGATATTTTATTCTTTAAGATTTTGTCTCTTTGTTCCAGCTAATCTCTGAAACGATTAGACCGTTTTTTTTCGGTTTGGCTGATGTTATAAGGAGTAACTTAAGCTACTTTTATTTTAAAAGAAGACTTCAAAAAAATTTTTAATATTATAATTATGCTCAGACACCTTCTAGTAACATATTCCACATGGTTTCACTCAAATATCTTTAATGTTTCAAAAACAAAATTCAAAAACATGACACTTTACAATTTTGTAATATATAACATAAATAAATGAATATCATCACGCGATTCTTTATACAGGGATAGGTAGAGGTCTAGACAATTATGTCGTTACCACGCACCTTCCACCGCAGATATTTTTGGGACAACGTGACAGGTAGTGATCTCGTCGCCGTCTCTGTTTCCAAGCCAACGATATAAATCGTAACTAAGTGTTTTTACAAAACCTATTGATTTAAACCTGCCATCTGGGGATCGAACTCGGGACTCTTGGCAAGAATTCCGATCACCCAACCACTCGGCTATCGTGACATTTTTTCGAAAAAATATTTAAGGTTCCTCGTTAAATGTTAATCGCCTGCAAAGCTGCGGGGGCAGCTTGTAAAGAAATAAATTATTAATGAAAATGGGCAGAGATACCTCTTATTACGTGACTTAATGAAACAGTAACGTCTCCGATTAAACTCCACTGGGTCGCACTCGCCTCCATCGTTGTCCTAAAATAACAGAAAATAGGAATTAAGTTCGTCCGTTGTTACCTTGTTTTAAAAAAACAATAGGATAGTCGCATATTGCTCTAATCATAAATAAATAAATACATATATAGATAGAAACAACATCACATACATTGCTCCGATCCCAATTTAAGATGCTAAAGCACTTGAGGTATGGGAATCGGAAGCAACGAAGGCACCAGAAACATCCACACCCGAAAAAATGTCGAAAAAGTGTTTTTTCTACATTTACCCGAGCGGGAATCGTACCCGAGACCTCGAGATCGCGACAACATGAAAATCGGTATTTACGCCATTCGTCCACGGAGGTCGTCAAATCATATACGAATAAATTGTTTCTAATTTGATTTCGTTCATTAAATACTAAGATATACAATAGTCACGATAGCCGAAAAATATCTTCACGCAATTAATATATATAATATATATATATATATATATATATATATATATATATATATATATATATATATATATATATATATATATATATATATATATATATATATATATATATATATATATATATATATATATATATATATATATATATATAAATATATATAAATAGTAAATTTTGTTAAATCACACACATGCATTACCAAAGAGCACCACTTCTGTGAAGGAGATTATTTGCGACTGTTGATAATAGATAAAGAAGTTGACACTACGAATAATATTAGTTTTGGCTTCCTGATAGGCTCGGAATGTGTGCAAGATACCAACCTTGACACATAGCTTCTTTGCGTTTTAATCATAAATATCAATAATTACAGTAAAACAGTAGAGTCCGATGTGTATGTACATCTAAGAAAAGTAATACCTAAATAAATACATAAAGAGACATCACATACGTTGTGCTAACCCATTGTAAGCAGCTAAAGCACTTGTGTTAAGGTAAGGAAGATACCACAAACACCCAGACCCGAGGAAATGTAGACAAATTGTTTTCTTAATTGACTCGACCAGGAATTGAACCCGGGACCTCAGAGATGGCTGGTGTGTGCGTCTCTCCTACACGAAGGATTCGTCATTACCTATATCAGTGTACTCTCTATTTTGTATTTAAAAGAAGCGCATAAACTCAAACTGAATGAATAAATCCTTTTCGAAACTTGCTTTAAATACGGAATAATTTGATTTGTCTTTGTGATTTGCCTTATTACAAATGGAATTAAGAAGATTTATATTTTTTTATCTTCACGAATTTCTAAATACTGGGGACTCAGGGTTCTTGATAAATTAGTTCTTACACTAACAACCTATAGACCTTACATACATATATTAACAAAGATAAAAAATCAAATTACTAATATACTTACTCATAATTATACTTAAAAACACGCATCATTCAAGTACGAGTATATTTAATACTATCATATTCATCACACTAATATTTGCCCATAACTAGAACAGAGCTTAGGAGGAGGCCTATGTTCAGCAGTGGACTCTTGATAGGCTGTAAAGAAGAAGAAGAAGAACTAGAATCTAATTCTGCAACTTTTAGTTTCGAAGGTATTGTTACTGCCAATTAGGCTGACCAAGCAGGCTATAGAGGCTGACCAGGCAAAGGTAAACAAACACACAGATGACTGGAGAAAAGGCAAGAGAAAAAATCGCCATGTGTCATGATCCCTACATACCTATTTAAAAAAACGTTAAAGAATAAGGAAAGAAATAATTAGAGTATATATAAACTTACATATAGTCACGGTAGCCGAGTGGTTGGGTGATCGGAATTCGAGTCAAGAGACATGAATTCGATCTCCAAGTGGCAGGCAAGTACCAGTGGGTTTTTTCAAAACTTATGTATGATTAATATCGTTAACTTGGACATCAAGCGATAGGCGATAAGCTCACCACCTGTCTCGTAGTCCCAAAACATGCCTTCGATGGAAAGTTGGTCGAAAGGAATTTATTGTTTATATCTCTGTCTACAGCATTATGGGGAATGCCGTGAATACATTTTTTACAGTCCAAGTCTGCTTTATAATTCATTATGCACCATTCGGTGGTAACAACACTGAATAAAACTTAAATAGAACGATTTTCGTTTTTTTACAGCATCCGAAACGTCGGGTAATAAAAATAGTTGGTAAAAACTTATGAAAAACGCGATAAAATCCGAAAATCTTTTTATTTAAGATGTGTACCTGAATCCTGAATCTTCCTTGAATTTATAACTTCTTAACATTCTAAAGTGTTGGCTAGTGTTTAACTTGATTATGTCGAATAGAGATAACAGTATTCGTAAACATTCGTATTTGTAACCCCAGTTAGTCTTCGTTGTAAACAAAGAGTAAACAAACACCGCGTTAGGCTGTAGATACAGGTCGGAAACTGCACGGATGTCGACTTTTCTCTTAATCTTTGATAATGACCTTACTTTTTTTATTTATAATTATTAAATCTTGTTGTTGTTTTGTTATACTACGAGTTTTCGATAATTTTTATTATTATTCTGCGCACCCCCTGCCCTGCCGTTACCATGGCTGCCACCTAGCCCAAGACTAGCGTGGCCGCCGGGCGCTGAAGGCCATTTCTGTGTCCTTATCATTGGAGGGTCTTGCCATGGTTGTCGCTTGGCAAAAGTTTTGGCAACCGTAGCTTTTTTGTTCTCGAAGTTGTTATGCAGGAAGATTCTGTTGCCCATATATAAGAAAGTGCCATATATAAGTAGAAGAGTCTGTTGCCCTCCTGAAACATATAAGTCCCACTGTCGACTTTTACGACACACACGGGATGATGGGATGGCAGATTCATATACATAAACATAGGCTAACGCAGTATAGTACGACCCTAGGTTCGTTTGCTGGACTAAAGTCGGCGACGGGCTCACCACCTGTCTCGTTGTCTCAAAAATGTGTGTCTTCGGTGGAAGGTGGGTCGAAAGAACTAAATTGTCTAGACCTCTGTCTAACCTTGTATTAGAACTACAGGGGAATGGCGTGAACATTTTGTCTGAAGAGAACTTTGACTCCATTATAGGAATATAAGCATAGGATATAAAAATTTGGCGGTTTGAGATCGACTCTAGAATATGCAACTTCCTTTCTACTATGGTTGTCGTACGAGGTGGCTAAGAGAAAAGCATTGACATTATCAATGGCTACCGACAGACGGAAAACTACTGAACCAAAACTATCAGGCCTATGAAAGGCAGCAGAGGCTAAGGTACAAGATGTATGGTACTGTGTTCGCCAAGCCGCGTGCCGTTCGTGGCAGACAATCCTGCGGGAGAGGAAAATATCCAGCAGTGGACTATTACACACCGTTATAACACCTATTATCTTTATGGCATTTCCAATACTAGGGTAGTATTGGAAATGCCATAAAGATAATAGGTGTTATAGGTCGGAGGTCCTATCGACCCACCTTTTACCGAAGATATGTTTTAAAACAACTTGACAGGTGATGAGTCAGTGGTGGAGGTGTCGTTGTCTTTATATCCAAGCCAACGGTTAATAAGCCATTCTTATGTAACCTAGCCTTAACAAGTTTAGCTATAAAAGTGAAAGTTACTCTATGCTGTCTTGTATTCTTTTTGATGGCGATTTAATTTCAAATACAAAATGTTTTTATTTACGCAATTCCCAATACAGAGGTAGACAGAGGTCTAGTCTAGACAATTAAGTCCCTTCAACCCACCTTCCACCAATATATTTTCGGGACTACGTCACAGATGGTAAGCCCGTAAGTCCGAATTAAATCGTTAGCTTGGCTTGGACGTTATGTCCGATATACTACGGACGATATAATTCGGACATAAGTTTTAGAAAAACCCATTGGTACGAGCCTGGCATCTGGGGATCGAACCCGGGTCTATTATAAATATATTGGGTGCATAGTTTGGATACTATGACGACGACAGAGCCACCACTTGAAACGTTGTTCCAAATAAGCTTCGTTGTAAAGTGGGTCCTAAGGACTTCATTATTTCGATCTCTGACTACCCCAGTGGGAATTTGCGGGACGATATTTTTTAACGTTAATTTTTAAGCGCTTTAGTTAGGATATCATAAAGTATTTGATATCATAAAAACGTTTCCTGCAAACTCATAGGCTGAGAGATCTCTTTTTTATGCTATTTTTATTTGGCCTAGATAATTGCGGTTAAGATGACTGATGCTCCTGTATCTGTTCTTTAACTTGTACATTGGCTTGGACATTGAGACGGTGACGGGCTCACCACATGTGACGTTGTCCCAAAATATCTTCGAAAAGACTTAGTTTTCCAGATCTTTATCTACACCTGTATTGGAAATGGCGTGAAGATATAAGGTAAGTATAATGTATCGTTGACTTGGTCACTAAGACACTGTCGCTTTGTAATGTATCGGTGAAAAGTGGGTCGAAAGGATTAAATTGTCTGATCAAAAGCCAAAAAGTATCGTCAAGTGTCACGATCCTTGCATAATTCTTTCGCTCCTACCAAACTCATATTTTTTACCATACGTTATCTATACGTACGTAGAAATAACCGAGTAGTCTCCACGCTTCCTTCTATGAGCGATTTGCTCACATAGTCCTCAAAATTTATTCTTTTCCCTCGACACTTTTTACTGTTCGCTTTCGCGCTGTATATTTTCTAACAATTTGTTCTTCACTCATGCGCTTAAGCCCAAACAGTCTAAGTCCTCCCTAATCTATTTCAGTGATAAGATCATTCAAACCTGTCTAATTATCTATTTGTTAGTTTAGTTTTTGGTTAGATGAGTTTTAGATTTTTGCTATTTTAATAAAATTGCCAATTGTTCACAGTATCTACTAATTAAGTAATAATTATTTTATGAAACTTTTTAATAGAAAACTTAAAAATTTTACCGCGTTTTCACATGCCGTAGAGGTTCTTAAAATAACACGAGCACGATTTTTATTGTTTTAGACAATTTAGACGGACAAAATGTATGTTATTTAATTATATTCGTTATTTAATGACGTAGATATGATATCTTTCTTTTTGTTACAAATTGAAATAATCTGTGCTTAAGGAGCTAATAAATAATAATAATAATAAATAAATATCTTCCCGCAATTCCCAATACAGGCGTAGACAGAGGTCTAGTCTAAAAAGTTTAGTCCCTTTGACCCACCTTGCACCGAAGATATTTTCGGGACAACGTGACAGGTGGTGAGCCCGTCGCCGTCTTTATATCCAAGACAAAGATGTAATTCGTACATAAGTTTTTGAAAAACCCATTGGTACGAGCCTGCCACCTGGGGATCGAACTCGGGTCTCTTGACTCGAAATTCCGACTACCCAACCACTCGGCTATCGTGACTTTTATATTTTATGGTAAAAAATAATTTAATAATATTTTATGGTAAAATTATACATAATTCAGTTTTTGAATTATTATTATTGATGCTCCTTAAGCTGCTGATTATTTACTGTTTACTATCATACATTAAGCTCTAGATGTAGTGTTGCTGTATTAATTTTAAACGGGGCCCGCACGCCCCCTCCCTCGGAAGGGCGAAGTAACGACGCGGGAGGCGAGGTAGCGTTCCTCCAACGCCGCACTCCCTCGTAGACGCGCGAGACGATTGCACACGTGTCGAGAGTTACTCTATTCGTAATTTCAAAGTTTTATTATCGTGAAGTGTCAGTGATGGTGCTGGCAGATTTCCTCACAGAGACGAGAAGGCGATGGTTGAAGGTTTGTAACATTTAATTCATTATTTAAATCTATTTGTTGATTTTTTTCTTCTAAAGTCAATGTTTTGTTAATTTTTTTTAAATTAAATATGTTTGTTTTGGGTATATTATTTTCTATACTTGAATTCATTTATTTTTAACTTTTTTTAAATGTCGCTTGATTCATTATTTTGGTTTTGATTGTATATTCATACGTATATGTGTCACTGATACTGTTTTGCGTTAGTAAACAGGTGAATATTCCGAGTTCACCCGGGTTCTGTCTTATAAATATAAATCTAGTATTCAAATTACTAATTCAGGTAATAAATAAATACATACGTAGATAGGTACAACGTTCATTCTTAATTTTAATTACTAACGTGATTTTTTAATTATAATTTAAAGATTTCCCTTTCGAAAGTAAGAGGGAGAGAGAGAGAGAGTGTTAAAAAAGTTTAAAAAAGAATTTATAAAGCTCTCTTTTGATTCATTGATTTTTTTACGATTAAGTCACGATAGCCGAGAGGTTGGGCTGTCAGAATTTCGAGTCAAGAGACCCGAGTTCGATCCCCAGTTGGCAGTCTCGCACAAATGGGTTTTTAAAAATCTTATGTACGAATTACATCGTTGGCTTGGACATAAAGACGGCGAAGGGCTCACCACCTGTCACGTTGTCCCGAAAATATCTTCGGTGGAAGGTGGGTCGAAGGGACTTTATTGTCTAAACTATACCTCTGTCTACCCCTGCGTAGGGAATTGCGTGAAGATATTTATTAATTCTATTTTATTGAATTTTTCATGACAATACAATTGTTAAATTGTATTTACCGTTCCCCGTACGTTCATGTTTACTTACAAACGGTGCATATTGGAATCTAAAATTGAAATCTAAAGTTTCACATTTTATATAGATTGGATTCAGTCAGTGGGAAGACTTCGATGGTTGCTATCTAGTGTATGTTGATTTTATTAAAATAATTTGTTGTCCAGCAGCGTATAAGGTGCGAGGTGTCTGGTACTGCGATCGCCAATCCGCTTGCCAAGCTTAGTGGTTGTGGCGAACCTTCCCTTACTAGAAAAGCCAATGTTATATGACCTGTTATGTGCTGTTATATATGTACATAATTTATTATCGTACTCACTCTCTAACTTCCATGAATAAAATTGAAAATTATAAAGATATTTTAGATCTTATTTAATTTGAGATAGAGCTGACGACTTTTTGTTTGACTTGGCCTTAGGGCTATTTGGTCATAATCAAATTTATAAATAAAGGATCAGATACAAAGATAGGAATTGTTACCTTCATTACCGAGGGTTGCAGATTAGATGCCGCTTAAGGCCACCATTTGTGTTATGTATATGAATGTTTATAACCGAGTCATGATGTTAATCTCTTTATACATGCATGTATATATGTAAAGTATATATGAATATGTAATAGTCAATAACCTAATGGTTTATAGTCCGGACTGCAAAACATAACGTCGCAAGTACGAGTCCGACTTTCGACTGTCGTGAACCAGAAACAAAAATTGTCGTTTATTCAAAGCTGTTTACTGGAATACTAAAAATCGGATGAGAGATTCATTCATTACCCAATAAATATCTTCACGGTAATCCCCAATACTGGGGTAGACAGATGTCTAGACAATTGAGTCCTTTCGAGCCAAACTTCACTGAAGACATTTTTTGGGATAACCTGACTGGTGGTGAGTCTGTAGCCGTCTTTACATCCAAGCCAACGATACAAATTGTTCATAATTTTTTGAAAAACCTATTGGTACGCGCCTATCACCAAAGGATCGAACTCCACCACGACAATATATTTATTATGTTTCGACGAGTCCAGATCTTTCTCGATGATTTGAAAGCGTGGAAAAGTATTCAAAATATTTACTATACATTATTATTAAAATTTAATGGTTAATACATGCTGGTTAATAATATCACATTGTTAATAAGATCATTAGTTAATAAGTCACGATAGTCGAGTGGTTTGGTGGTCGGATTTTCGAATCAAGAGACCTGAGTTCGAACCCCAGGTGGCAGCACCAATGAGTTTTTCAAAAACTCATTGGTACTGCCACCTGGGGTTCGAACTCGGATTTCGGTGGAAGGTGGGTCAAAGGGACTTATTGTCTGGAATAGACTCTGTCTACTCCTGTATTGGGAATTGCGTGAAAATATATATTATATTATATTTATTTATTTATTTATTATTATTTATTTAAACATGCTGCTTATTTAATTTATTTTTTTAATTTATAATTAGAAGAGTTAGTAGTGAGTTTGTAAATAGTAAGAGATATTGTTCTTTTTTCAGTACTCGACATAGTTTTTAATTGAACGTAGGATGGCTTCGTAATGCGACCTTATTTTACTAATTATTACGAGTACTCATCGGTTATAATTAGCGTTATCAATTAATCTTGAGATAAATAATAACAATAATCACATTTGTTTACAATCCGTAATGCGTTCTACATTCAAGATATGCCAAATGATAGCATCAAGCCACTTACATAACAAGAAATTAGGTCTAAACAACAAAATATTTTGTAAACAACATTTTTGGTTCAAGTTCCTTGACGTCAGCCGATTGGTTAGTTAGTCTACATTCGTATAAAGATTTTTTGAAATTTAAATACGATTTGGGTCGTAAGATAACTACTGACACAGTGACAGGTTCACCACCTGACGCGTGTTTGCTAATATTTTTTATATTCATGCATTTGTCAATACGGTCACGTAAATTGGGAGAAGAGATAAGACAATTTATTCTTTTTGACCAACATTATATATGAGCTTATTTTAACGCCATCTTAGTGTCCGAGCCACTGAAAAAATGTCGAGCTTTGCTACATTTGAAACAATTCATTCAGCAACCCCTAAAAGTGTTTCGCGCGTATTTCGGTAAATGTCACTCATTCATTCCACTTAAGCTACAAAAGTTAATTATTGAAATTTCCAATCAGGAGACTCAGTTCTAATCAGGGTATCTTACGTATTATCTGTGCGAGTAATTGTTATTTGTCAAAGAGTATGTAAGCACTTCCGTATGTGTTGTCAAACAGTCGTACAGAGTAGAGATTGTCAGTAATTTTTTTGGAGTTTATGGCCTGGTATCAAGACGTTTAAGCCAAAATTGCCAGTAAATTATTTCTTAATGTTGTCACTATATAATTAAAGAAATTGAGGATACTTGTCTTCTATACTTATCTGATTCTAATAAAGTATAAGTAAGTAACTCATTTATGGGGTCGGATGTACGCGCTTCAAAAAAAAATCCCGTAAAACAATCAAAGAAAAACTATATAAAATGGTTATTACAATATAAATGAATATATTTATGATTGTGGGAATGATTTGATTCCCACAATCATAAATATATTCATTTATATTATTTCGCTTCGCTCGCTTCGCTTTTTCTATTTAAATTAATGTTCAGTAATGTATACCCCTTATACCCGTTTAAAAAAAATGCAAAAAAGACAATAATTATGGACTTTCTTTCGCCTTTCTTTTCCGTTGAAGGTTAAATTAAATTTTTAACTTCTGTCTTAACTTAAAAATGGCGTCCTTTGTTACTAATATCGATAAATAAATAATTTGATTTTATATAGTATAATGCGGTGAAATGTACGGTCATGTTTTGAGTCATTAAATGTGAAAACACAGTCAATAAATTACAGATTGCTAAAGCTATTTATGGCGCGTAAGTCAACATCGTTAGTGAAAGACTATCAGGCTTATACAGTAATTATAATAAATAATAACAATTGTAAGTGTAAATAACATAATTGTATGTTGATGTACCCTTATCGCTTACGTTTTGTTCCATTATAAATGATACCGTAACAATATACTAAACGGCCTTTAAAAATATACTTCAGGACATAGGCGTCTACATTAAGGTAGATTTCTTAGTCAAGCTGTAATCGTATTGTCGATGGTAGTACCGGACAGCTTGCACTTTAGACCTGCTCGGTGACGGTCTGCTTAAATTAGATCTGTTATATATTGTAACGTCACGATAGCCGAGTGGTTGGATGATCGGATTTCGAGTCAAGAGACCCGAGTTCGTTCCTCAGGTGGCCGGCTCGTAACAATGTTTTTTCAAAAACTAAAGTACAATTATATCGTTGGCTTGAACGTAAAGATGGCGACGGGCTCACCTCCTATCACGTTGTCCGAAAAATGTCTTCGGTGGAAGGTGGTAGCGCTACACATCAGCTATGTTGTTGCATGAATAGGCCGGCTCGACCGGGGAAGTAGAAGTCTAACAACTTTGAGTTTTGTCTGGTGAGTGCAGGTAACCAGAGGCCCACACACCCACCTCCCCCAATTCTGGGGGGGAGGGGCACTCTAAGGCTGGCAACGCATCTGCTATGCCTCTGGTATTCATCAGCAATATCTCTTAGTTGCGTCTTACATAAGTAATTACCAGTAGGAAAGTATTGCTATTTCGTTTCATCGCGTTTCTAATGACAACGGTACTAAAGCAATAACCACTTCTATACAGAAAAACATCGTCTAGTCAACACATATTTTTAGTGTTGTTTAACGCATTGCAAATCACACCGGCGCTAGAGAAGTTATCACTTAAAAATAGAACTAATTCGTCAGAACAAAAGACATATTTTTAGTGTTGCTTTTCGTTTTATCTCGCTTCAAAATATACCGGTGCTAAATAATTTTTCACTTCAAAATTGAATAACTTCGTCTAGTCAATGGAGAAATTTTTGAAGTGTAGTTATTCGTTTCATAACGATTCAATTCACAACGGTTCTAAATATGTTTTCACTTCAAAAAGCAATGTTGTCATCTGGTGTATTTCATTTCAATATATAGAATTCAAAATGTATTCATGTAGTTAACCGAAAGATTCTAAAAAAAGAAAGCATCTACGATCGCTTATTCGCAGACCAAACTAACCCAGTTAAATGTTTATTTTTAATCTTTTAAAACTATAGAGAATGGAGGTTAAATTTGGAAAATAGAAAGAGAGAGGTGCTGGGCAGATATCACGTGTGTGATCCTTTTAATTATGAATGTTAAGTTGTCTTTGATTCATAACAATCGTATTTTAATTGATTGGAATATGTAACTAGTAAATGCATATAATACTTTATCTATAATAGAAATCTTTACGCTATTCCCAATACTGCGGTAGATAGAGGTCCAGACAATAAAGTGCTTTCGACTCACCTTTTAACAAAGAATTTTTTTCTGACAACGTGGCTAATGGTGAGCCTGTCGCCGTCTTTATCTCCAAGCCAACTATATAAATCATACAATACTTTTATTCAAAAAGTATTGTAAGATTAAGTTCTCGAAATAATTTATGAAAATTTTGTGTTCTTGTGTACGTAAGCGTTGTCGTAACTTCAAAACATTTCAGGGACTTTAGTTTTCGTGAGTAAAAGTATAAAGATTTGTGCTGTTTTTTTATAGAGACTTAGTTAAATAATTTAAAATATGACTTTGTATAGGAAAGAAACGAAAACTGGCGATCGAATTCAGGTCTCTCGACTTGAATTCCTGTCGCACAACCACTCGGCTATCGTACCTTATTTGATTATTTAACGTTTTGCCAGTGACAAGCCAACTCATTGTTTCAAGCCTTCCTCTTAGGGATCAAACTCCAGTGTCCCTTCCGATCACAAAACCATTCTGCTATCTAGACATAATTTACTTTTTACTATTTCTGTAATAAAATATACGGAGTAAAATTAAATCATAAATAAATAAAACAAGACACTAAATATAGTGATGTTCCTTCCGATTACCTTAGCGGCCATAGACAATATAAAATCTTTTTATAGCGTTAGTTTTCGCACTACGACCTTGTTACACTTCCGAATTCTCCTTGGGAGTTTATCAAAATATTTTTTTATGACAGTAATACTTTATGAGCGTCAAGGAAGGACAGGAAGCTTAAACGCGTTACATGTAATTAATCTAATCTTGACAATATACATACAACACTATTTGCGGAACCGAATTTATCGCGCCATATTGTGATTGTTGAATTTTAAAATGTGACCAATATTTTGTGATAAAAATATGTTGTGTAATTTTGCATGTTTTTACATGTTGAGTGTGGACTAACTTTCTTCTAAAACTATATCAGCTTTATCTTGATGTGGCCAGTGCCTAGCACGAGCCTGTAATGTAATCGACTGACCGTTTCTATTTTTAAATTAATAAAGTACAATATTTATTAAATAAATAAACAAATATAAATATCTTCACGCAATTCCCAATACAGGGGTAGTCAGAGTTCTAGTCTAGACAATTAAGCCCCTTCGACCCTCCTTCCGCCGAAGATATTTTCGGGACAACGTGACTGGTGGTTAGCCCGTCGCCGTCTTAATGTCCAAGCCAACGATATAATTTGTACATAAGTTTTTGAAAAACCCATTGGTACGAGCCTGCCACCTGGGGATCGAACTCGAGTTTCTCGACTCGAAATTTCGACCACCCAACAACTCGGCTATCGTCTTGTTGTATCGGCGACTTACGATACTTGCCACAATATTTATAAATTTTTCTTTTAATGATTTATTGTTAGTTACGGCCTGGGTTGTCCCATTGCAATATACAGTTTTTATAAATAATATAAAAGATAAATTATCTTTAAATTTATTTCCAATACCGGGATAGACAGAAGTCTAGACAATTAAGTCCTTTCGACGCAGCTTTCACCGAAGCCTTTTTGGGACAACTTGACAGATGGTGAAACTATCGTTGTCTTATCGTCCAAGTCAACAGTACAATATATTTACATAGACAAATATTCATGTTTATATAAACATCCATGTTTTGAGTACAATCATGCCTCATTCATCACACCCCTAACAGGATTCGTAACCGCAACCCATAGCTTGGAAAATAGGGTAGCTATTCACTAGGCTATCGGCAATCAAGTTTTTATAAGAATGCGAAAAAAAATACCAGAAAGGCGACACGCGCACCACTCCGCACCGGGAGTCTATTGTGTAACTCAAGAAGCTATTAGTGAGGGCCGGCCGTAAAATTTCGATTACGCAACAATCCATAGACAATGTGAGACACTTTTTGCTTATCAAGGTTTCTGTGTCAATCGACTTACGGGGGAGCCATTATTCTTGGAGTGCTCGTGAATTTTGCTACTTACAAAGAGCCTCGAACAAAAGGATGTCCAGTGTTTTTGGCATTGTAACTTTTTAAAGGTTAGTTTTTGTGTCGCTTATGATTCCGTTGAAGAAAGAATGATGTTATGCTAAATGAAAGCTACAAAAAATATGCTACAAACGTTAAATAAAATATATACGTGAATAAAAGATAGATGGGGATAACATCACATACATTGCTCTTCTGACGATCTCCGTGGACGAGTGGCGTAAACACCGGTTTTCAAGGTGTCGCCATCTCGAGGTCCCGGGTTTGATTCCCCGTGGTTTTTCTACAATGATCCGACCGCGAATTGAACTTGGGACGTCAGAGCTGGCAACACAATGAAAAGCGGAGTTTACGCTATTCGTCCATGAAGGTCGATAAAAATTGATGCTCTTCAAACGCCTCAAGATCTACATAAATTACAGCTAAGAACCACTTCGATCACATCTGCTTTTAATCACAATGCTACAAACAGACACAGTTCCTCACGTTAATCTTATGACATGCCTTTTTATGTTTGATGTTCATATGGAAAAATGCTATAGGGAAAAGGATTTCTCGTGTTTTTCCGGTATTTCTACGGAACCTTATAAAGGTCTTTCCAATTGAGTAATATAAATAAAATAAATATCTTCACGCGTTCTCAATACAGGGGTAGACAGAGGTCCAGTCTAGACAATTAAGTCCCTTCGACCTACCTTCCATCGAAGATGTTTTCGGGACAACGTGATAGGTGGTGAGCCCGTCGCCGTCTGAATGTCCAAGCTGACGATAAATTCGTACATAAGTTTTAGAAAAAACCCATTGGTACGAGCCTGCCATCTGGGGATCGAGCTCGGGTCTCTTGACTCGAAATTCCGACCACCCAACCACTCGGTTATCGTGACTCCAATTGAGTAGGTAATTAGGAACTAAAGTCAGCACTGATTATACCGCTTGAATGTGGTACAATCAGGCCATGACGTAGCAGAGTTAGTCATTGTAATATATTTATTTGCAATGCATGCATGCTCTTACAGATAGCAGCCGGGAAATAGACAGACCGCAGGGCTGACACAATATTTACTCTATGACGTGATAGTATGTACTCATTAGGCAATTAATTTCCTGGAACCTAATAAAATGATAATGAAACGTACAAATTTTAAACTGTGGTTTATTTTTTTTTTATTTTAATATTTTACGGTGGTCATGAGGGTAATAATTGGCTGTTGATATAACGTCGAATGTAATCTTATTATTTTTTTTCGTTGTGTTATTTTTATTTGCCTGTATTTTATAAATTTATATAAATCATTTTTTTTTATCTAAGTCACGATAGCCGAGTGGTTGGATGGCACCGATTTTTCATCACGAACCCACACAAAGCAGGAAATCTGCTTAATAAAGAACTTTGCTTTTTTACATATTCTCATATTTCCCCAAAACTGACGCAGATAGAGGACTAGACATTAATTGTCTTCCAACACACGTTTTTCCAAAGTTTTTCTTATTTAGAAGATCACGATAGCCGAGTGGTTGGGTGGCCGGAATTTCGAGTTGAGAGACCCGAGTTCGATCCCCAGGAAGCTCGTACCAATGGGTTTTTCAAACAGTTATGTACGAATTATCTCGTTTGCTTGGATATAAAGACGGCGACGGGCTAACCACCTGTCACGTTGTCCCAAAAATATCATCGTTGGAACGTGGGTCAGTGAGACTTAATTGTCTAGAATAGACCTCTGTCTACCCCTGTATTGGGAAATGCGTCAAGATATTTTTTTATCTTGCAACTCTCGCCAATAACATACGATGACCTCGTAGACCTCGTCTTGTCTCGTATAATTATGTATAACTTTTTTTTTTAAACGAAAACCATCATCCACAACATACTTTTTAAAAGTTCAACTAATTACAGGCTTTATTAAGTTTTGAGAAACGATGACGCACAATCCCTAAATAATCAAGTATTTTTTAATAAACGTTTTCTTTTTAGAATGATATCTATGTCCATGAAGTTCGAATATTAAATACTATTTAAAAAAATATTGACCAGATCGCTACGAACAATTTCAATTTATGTACGTGGTAGAGCCATTGTTAATTTTATTATTTATTTTAACGTAGCAAATACTATATATTTCACACCTTACATTAATATTCCGAATCTGTGCGTATTCAGAAATACTGAAGAATATTTACTCCAGATTCCCGTGGACTTTGAACTAACAATATTTACAAGTCTACGTGTTAGCACCGGCTATTGGCACGTTGTTTGAAAGCGTAACGAGGTTTTAATGGACTCTGAACGAGAACTTTACACGTTTCGGCGCCATTGTAATGAGCCCCTGTTTCTTTTTTTAGCTGTTTGGCGCCATTTTTTTGTTTGTTTCTGTTTATTGCCAGTATTGAACAGAATTTTGTAATGTGTTACACAAGTGCATTAGATAAATATCGCCGGTAATATTTCTAAATATAATGATGTAAGTACTTATTAGTAGTTTGTTAGAAAATTTATGCTATGACTTATTAAAACAAATCTTAATAAGTTGTGACGTTTGAAACTATGAAATTTGTTAAGGGCTGGCTTTCCTTCACACCTCGTGACATACTGGATTTTGATAAAACTGTGTATTGTAAACAACAACTGTTGCTACTGTCTGTTTTATGTGAAATTTGCTTTCGGAATTATTTCATCACTTTTTTATATTTCTATGTAGCTGAATACACATATGATGTTAATGTAAAATTGATTTTAGTAAGAAGTGCTCCGTTTTAGTCTTTCTAAGGTTAAGAACTAGGTCAGAACTCCTCGTTGGATATAGTGAAACGTCATGTGATAGAATTTTTCTTCTAAAGTTAACGGCCTCTGTAATGTTTACTGTTTCTTAGCAAAATTATTGGTACTTAAAATGTGTTGCTACGTCATCACACCTTGGAAGCAGGTGTGGGCTGCGCGTGATTTACAAGCAGGAATTGTGGATCGCTTCACTTTATTTATTGGCGTAGTAAAAGCACTTCGACGCTTTAACGAACGATATGTTTTGCTAACTTAAATTTGAAATTGAATTCAGGAAACTTGCTTGCAATTGAAAAGGTTTATTTTCATTGTTTATTGAATTCAATGATAAATTAATGATATTAGTTTAACTTTAATATTTAATAAAATTCCATTAGTGTCTATTTTTGTTTGGATAATAATATATGCGTAAAAACTAAGTGATATTGTATATTAACGAAATATAAATCGGCTCGCATATGTACGTTCCATTTATTTTTGTAACAAAATAGTTATTTGTTTTTCCAGTAGTTTCTTAAAGGTATTTTAAGCATCTGACGATATAAGAGATAAATTGTAAATATAAATACGCATATAAATTTATCGTCTTTATATTTTTATCACGTATCACATACAACATTAGAATTAAGACATTTCAACTGTACGTAACACATTTGTTTGAGTAATTCACAATTTTGTAGGCGTATTCGTATAGATATGGAGTATATTTAATATTTCGTAGTAATAAAGATCATTGGTTGCAAAACTTTGGTCGTGGCTCACGGCTAGCGCTGACTTGTTTACTCTCTTATCGCGTTCAAACTTCTCTTTGCCTATAGTTGTTTGTACGAGACGTGTGCTCCATTGTGTAATTTAAAGCGTCGCTACAATTACGACACGTGCTAGTTCTTTTGTAAGATAAGATTTTATTCGCGAGAGACATTTTTAGAGACAGTTTAGAGACAAAAATACGTATTTGATAAAATTTTAAATAATCTGTTACACAAGTCTGTTATTTTTGTAGTTTTTAAAATTACACACCAATATTGCTGTATTTTTAATTTATTATTTGAATTAATAAAAAATATTCATGATTATTAAATGATAATGTGATCCAAAAAAAAATTAAAAAATATATTGCAACACTGCCATTGTTATTTCCCGCCATTTTATAATGACAGAACGTTCCCGGTTCCCGCGTAAATGTACGCACGACTTAACGCTGGTGATGCGTTGTCTGGTCGACCATTACGATGAATAATTGCAACCCGCTGATAGTGAAACGGGAAACGATATCTATTCGGACACATGTAGGTATATTAAAGGATGGCGCGCTCAATATGCGAGATTTACTGCCACTCAATTATGTTTTTAAAACACGTCATAATAGTGATAAATGAATTACACGATATGTAAAATATGTCCACATTTTATTTACACACAGATTGCAGTGTGGCAGCAATGTTAATTAGGCCTTTGACACAGCATGCATTTTTTTACAGCTAAGAACCAAGGTTTTAGGAGTATTGGCGATAAAAAAACTATTGGGAATATTGGAATTAACGCTATGGAAAATTATTATACATCAATGGCGTACATTATGTCGTCAGCTACTTAATAGTTGACCCAGTTTTGGTATTTATAAACAATTATCATACAAAAATTATACGTAATTAATCAAGCAATCAAGTCGAGTGTAGTTACATCATCTCTGGTTTATAATAATTGACTCTCAAACAATACACAATAATTTTATTTAACAACTAATCATTTTTTAGTTCTACCCAGAACATATTCAATACCTGCGTAACCTTCAGAAATACATAATAAAAATATAAAAATTAACAAGCTATAACATAATTATAATAAATAATTGTCTAGACTAGACCTCTGTATGACCTTGTATTGGGAATTCCGTGAAGATATTTATTTATATATTATTTCTGAAACATTATCTATACAAAAACATGACACCTTAAAAGAATGTTTAACATTTGTAACGTAGGAATGGGTTTTACTTTTTTTTAAGCCAACAAGCCAAAGCGATTGCATTTTAATTCAGCCAGTTCATAAACAGAGTTCGACAATACAGTTCACTTTAAAGAGTGTGACGTCACAGTTCACATCAGACTGTTCAGCCGCACAAGTCACAATCTATCGATGTAGCAAAGGGTTACGTTACTACGAATTACGTTACTACAACTATACGAGTAGGTTACTACGAAGGAAAAATATTTGGATAGTTTGTCCATGACAAACAATCACGAAAATGTAATCGATTGTTAGTCCTCGCCTTGGTTTGCTAACGCCATCACTTTAGTGATTATTCTAAAAGCGGGCTAGCTGATATCTAATCCTTCTGTATTGAATCAGTCAGGGATACTCATCCTAACTTACCTGTCCGGTAGTTGTGGAATGGTATACGGGTATGCGACCCCGGCTTCCTAGCTATTACTGTCCTATCCCTTGCCTTCCTGGGCGGTAATATCCTACCTTTCCTAATTCCCACCTTAACTTACCAATCTTCCTTTTCTCACAACCTATACTTCCCTTTCCTTACTCCTATTCTCTCCGCCAATCCAACGTCTGCCGTGCGGATGGATGCATGGCTAGGGGCAAGCCTAGTCGTTAGCGTGCCACACTGCCCTGGGACCGGGCGACCCAGAATTAGGCTAGCCTTACCCTGGCATGCGGGGCTCTGCTGGGGTGGACAAACCTTTCCTTGCTACTCGTGGGAACGCAATGGTGAATTTTACTTACCAAAATGGCGGCGATGTGGTTCGCCACCCATCACGTCTCGTTTCTCGCGGGGCGAAAAGCGGCCCATGGAGAGCCGCTTTGCTACGTTGAATGTAAGAGGAGGAATGGATGGTAAGGTAGATGAAGTATGTCAGATGATGGACGAACGATGTATAGATATCCTGTGCGTGAACGAAACCAAGAGGAAAGGATGTGACACCACGGTTCATGGTCCCTACACGGCATACTGGTCAGGAGTCCCCAAACCAGCCGAGGCTGTCAGGAGTTGGTGTGATTCTTTCCTCTCGAATAGTTGAATGTGATAGAGCATGAATGTGTAAGCCCAAGACTCCTCTGGGTTAGGTTAAAGTTGGACTCACCCGCTTGTTTATCCTTGGGGTTTATGCACCGACGGATCTGCGAGGGGTGGGTCATTAAAAGCCCAAAAGAGAGAGAGGAATTTTGGGATAGCATGAGAGAGGTCTTGAATAAATGCGGAGAAAATGAACGGATCGTGATGTTAGGGGACTTTAATGGGTGGGTTGGAGTAAAGCGTGATGGGTATGAAGGAGTACTGGGTACATTTGGGGACGAGAGTGAACGAAAATGGGAGAAGCCTACTTGAAGTATGCTTGGAATGGAATCTGTGCGTGGCCAATACAATGTTTGATCACAAAAGATCCATTTGTATACAAGAATTGAGGTGAGTCTAGAAGTATAATTGATTTTGTTATTGTGGATCAAGATTGAGGAAAAACCTGCTAGACACTCGAGCATACCGCGGTGTAGGCCTTGACACAGACCACTTCCTGGTCATAGCCCGAATACATGGCATCTTTAAACGGTGGCGACACCGAGGAGCCGAGCCTACGAGTGTTTTGGACAGAATAAAAGTGGAAAATCTACAAGAAAAGAATAAGAAAGACGAGTATGTAGAGAAACTGATAGAAAGTTTTAAAGGCATAGAAGAGATATGTGTGATTGAAGATTTGTGGGAGACATTTAAGAAAGGAGTCGTGAATGTTGCTGTTGAGGTATGCGGAGTAGCTAAACGGAGGAAAGGAAGAAAGAAGTATAATGTGTGGATGGATAAAGATGTACAAAAGGCTGTGCAAGAAAAGAAGAAAGCGTGGTTGGATTGGTTAGCAACAAAAGCTAACCAAAAACTTCAAAAGGCGACGAATGACGAGATAAAGGAAGCGAGAAAGAAGTATAAAAGATTCAAATCAGCTGCGAAAGATGTTGTGACTAGAAAGAAAGAAGAACAAAAGGATGATTTTGATAGGAGGCTCACTGAAGATTTCCAGTCAAACATCAAGTTTTTCTGGAAATCCGTCAATACAGCCAGAGGAAAAACCTCTACCTCGGAGCTGAATACAATCAGGAGTCAAGATGGGAGCATTATAAAAGGAGAAGAATATGTGTTAAAGAGATGGAAAGAGTATTTTGAATGTTTATTTGAAAGAGAGGAAGTGCAGGTACAACACCCAGCACCTTCCATGGTTAATATAAATGTTGATGACAGTGAGATAAGCGTGGATGAAATAGTAAAAGCGTTGAAAAGTATGAGATTTGGTAAGGCTGCCGGATATGATAGGATTACCGTCGAGATGCTGAGGACTGGACAGGGCTTAGTGGCTAGTCAGCTGTACCGCCTTTTCAATATGTGCTGGCAAAATGGGCAAGTACCGGGAGACTGGTGCAAAGCCGTAATCGTGCCATTATATAAGGGAAAGGGGTCACGGCAGGACTGCGTAAATTACCGCGGTATAAGCCTTCTCAGCGTCGTCGGTAAATTGTATGCGAAAGTGTTGATTGAAAGGGTTGTGAATGAAACGGACGAAAAAGTATGGGATGCACAAGCGGGATTTAGAAAGGGAATGGGGTGTACGGATCAGGTTTTTCCTTGCGGTGCATAGCCGAAAAGTGTCTGGCTAAAAACCAGAAGGTCTATTGCACGTTCGTGGATTTAGAAAAGGCCTATGATAGAGTGGTGAGGAATGAATTGTGGTCAGCATTGTCCGTGAAAGGTGTCAGCAGTATCCTCATACGAGCATTGCAATCTCTTTATAGGGATTCCTGTGCTTGTGTAAGGATAAACAGGGCGTACACTGAATGGTTTAATATCGAAAAGGTGTTAGACAGGGATGTGTAGCGTCACCGTGGCTGTTTAATCTGTTTATGGACAATTGCTTGACAGATTTAAAAGAGAATGAAAGTGGGTTGAGAATGAATGAGTTACTCGTCAAATGTTTTCTCTATGCTGATGATCAAGTATTACTTGCGTCTTCAGCCGAGGAGATGCAGGAGATGGTAACTGCTATGAGTGAAGATTTTGTTAGGAAGGGGATGAAGATGAATGTAAAGAAGACGAAAGTAATGGTGTTTGAAAGAGATGAGGTCATGACAGACTGCAATATAGTGATTGGAGATGAACAAATTGAACAGGTGAATGAGTTTGTGTATCTGGGTTCAAAGTTCACAAGAGATGGAAAGTGTGAGAGTGATATTGAAAGAAGAGTGAATGCAGGAAACATGGTGAATGGAGCTTTGCACTCCTTTATGAGCAGTCGGATGGTGTCTAACAAGGCTCGTTTGGCTGTGCATAGGGAGTTTTGGTTCCGACACTCATGTACGGAAGTGAAAGTTGGGTATGGCAGAAGAAACATGAAAGCAGAGTAAATGCAGTTGAGATGAGAGCATTAAGAAGTATGTTAGGAGTTAAACTGAGCGACAGGATAAGGAATGGTGAAATAAGGAAACGTTGTGGTCTGAAAGAAGATGTAGTGACTAAAATTGAGAAAGGCTGGCTGAGATGTTTCGGCCATGTCGAGAGAATGAATGAAGAACGATTGACGAAAAAAGTACATAAGGCGAATGTGAATGGAAGTGTCGGAAGGGAAGACCTTGGCGGACGTTTAGAGACCAAATCAGGGACATCCTGAAAAAAGGTCAGGTCAAGAGTACCCTAAATCGAAGAGAATGTATGAAGGTAATAATGAAAGTGGATGGAGCGAAACAAGTAAGGATCGTAGCAAGTGGAAAAAAGTGGTCTCTGCCTACCCCTACGGGAAAGAGGCGTGATGATATGTATGTATGTATGTATGTATTGAACATCTTTATCGAATGCCATATCAAATTCTTTTACGTGTCGAATTTACTAGATGTTTGCTCTCTTTTTACGGACCTATACAACAATATTTAGGGATCATATTCTGCCACGAATGGATTCTTGCCAGGCAAAAATCAAAGGTTGACAGATTCCAATCCCGCTAAGGACAAACATTGGTATGATGAATACGAATGCTTGTACTTGAGTCATGGGTCTTTATAAGGTCAGAGTTGAAGGCGGTGTAATCCTGTCGATCCATATTATAAAGGAGCGTATCGCGTACCACGTGACAGCTGGTGAGCCTATCGCCGTCTTCTTAGACACTAATTTCCAAGCCAATGACATAAATCGCAGACATATTTCGAAAAATCCATCGGCACGACCCTTTTGAGGATCAAACACAATTCCCACTTGATTTCGATTCTAATAAGCCAACCACTCGGCTACCGTGCCTTCGTAATACAACAATAGCAATATTGGCCTGTTTAAAACCATGCCCCCAAGGATTTATTACATTTTAACGCTGACTGTATGACGTCATAGTTTGACGTCACTGCTGAATATTTAAACGACTTTGCCTTTCGTGGTACACATGACGTTTTGAAGTTTAATATTAATTAATGGCTCCCTCGTGACCCGACCTTTGGCCGTTTGGGACCAATATTGGTTCCAATGTTGAATATGTGCCTACTCCAACAAATTTAGGCAATTATTATAAACAATTTTCTGTCAGTGATTGTGTCTGCTAATTATCACGAAATACCCCCGGGATTATTTGAATTCCTCGAGTAAAAAGTGACCTAGTTTATTCTTGACACACAAAATACTACAAATAAGAATTCGGTTAGCAAACACGTGAGTAATGCTCGGTTTCCTTTTCCATTTCTCCTAGATAAAAAGGAAATTGGTTAAAAAATATTTTTCATAATGCAATTTTATTGATTTTTAAAGCATATTTATGCTGAACTTTTATGTGATTAAATTTAAGAGAAAAAAGTTTATATTTCACCTGATATTCGCCGATTTTTTCTCTTTAATTTTTTCTCTTTAATTTTTTCTCTTTAATTTTTTCTCTTTAATGTAATCAAATATATTTCATGTCAAATTTTATAATAATCTGAAGTAATTAGTAATTTCTAATTGTAATAAATTCTAATTTCCACGCTAACATAATTTTTGTATAATTTTACCCAATTTCTCACCCTGGGGTAGGCAGAGGTATTAACAATGAAGTCCTTTCGACCCACTTTCCACCGAAGCTTATTTGGGACAGCGTGGTCAGTGGTGAGCCTATAGCATTTAAAATAACAGTCGGTAAATAGACAAATAACTCTGGACCCGAGTTCGAACCCCAGGTGGCGGGCTCGTACCAATGGGTTTTTCAAATACTTATGTACGAATTACATCGTTGGCTTGGACAAAAAGACGACGACGGGCTCACCACCTGTCACGTTGTCCCGAAAATATCTTCGGTGGAAGGTGGGTCGAAAGGACTTAATTGTCTAGTCTAGACCTCTGTCTACCCCTGTATTGGGAGTAGGGTGAAGATATTTATTTACCTCTGCTGCCAACCATAAATATTTTATATAAATGAATCCGTTTCTACTTCGAAATGCAACGCTACGCCGTCTACGTAAACTTTGAAATATTCAATGTTTTTATGCGAACACAGAATTCATAGTAGTCTAGATAGCCGAGTGGTTGGGTGGTCAGAGTTTGAGTCGAAAAAACGAATTAGATTCCCTGGCGGCAGTAATTTTTCAAAACGAATGCACGATTTATATCCTTGGCTTGGACATACAGACGGACAGACAGCGACAGGCTCACCGCCTGTCACGTTGTCCACAAAAATTCTGTGGAAGGTGGGTCGAAAGGACTTAATTGTCTTGAGCTACCCCTGTATTGATTATGTCATGAAGATATTTTTTTACACAATTCATAACACGAACCGTTAAATTGACGATGTTTGGAATTCATGCCGTTTTTCTAACACACCGTGTCCGGTCACGGTGTACGAACACCCTTATTATTGCGGATTCGTATATAACATGGCCTATTCAAACGCGTCCCTATCATTCGGGGCCTTTATTATAGTCATTTCTTAATTATGAAGGCTTAATATAAAAACATACGTAACTTGTGTTCGTGAATTTTAACTATGTCTTAATTAGAAAGGCTCACCATAAAGTTTTCTATTACTGCCGAACAAAAATTTTAGGAATATTTCACAAGAAAGTCTAGTTTTATCATTTAAAAGCCATCTACAATTCTTGATTATATAGTTGTGGAGTACTCACCGCTTTTCAGGGTCCATATCTGAGGTCTCGGGTACGATTCCCTGATGGGTCAATGTAGAAAAAATAACTTTTCTAAGTCTGGGTGTGTGCGTGGTGCCTTCATTGTTCAATTCCATAACGCAAGTGCTTAAGCTGCTTACTTTGGGATTAGAGCAATGTATGTGATGGTGTCCCTATCTATTTATGTATTTAATTCCAACAATATATAAGTAGTACGGAGACTTGCAAATGCACAAAAACTTCTTATTTGCACCCACTCGTAGTATAAACTCGACCTCTCTGCCTGCTACGTTATTGCTCCGGATTTTATCATCTTGAAATAAATAAAATTTTTACTTTTCCTCTTAATCTATTTCTTCTTTCGTTTATTTTGTGTGTACATATATTACTATATAAATAAATAAATAAAGGCCTAAATCCTAATTAATTGTATTTTAATTTTCCATTGTTTTCTTAAACCTTTTTTCTGCTCAAACCAAAGGTAGACTCATAGAGAGTGCCTTTAGGTATTAAGTGCGCCATTTTGTACATTTTTCATAATGTGTGCAAATAAAGATTAAATAAATAAATAAATAAAATATCTGTTGAGTGGTTGACTAACACTCAGTTCGCGAATATGAAGCAGGTGTGGTTGGGAGACGCCCCCCCGCTTTCCCACGGGGGAGAGAAGCTTACTACAAGCTTTTTTACTTACATTAGCTTTTGTTTTTATGAATTTTGATATTATTGTAACGAATAACTGTTTGTAGATATTATTTAATTGCGTTACACAACGTTGTTCTTTATTCAACACAGATTAGGTTGATTGTTACTTATATAAATTTTAGGCTTTATTATTATTGATAATAATAAAAATCTTTATTTCCTACCTTCCTACCTTCACGCTTATTATAATTCAAATTCACTTTTATTTATTACACAATTTAATTAGTACTTACAATTTAACTACTTTGATCGCCTTTACTTTCACGACAGTCACAGAGGTTGGCAGAATAGTACCAATGGTTTTTTTTTCAGAAACAACGAAAGTACCGTACCACAAACAACCAGACTTGAGAAAATGTAGAAAAATTGTTTTCTACAGTAACCCGACCGGGAATCGAACCCGAGACCTTAGAGCAGGTGACACGCTGAACCGGTGTACGAGTATACGCCACCATTCCACAGAGTTCGTCAGAATATGCAGATACAATATATAGTACGAAACATAGCTAAAGTTAAATAAACCGTAATATAACTGGGAAATGTGTAGCGCTCGTAGATAGCATACAATTGAGGTTATCTCGCCTAGTTAACTGTTAATTGTTATAGTGTTTACTGTTTACCCGTTCGCTAACTGCAGTCGTTAGCGCATTATTTAAGATTGTTGTGCATTTGATTGGTAATGTTATATAATTAACGCATCTTTTATTATCTCAAATAAATTTGAATTAATTTTTTCTTACTTCTACAATTTAATTATTTTCTGTTAAACACCTGTTTGATTTCGCCTTTATGACTTTATCAAAGGTATAGAAAGGTCCTTAAAAAAGGATATATGTTTACACAATTCTCAATATAGAGGTTTAGACAACTAAGTCCCTTCGACCCTCCTTCCACCGAAGATATTTTTTGGGACAACTTGACTGTTGATGAGCCTGTCGCTGTGATTTACCTCCAAACCAACGATATAAACCGTACATAAGTTTTTGAAAAATCCTATTGGTACGAGCCTACCACATGGGGATCAAACTCTTGACTGGAATTCCGAGCACTCAACCAAGAGGTTATCGTCACTACTTTTTATTTTTCTCCTTACGGAGGGACTTACATCCATCAGCAGACTTTTACAGACTCTTTTATGTATTGCATGTACGTGAGAAATCAATTTACGCGTTACGATGTTATTAAAAACGTCAAATATAACACGAACGGTTCCAAAATGTCCTCTAACAAACGACCGTGGCCTCATTATTGGCAACATTTTAGTTACCAATTATGAACACCTAACTTATTGGTCCTAATCATTGACCCAATGCCAACGAACCTCGAGTGATAATTTACTATCTAACCTTTTGGAATTTAATTGATTGGCCTTTAGCCTAGATGTTGGACGAAATATAATTTCGTTGTTATCACCTGTGTTTGACAAACTGTCACAAATGGTTCCAACTATCGCAAAGCTACTGTGTTAGTGGGTCGGAAAGGGAATAAATGAAACTTGCTGTTTATCTCGCTTTTTATATCGCGACTAATGTAATTTTTTTACATCTTAACGTATAATTCCAATACGGGGATAGTGGTCTTGATAATTAAGTCCTTTCTATCCACTTTTCACCAAAGTTAATACGCCATCTGTCGGTAGCAAATGGATTTTCAAGGCATTTCCTTCAATTACCCAGTCGAAGACACCCCCTTATGTTATTACGCTTTAAACACACGACACATAAATAGTAGACACCCATGACTATCATACAAGCATTCATATTAATTTCACAAATGTTTCACACTAGCGGGATTCGAACCCGGAAGCTAAGAACTAACAACTGGACTATGTGACCCGGCTAGCCGGTCGAAATAAAAGTGGTTCACCTCCCTTTACAATGATATATACAATCATTTGGTCAATTGAGACAATTAAAAGATAATATTTTATTCAAGTTATAATTCAGCTCGCCCCGATACCATCTAGATTTGTAGTGTCACTCCAATGAAAATAAACAAAATCGAATCTCCACTTTGGAAGCCAGGCAGCTCCAAGCGGCCAGGTGCTGCACCACGGAGGTTTGCCATGTTACAACTATCGGAATAACTTATATTCACCACTTTATACAAGCTGGTTAGTGAGTACTGTAAGCTCCGCACCACCAGACCAAAAGACTTGGTTTTTTTAAAAAGTTGTTATACGTGTTACAGTAAGGCTATGACTGCAAGCATAACTAAATGGAATACAGTACAAGTCACGGCTACAAATATGTGTAGTTTACATAATTTAAGCGTGTAGCTTCCAGCTATTATTGTGGAATTAGTCGATGGTTCATATCCAACTCGTAAGACCAAATCTATTCGCGGTCATTGCTTATTTTTGATCACACACAATAAAAGTGTATGAATTCTAAATAGAAAGAGTATGTATATTTCGTTTCTTTCTTCCGCAGGCTTTCAAACTATTCAAAAGGAACAAGAATCACAAGCCGCCTCGCAACCGAGTCTCACCGGCGCTGGTGCGGTCTCCCTCTTACAGCGGTACTGTGGACGCCCGGCCCGAGATAGACATCCAAAACTTCTGTCCCTGTCGTGCCTCCATGCCTCCGCTCCACATCGCCAACGAGTCCTACGAGAACGCGTCATACTACAGCAGCTACAACAGCTACAGTTCGCACAACAACAGCCTTCAAAGTTACCCGGAGTCGAATGATGGTGCGAGGTCGGATTCGGCGTACGAGTCGACGCGTAGCAGTCCAGCTCACACGAGGCCCGTTTGCTACGCGACGGTCACTTATCTGAACGTGAATGACAGCGAAGACAGTAGCAGCATCCACACAGAGTACACAATGTTGGACTACGATCCTGACGCTGATGAGGACGAGACAACGCAGAACCGTATTAATGAAAGTATTGAGCTAGTTAGTACTTTATGAATTGTGAGTAGGAAAAGTTAAGTCACCCTACCGGATTATGAGTCGTGCGTACGGTCGTACTATGAGAATTAAGGTAGTTAAGAAGATTACGTTGTTCGATATAATTTTATAACACGAAGAGGAGTTTCAAACCCATTGAAGTACAGAGAAAGTTGTTAATTGAAATTTTATGTGCCGTAATTGGCAAGTATTCGGCAACGAAGGAAAATTTCGTCAGGAACGCTGGATGTTTGAGAAATTCAACATTGTTTTTAAGTACATGGAAAGTTTGAGGCCGCATTGAACAGAGGTCTTTGCCCACCAGATGCATATTGACAAGTTACTCTATACTCTTTGATTTTAAATGTCAATTGTTTTCATAAATGTCTTTAGTGCCAGAATTGTCTAAATGCATTCCAAATGTATATGTGTCGCATGTCATATCTGTGTTTGGAAATTAACTAATGTATTGTTTAAATGTATTTATTATCAATATTTCAAACATATCGACATAGGCATCGACTAGGAGATTTTATTTAATTGTTTCTAAGATATTTCTTACATAGAACCGTCCGAATTTATATAATTAATACAGATTTATCCTAATACATATCTTTCTTATCAATCATTGAGCTTGACAGAATTATAAACTTATATATCCTTATATCTTCCATACTTAACAACTATAACTTGATTTTCATTTGCATATGTTAATATTAGATTGATTATTATTATATTAGATTGATAATCTTTAAAATAATGTAAGAAAGTAGAAAAGAAGAGCTAATGAAAGTAATATTGAATCTTGTTTTACAAAGCTAATGTTTTTTTAGAGTTGCCGTATAAAGAATATTGTAACTAGACGGTTGACGAATAGCACGGACCATTGTGTCGCGATCCCAGCGAAGATACCGCGCTATTTCTATTTGGATACGCCATTATGATATACGCAGTGCGTTTGTGCTAAGGCCATTAACACAAACGTCAAAGATTTGTTAAACTTTTGTTATGTAGGTTATGTATCTTTGGTCGACTACAAAAAACTTTTTTTTAATATTGTATGGAAACTTACTGTAATAAAATTAGCATTTTCATAAATTCAGTTTCTTTTTATAATGATTTTATAAATAATCTTTACATGCTTTGGTTTTTCGTTCGTCTATTTATGTCTTTGTATTTGTAATTATTTATTCGACACAGTCGCTATATTTGACACTCATGACAAATCTGAATTTACGAAAATATTGAATTTTAAATATTCTAAACAAACATTTGTATCCATAATTTAAAAAATGTAAATGAGATTATGGAGTATTGAATATTTCCTAATGATAAAAATTTATTAATTTGTGGATCGATTCACGTTTTTTTTTCAATGTTGCACTGACGTTAAGCTGTAACTACCGAGTAAATACCAAAGTAAATGTGATACACAATATTTATTACATAAATTTTGATCTCAATCATATTCTATTATATTGTTAATTGAATTAAGTGTATAGTGATTACTTAAACTGTGTACATATGAGTATATTATAAAAAAATAAATACGTACGTATAAAATTTCTTGATTTTTATTTTTATAACGATAATGAAAAGCATTTTATGTTTATTTATAGAGGCTAAGACACTGGCAACATCTCGTCTCAACTATTAAACGATCTGTAAAATTCCACTACAGAACATAGGACTATTCCTAAGGAGGATATACCATAATCGCCACGCTTCGCATGCGGATTGGCGATCGCAGTATCAAACACCACGTGTGAAATCGTATTCTCGAGATGGTTATTCCTTCTCAGGTTGTTAACATTATTTTTTGGTAGTTAATGACATTAAGTAAGATTTCACCTTAGTTACCTCTTGCGAAGCCCACAGGAAGATGGGGATAGTTATGTCTGATGTGCTCCTGTTTCTAAAGTATAATTATGAACTTTGAGCCCTTCCATCTCGGAGACATCTTAATAGAGACAAGGTTTTTGTAGGCTGCACTAAACACTTAGCCACGGGTGGATTAGAACAAATAGAACATTCTAGAAGCAATCTTTGAATAATTTTATATGAGAGATGAAAGCTTCACTGTAATAATAAAGAAAAAAATATAAAATATATACCTCCGTGTTTTATTTATGAGCTGAAATTATAAAAGGTTGAAACATCTTTGGACACTGCACTAGAAAGAAGTATTGAAATAATTAAGGAAATCATTAAAGAATATATATGATCTGTATTAAAGAAATACGAGATCTACTGTCAGGGTTGGGTTGTCTGAATTCGAGTCTAGAGACCCGTGTCCTTACGTGGAAAACCCTGGGTCTCGCCCAGGTAGTACATTTTTACCAAAAAGTTTTTTCAAAAATTATCTACGATTTATGTTGGCTTGGACATAGATATGGCGGTATACTAACCACTTGTCACTTTGTCCCAAAAAAATATAACAGTACGTTTGGTTTTTGGTTATTTTTTTTGGGACGTATGTATAATTTTGTTATTTTATAAAGAAGAGGTAAAAAATCAACTGACAAAAATAACATACCATTTTCCGATGGTATTATTATATTGATGTATATATGTAGAGGTGGCAGTTTGAAGTCACGATAGCCGAGTGGTTGGGTGGTCGGAATTTCGAGTCAAGAGACCCGAGTTCGATGCCAATAGGTTTTATTAACACTTATGTACGATTTATATGGTTAGCTTAGACATAAAGACGTCGATTGCTCACTACCTGTCACGTCGTCCCAAAAGTCTTCGGTGAAAGGTGGGTCGAAAGGACTTAATTTTCTAAGCCTCTGTCTACCCCAGCATTGGGAGGGGCGTGATTTTTTTATGGTCTTTTTGTATTATTTTCATACATAAGAATACACGACATCCGAGTGAATTGATCGGAATCTGAGTCGGATATGAGCTCCGGATATGAGCTCGTTGCGTTTTTCAAAATCTATGTACACTTTAATGCTATTATTGACATCGTTAGCTTGGACATGATAGGGTCTCTTGTTCGCTTCCTTGCTCTTTGATAAATTTGAATGTTTGTAATTGAGTCATGAATCGAGAACGTTTATTTGTTTAAGTATATAAATATTTATTTAAGTACATATGAATTCTAGAACGATGTATCATTACCTTGGACACTAAGACGGCGTTACTCTCCCAATATTGCGATAGTCACCTTTTTTTCTGGCTAAAAGTCAGAAGCTACGAACAAACACTAGCCTATATTTGTATGATTAAGATAAAGAAATAAATACCTCATGAACAATATTCATAAAAATGTGCTGTGCTGAACTGAAAGATAGAAAATAAATAATAGTTTTAAAACTTTCCTCTCAGGACACTCTTTTTCAAGTAGTCGAACTAAAATGTAATAAATAATTTTGTATTAGTTAAAAAACAGAGCAATTAAGGAAAAATGATATTATCGTAAAAAAGCGAGAGATGCTTTTTTGAATATTTTATAATACTTTTCGAATAACTATTTGTTATTAAAATATTAATAACAATTAACATCTACCCTCCCTTTTTCTTTACGATATAATGTTTTTTCTCCCTTAATCGCACTATTGTTTTTGAACATATAGAAAACTATTTATTACTTTATAATTCTTGTCACAAAAGCGAGTGCAATAGTTTTTAAACTATTATTTATTTCTAATGTCTTATTTATCGGCTTATATGTTTAAAAAATCACAAAAATATAAAAACGAGTTAAATAAAAAATAAATAATAATGAATATCTTCACGCAATTCCCTATACTAGACAGAGAATGACTAGACAGATGATGAATTTCAGCCATTCCCAATACAGGGGTAGACATAGGTCTAGTCAAGACAATTAAGTCCCATCGAACCACCTTCCACCGAAGATATTTTCGGGATAACGTGACAGTTTGTGAGCCCGTCGCCGTCTTTATGTCCAAGCCAACGATATAATAAGTACATAATTTTCAAAAACGAAAAACCCATTGGTACGAACCTGCCACCTGGGGATCGAACTCGGGTCTCTCGACTCGAAACTCCGACCACCTAATCATTCGGCTATCGTGACTGATCAAAAAAAGGGAGATAATAATACGAAGAACGCGTACGATCAGAACCGGTACGTTCTCGTAATATTGCAGTTATTATATTCTCTGTCGACTCTCCCTACAATGACTGAGATACAATAGCATGAGCTTTGCGATTCAAAATGCGATGGCATTTAAAAACAGGTTCCTTTTCGCGGCTGTTTACATGAGAAACAGTGTTGCCAGCTCATAATTACCAAATATTTAAGCGAATTTATTTTTATACTGATCTCCCCATAGCCCAGTTAGTGGTAACCGTGACTTAGAAGCAGAGCTTTGTGGGATTAAAGGTGTGTTTGTAGTCGAGTCACGGATGTTTATAAGTTTATATAAATGTTTATCTATGCAACTATTTTGCATCGTTGCCTTCGTATCTAAGACGACGACAGGCTCACCACAAGTCACGTATGCTAATACCACAGATAAGCTCACCTTAGAGCTTATATATAGCTATTGGGTTCATAAAAAGGACTAAGTTGCCGCGACCTCTGTGTACGGCGGTATTCAAAAATGCGTGAAATACAAAATGTATTTTTTTAAATATTTATAATTTTGTGATCTTAGATTAATGGTAAAATAAGTAAGACCAATTTATTATTTGGATATGTTCTGTTCTAAACATTTCGATGTTTATTCTATTATTGGAACTACCGAAAGTAATAATATACAAGATAATTTAGATAAACCCATAAGAATAGTATTGTACAAGCTTTTGCTCACGTAGAAGTTTTTATCTTTATTTATTACAATATCTGCTGATTGTTTTTTGAAATGCAATGTAGCCTTTTAATACGAAAATAAATGAATATACCTATATAATATATAAAACTTTTTGGATCAAAAAATTAATTTTCATATTTTGTGGATGAAAATTAATAACATTACGTTGATATTACAAACACACTGTCAACATTAGCCTGTCGGTGACGCGACCTCAAAATTTTTTCTATTATGTTAAGAGTTTTCCTTAAAAATAGCGCATTACAGTTACGAATATTAATAAGTTGGCAACATTGTCCAGGGCACAGCTTTGCGTATCTTTATTGAGTACCAAACGAGACAAATCCCGAAACAAGTTAAACAGGTTCAGAGATTTGGTGTAGAACTATAGAAAATTATTCCATAACAAGAGATAAAGCGACGAAAAGACAATTTACTGTACAAATTTTTATTTGACAAAAAATATATAGCTGAAAATCAATGAGAGAAATACATACATAGACTGGGACATCACATGCATAGCTTTCATCCTAAAGTAAGGAGCTTAAGCACTTTATTATGGAATCAGAATATCGTCCCATAAACACCTAGACCCAGACAAAATGTAGAAAAAGTATTTTCTACATTGACGCGACTGGGAATCGAACCCGGGACCTCCGACCTGGCGACAGTTAGAAAGGGGCATGAACGCCTTACGTCTACGGAGGTCGTCCAAATGAGAAAAGTGTCTGCCAAATGATTTTTAATATTCAAGGAGCCCAATGTAGAGCATTTTAAATCATTTAACAATTCCATCCCGTGAGAACGCAGAGCAATGAGTGTCTGCTTCTTTGATGTTCTTCATTTTCAGAATGTTTGTGACCGAAATCTTACAGGGAGACTTTTGCGAATTACTTTATAGCCTACTTTTTCAAGCAACTTCAATAACGCGAAAACGCATCGACGTAGAACTGTAATAGAGTGTACCAAATCAATTCGTACTGATGTAAACTGCAATCCAACTTGATATGAATCTTGTGTAAATCATGTACCGAATTGCCCGCAGGCTCCCTAGCTATCATTATACGTGAAGATATTTATTTATATTATTAACTCACGGTAGCCGAGCGTTTGGGTAATCGAAATTCGAGTCGAGAGACACGAGTCCGATCCGCAGGTGGCAGGCTCGTACCAATGGGTTTTTTTTCAAAAACTTACGTACGACTTAAACCGTTGGCTTGGGCATAGAGACGGCGAAGGACTCACTACCAGTCACGTCGGCCCAAAAAATGCTTTCGCTGGAAGGTGGGTCTGTTCTTTAGACCCACCTTGTATGTGAATTATTTGTCCAGATCTCAATCCCTGTATTGGGAATGGAGTGAAGTAATTTTTTTTCTAATTGCACATAACTTAGTGTTGTAACGCATTATGTAAATAAAATGTTGCGTAAAATAGTCCGCGTTATGGAGTATCGGCCTATTATTAAAAAAGATTATACTAATGTGTGTTTACATGAACCACATATCTGAGTTAGGGCAGCGTGCGTCGCGTCACGTATGGTTGGTGTGAGCAGGACAGATTGATGTGTACTACACATCATATTTATGATAGATTATCTTGGATCTCTTAAAGGGTTCTAGAATTATGGATCACCATTATCTGTTAGATTTGTCGACATGAATGAAATAAATTACATCCATTTACTGAGAAATGTACGCAGAACATGTAGAAATGTACGCTAAAAAAAAAAAAGAATTTGTGCGGCATATTTTCCGCAAATACAGTTGGTCGCTCAAGCGACGATTTTTAAAATTTTATAAAATCCTGTAAGGACTGTTCTTCAGTGCCAGCATCCGTGAGACTTTTATGCTATAATAATCACTTAAACTACCTAATGTTCATATGGTATAGGTGTAACAATAATGCCACCATCTCCCTTAAGAGGCGTATACATACATAACGGCCCATTAAAGTCCACTGCAGGACATAGGCCTCTCCCATAGGGAGGATTTGCCATTATCGCCACGCTTGGCAAGCTAATTTGTGATCGCAGTAGCAGACCACTCGCACCTTAGACGCTGCTGCCCATCTTCGGTCTGATTATTTAAAAAAATATCTTCACGCAATTCCCAATACAGGGGTAGACAGAGGTCTAGTCATTTTAGTCCCTTCGACCCACCTTCCACCGAAGATATTTTCGGGACAACGTGACAGGTGGTGAGCCCGTCGCCGTCTTCATGTCCAAGCCAACGACATAATTTATACATAGGTTTTTAGAAAAACCTATTGGTACGGCCACTTGAGGATCGAACTCGGGTCTCTTGACTCGAAATTCCGACCACCCAACCACTAGAGTCACGGCTATCGTGACTTTTGACTTATTATTTTGGTCTGATATTTTTAGAGATGGTTATCCCATCATCTATCGGTTGCCATAACGTTATTCGAGGCTGATTCCCTTAGTCGCCTCTTACGATACCCACGGGAAGAAAGTGAGTGGCAATATTCTTACACCGTTACCACACGATACAGTGAGGTACAAGTAGACATACGGTAGACTGGCCTTAAAAATACAATTACCTACCGACGGCTGGCAATCATCTTGAATAATACCTGACCAAATGTCAGCGTCTAGAGTGCAAAATGTAGGAATATATCCTATAGTAGACTTTATGATGAAATTACAATAATGTTGTGGCGACGGGCTCACCTGTCACCTGTCACGTTGTCCCGAAAATATCTTCGGTGGAAAGTGGGTCAAAAGGGACTTAAATGTCTAGACTAGACCTCTGTCTACCCCTGTATTGGGAATGGCGTGAAAATATTTATTTATTTATTACAATAATGTTATACATAGAATAGACATCAATAATGATTTCTGGTGACCTACGTTACGATGTTGTCCCCGTCTACGTATGTATGTTTTTTTTTATAGAAAAGGCCGGCAAACGAGCAGGTGACTCACGTGATGGTAAAGATTACTGCCGCCCATGAACACCCGCAATACCAGAGGCATAGCAGATGCGTTGCGGCCTTAGTCCCAGAATTGGGGGAGGGGGGTGTGTGGACCACCGGTTACCTGCACTCACCAGACGAAACGCAGAACTTTGTTAGACTTCTACTTCACGCCGGTATTCTGTGAGGTCGTGGTACTTCCCCGGTCGAGCCGGCCTATTCCTGCAACAACAAAAGCTGATGCGTGGCTCTGCCACTGTCAAAATTGTGTATTTTGTTTTCTTCATTTGTCATTTTTAGGTTAATTTTTTATTTAAGTTTTTAGTTAATAAGTATTATAATATATAGTCACGACAGCCGGGTGGTTGGGTGGTCGGAATTTCGAGTCCAGGGTCCCGAGTTTGATCTCTAGGCGGCAGGCTAGTAAAATGAGTTTTTCAAAAACTTACGAGTATGTACGAATTATATCGTTGGCATGGACATAAAGACTCCGACGGGCTCACCACCTGTCACGTTGTCCCGAAAATATCTTCGGTGGAAGGTGGGTCAAAGGACTTAATTGTCTAGAGTAGACCTCTGTCTACCCCTGTATTCGGAATTGCGTGAAGATCTATTTATATATTATAATAAATATTAACATAATTTTGTAAAAAAAAATGTTACGTCATCACTGACATCTGGGTCACCTGGAGACATTGTTAAATGATAAAAATCTTTACAAAATTTTATTAGCATTTCGAATAGCATACGAAAATGTCCATTAATCCCCTACATTGAATGAGCAAAAATAGATATTATAAGAGCCTTAAAGAATATTTGGAAATGATAATAAAAATTTCGACGCTACCCACTTTTTGTAGTAAAATATTATATATGTTATAAATGTAAATATTGCGACTTTTTACACTTTGTACATTTCTTTTCAGAATAAATATCGTTAACCAGAGTGGAGGCGTCTGAGGGAATTAAGCAGCCTGACTCTCAATTACGTCGACAGTGGAAAGAAATGAATGGAAATGATGGTCCTTCGACGTAAGATAATTGGATTTCGTTTGACAAATGTCATTCCTTTTTTTTTCAACAAACTGCTATCACTATGTAATAAGAGTAGTCTGTCGGAGAAGAAATAATGAGACTAAAGAGAAATAAGACGGCCTCCGTGGACGAGTGCGATAGTTGTAAATTTAGAAAATGTAGAAAACCACTTTTTCTCCATTTTGCTGGGTCAGAGTGTTTGAGGCAATTACATTGTTTGCCGATTCTATAACACATGTGCTTTAACTACTTACTGTGGGATTGGAGAAATGTATGTGATGTTATCCCGATCTATATATCTATGTATGTATCTATTAAATTTGGAAAAAATACAATTTCTCTAATACCAGAAAGAATGATTTAGTCCGCCCCAACTATGACCTACAAAAAAAGGTACCTGTCGAACCCGGAACTACTTTAAAACCTAATAAAAAGAAAACACAAAAACTCAGGCGCACACTCTTCTAACAATTCCCAAATACCGACACACGGCACGCACACGAACTTAGAAAAAACATTGTTTTTGCACCCCGCGCTTCCTACGGAAGTAACGAGTGCGACAGATATATAGCAAACGCTTTAGAGCGAGAGGGACGCTTGTGGGAAACATAGGGGTTGCTATATCCCATACGATCATTGAAGTGAGACCACGTAGTTATATTTTATTCACTCGGGGTCTTTGTAAACATGTCGGACATCTGGTTGTGAGGGGTACCATGAATGTAATCGGCAAGTTGGGATAATGCAGCCGGTCAATAAAAGTGCAACAATATTAAAACGATGTTTAATGAAGAGAGAACTTCTTTTAGCGCGGTAAGCATATTTTTAGATAAAATAAAATCTCTCGATACACAGTTACGAGACGCAGCTATAGTGTATACGTATATGCATATGCATATATGTATATGCATACAAGTAAAATAAGTTTTTACTTCTGTCGGCACTGTACTCCGGGGTACAAGCCGTAATTTAATTTTTAATTTTATTTTATTAATTAATGAATAACCTTTTTATACTAGTATTTTACGCCCACTTTTATGCTTGTATACTAGTACTTGGGCTTGTAAATTGACACTTAATAATATTCTATTCAGTATGTACACATAAAATTAAATATATTTTTTATCCACACTTAAATTATCAGTTTTAATTCTTTAATTAAGTCCCCTCGACCCACCTTCCACCGAAGATATTTTGAGACAACGCGACAGTTGGAGAGCCCATCGTCGTATGTGTGTAAGTATTTCTTGTTTTAGATAAAAGTTTTTATTTTGGACAAAAGTTCATATCCACTAAACACCCAAAATCATGGCAGTTCTAGTTACGGCTAGCGTAAAAGTTGATTTCCAGTTTTTGTATTCGACACCTGTGCAATGCGATATTAATCGCACTAACACCCGGTTAATGCTCGCTGGTTAATTAAAAACGACAGTCGGTTATAATTAACATGGTGACACCTGACCTCTGCATTAAACCGTTTTTTTTAGCCAGTACCCATTAGTATAAATAGTAGGTACGTAGATAGTTACTTTGTCTATGACAAAACAAGTCTATGACGAAATCAAAAATTTAATCAAGTAAAGAATAAACAATTGTTCCACTACTCTGTGTTACCATTACTAAAAAGGTTTTGTAGAGTTACTTAATATGATGCTGGTTGTAATGTTATGAAAAATATTTCAGGCATAAACTCTGCTTATTTGTGCTGATTTATTATTATAAACTGCTATAATGGGGAACACAACTGTCAATTTAGTTCCGCCTAGAGGCCGCTAAATGTATTTTAATAATGTAATGTTAATTTATAGATTTTGTACATTTTTTTTATTTATACCAAACAGGGAGCGTCGTGTATTCTTTGATATTAGAGGAATAGTTGTTTATAAATTCCTAAATAATAATAGTAAGAAAAAATTGGGGAAAAATTCTGGGGATAGTAAATAATTGAGGTTTTTTTTCAAGACTGTGAATCATTTTTTAAATAAAGTCACGATAGCGGAGTGGTTGGGTGGTCGGAATTTCGAGTCAATAGACCCGAGTGCGATCCCCAGTTGGTAGGCTCGTACCAATGGGTTTTTCAAAAACTTATGTACGAATATCGTTGGCTTGGACATAAAGACGGCGACGGGCTCACCACCTGTCACGTTGTCCCGAAAATATCTTCGGTGGAAGGTGGGTCGAAGGGACTTAATTGTCTAGACTCGACCTCTGTCTACCCCTGTATTGGGAAGTGCGTGAAGATATTTTCAATTTTCTTGAATCATTTTTAAAACTTTAATGGTAGGGTAACAAATATACAGAGACCTCTGCATGATAGTCTTCATTATTCCTTTCCATTAAAGAGTGCAGTGTTATTACATTTTGACAATAATCACACAATAGTTACGACGGCCGAGTGGTTGGTTGTCGAAATTTCGAATCAAGACACCCTAGTTCAATCCCCATGGGGATGGGCCAATGGGTTGTTCAAAAAGCGCATGTACGAATTACATCGTTTGCTTGGACATAAAGACGGCGACGGGCTCACCGATTGTCGCGTTCTCCCGAAAATATCTTCGCTCGAAGGTGGGCCGAATAATTGTCTAGACTAGACCTCTGTCTACATCTGTATTGGGAATTGCGTGAAGATATTTGTTTATTTGCAATAATCACAGCTTAAGTCATTTATTTAAAAATTAACGAAAACAAAGTGGCAGGCTTTTACCCGAATACGACTCCGCAAAAGTTAAGTCAAACCAAAAAAAGAAACAAAAAGTGTTTTGTTCAACTATGAAGCAATCACTCTCAAGTTGGAATCTTATTGGAAGTCGGTAATTTTGAAACAGAAATATATTTACAGATAATTGACATACTGATTTGGTAGAGTACTAGAGGTACTGTCATCCGCTTAGCAGGCATGTCGTTGTTAGAAAGCTTTGCTGTAAACTATTATATGCTAGAACCATCAAATTTGATATTAATACTCTTATTTATATTTAAATATCTCAGTAAATCAAACTTATCGTACAGGAAGCGAAGTGTAGGAAGAAAATCAATGAAAAAAACGTCCCCTTCGGCATTCCTCGTCAGGGATGATGCGTGAAGATTAACCCAGCACTTTCGACACTGCGGCCCGCACTGGTTTGTTGAATTTTGCTCTGGTATTTTTCAAGATGGTTAAACGCATTTTAGGGCTTTTCCCTTAGTTGCCTCTTACTACACCCTCAAAAAGAAAGGGATAGGTGTAGTTTTTTTAACGATACTATTATCTCGATGTAAATTTATTGAATGATATCGCGTACACTACTCTGACGAATTGCACGATACAGTTAACTATATTATTAAATATTTAAAATAAATAAATTTATAAATAAATAGGGACAACTTTACATACATTGCTCTGATCTCAATGTAAGAAGCAAAAGCACTTGAGGTATGTGAATCGGAAACAACGAAGGCACTACCAACACCTTGACCCGTGAAAATGTAGATAATGTGGTTTTCTACACTGACCCGTCCGGGATTCGAACTCGAAACCTTCAAATGGCTACACCTTGAAAACCGGTTATTACGCCACTCGTCCACGGAGGTCGTTAAATGAAAATATTATTGTAACGAGTATCTATAAACTCTTCGCCTGACAGATGTTAAGCCTATCACCGTTATAGTGTATGCCAACAATACTATGATATTTACATTAATAAATACTCAAATATACATATAAACATCCATGACCTGAGTACAAACCTGTACCCTGTAAACCTGTTCAAAATATTTGCATCTAGCGGGATTACGGGGAAACTTCGACGTTTAGCTTCGTAGGTATGGTTACCATCACCAACTAGCAACGAAGTTATTGTGCTGTCAAGCATTTATAAATATGCGAAAAAATAAACATAGATACATGCGTAACTTCCTCCAGGGATCGAACCAACCACACAGTTACCTGACTTCTTATGGAAAATATAGAAAAATGTCTTCACGCCATTCCCTATACCGAGTAGACAGAGGTTTCGACCCACCTTCCAACGACATTTTTCGGGATAACGTGACAGGTGATGAGCACGTCGCCGCCTATATGTCAATATAAATGGTACGTAAGTTTTGCAAAAACCCATTGGTACAAACCAGCCACCTGGAGATCGAATTCGGGTCTCATGACTCGTAATCCAATCACCCAATCACTCGGCTATCGTGACTAACATGATTTTATGAACATATGAATATAATATATCACTTTACAATATATGACAATAGGTTGTCTGAAAGAAATCGCTCTTAGCGATAAGAACGCCCCTTATATTACCTCTTACACGATTTGTCTTATTCTGTTTTTGGTATATTTCTTTTTGGGTTGTTATTTCTTTTATCTGCAATAAAGAATATTTTCATATGTCTACAATTTACAAATAACTTCGTAGAAATTCTATTTTAGAAATGAAAACGTATCAAAAATTTCGATTCTACTTTAGGTGTAAATTCAGAGAAATTTTATCCACATATCTTAATTAAATAATAAATTGATTCTCGTTTTAAATATCAGAGTAAAAGAATTCAAGACACATGTGTATAAAAATAATTTAATTTCTTTTCATCAATCACTCTTTTCAAATATATTTATACAATATTTACAGTGTAAAAAGACTTCTAAACAATGCTTTTCTTCTTAAAACCATTCTATTCAAAGAATCAAATAAATTACAAATAAGTTTTCTTTTATACATTATTTATATAAATCACAACCTTAATAATATTAGGCATGAACTGTACGCAATTTCCCATACAGGGGTACTGAGAGAAGTCTTAGACTAGACAATTAAGTCCCTTCGACCCACCTTCCACCGAAGATATTTTGGTACAACGTGACAGGTCGGGAGTCCGTCACCGTCTTTATGTCCAAGCCAACCATATGAGTCGTACATAGGTTTTGAAAACACCCATTGGTACGAGCCTGCCATCCGATCACTCGGCCATCGTGACTTCAATATTTATATATTTCAGCTGTACTAACGACATGGTATGTTAAGTTTTACATTATATTCGACGAAAGAACTAACAGATCACTGAACTTCTAAACACCAAGGTTAGAAAATTGTTACAGGAGTAGTAAGGGGTATCTCTTATCGAATAGTAAATTATATACAATTTTGATAGTTATATACATGTATTTTTTATCTTCTCGATTCTTTAACAGTGAAGTACTTTCGATTTATGGGGAAAATATCACAGGTGATGTGCTTATCGCCGAATTAGTGCTCAAACTTGTATTTGAAGAGGAAGTTTCATATAAAAACATTTTCACGGAGAGATATTTGGTGAGAGTTAAGAGTCTGGTACTCACTTGGGTGACTCTTACGCAGAGGAGTTTATATCGCCGAAGAAATTTCACTTCATCACTTACATTTGAAAAAAAAAAGTTTAGTTTCACGCGTTGTGTTTAAACACTTATTTTTTGTAATTGTACAAGTGGACTGAAGAATTATTTTTATTTCATTAATATCTAATTTACATTAAAGCTTGGTTTTGGTCCCATTTATATATAAAATATTCTTAAAACAATAAACTTATTCAATATACTATATCAGTATCACACAACTTATCGAATAATTTCTATGTCAAATTAATTTACGATCAACAGTCTTTAAATAATTATAATTTGGACATTTCTTTTTCATTAAAATCTGAGGTCGTTTACAACAATGTCGAATGGTTCTTTTCGTTCGAGAAAGTTCTTTTAGCTTGTGATATGTCTCTTGAGGTACATTATATGCTCGTTTATATTAATAGGGCGTTAGTGGTGAATATTTTGGAATAACTGGAAAAGACGGTTTCCCAAACTTTTGGTCGCAAAAATTGCAACTTTTAGAGATTTTTAAAAAAGGCTTAACGATTATTCTAAAAGTGAAAGATCCGAACTTGTATTTAGACTATCCAATGGTATCCGAATGATGGCATAACTTTACTTCACATAACATAGCTAACCCTGGGAACCTAACCTAACATGGAAACAGACGTCTGCGCAAACCACTTTATCTATATTGTCAGGAGGCTGGATATTTGTGGTATCTTCGTTTCTGATTTCATAACATAAGTGATATAGCTACTTACATTGGGGTTGGAGAAATGTAAGTGACGTCCCTATTCATTTGTCTAATTTATCTATATATATATTTTTAAAACAACAAATAGTTAAAGAACCATCCGACTTAAACTCTACTACCAGTTTAATACGCAAGCTCTGCACCCCAAGGCCTGTAGGGTTTGGAAGTGTTCTGTGAATACTGGTGGTGGGGTGGATGATGAGGATACGGAGTGGGATAGTGGGGCGCGGGTGGAGCGGGGTGTGGACCGGGCGGCGCTGGCGGTCCGGGGGGAGCGGGAGGATAGTGGGGGTAACTGGGTGGCGCTGACAGGGGAGCAGCTATCGAAGGCGGCGCTGCTAAGGTCGTAGCTCCGGCTGATGTGGAGGGGTCCTGTCTATGCCCGATCTCTGTGTAACTGTGCTGGGTTTGAGCGGGTACAGGTGCTGCTGGATACTGCGGGTAGCCCCAGTTAGCGGATTTCGCGGCGAGCTCCCTCTGCGCGGCGAAACACTGCAGGTGACTCATGAGACGCAGTCTGAGAGGGTCCTGTATGTCGAGACCCTCGCAGCTGACGAGGTACCGCGCGACTTCCGCGGCGCACTCCCGGAAGCCAATGCTGTGGTAGTCCATCGCGTACCGTTGCGGGTCGTAAGCAAACGTGTCTAAACCTGTAAAGAAAATACTCATCTTTAATATAGTCTTGAATCTTTATACTTTTTTAAGTATCTTTACATTCTAACACAGAGGTAGCTAAAGTTCTAAATAATTCAGTCCCTTTCAACACACTTTTCATATACAGGTGGTGAGCCGCCGTCTCTATGTTCAAGCCAACGAAGAAGTCCATACGTTATTTGAAAAAAACGCCCAGCTCCTCGGTCTTTTACTAGCGAGATGTCATATCTAAATAGCTTCCTAGACGTAAATTTATTAGTTCCAAATATTATTGTACATACATACATATGCAACGGTCTGTGTATAAAGTCCAACGCAGAAAATGCATAAGGGAGGTTTTGCCATTAACACGTACATTTTATGTACGACGACGATACGTCGATAATAAAGTTTACCCATTTGATAATTATATAAATAAAATTACCACCTTCACAATATTTGTTTGAAATTCTATCTATAGAACGAATTTCTTTTGAATACAATTTCAACCGAATATTGTGATTGTGTTAATTTTACTTTGATTTTACTTGGCATATTTAACTTGGAAAAAATACGTTAAAAAAAGCAAAAAAAAAAATCATAAAAGTAAGATAAAACTGCAACATTTTAAAAATATTACATTTAAGTTAACTGTTTTCTCAATTCCGCAAAATTATATTCATAAAGATACCAAAAGGTCATCGAAACAAAGTAAAAAAAACTTGTTCTTATTTAAATTGGAGCGTGAATTCGAACAGCGACGAGAAAGTTCAGTCTTTATAACTTAACGAGCTTACACAAGGACGGACAACTTTCATTACAATAACATAGATAATAAACTTCGTATAATTCCACAGCGTACCTCCATTCAGACAACACTGAATCACGTATAACTATAGTAAGCCTGGAGTAATTCAATCCGAAAGGAAAAAACAATCCCATTGACTACTAACCCTCGTGTGTACCCTCGTCTTACGCAACAAGTGATAGACGGGGATGGACTATGTTACTTCCTATACGTGCAAACGAGAGGGAAGATTGCATAACGGCAAGCATCCGGATGTCTTCCGTAGGGACTGAAAAAAGTTTGTAATAAGAAGTTCCGCTATACTCTACGTAATTGCAGATGGGCTTAAAAAGCTCGTTCAAATGGGGTTGTAGAGTGCAAGTCAGTGGGCCAGCGGGCGAGTAGGGCGCGTATTTATTCTTTTTTTGCGTTTGTTTCTTTTTTAACCAGCTACGTGATTGCAGTAGAATGTTTTATAAAGCTTTTGATTAAAATTAACTAAACTTTTAGCTTTGTAAAACAATCATTAGTACAATTGCAAAGCCTTAATGCATTACTTGTAAATAAAGAGATAGGGACAATATCACATAGGTCGCTTTGATTCCAAAGCAAAGAGCTAAAGCACTTTTATTATGGGATCGGAAATAACGAAGGTACCAAAAACACCCATACTCAAGACAATGTAGAAAAAGTGTTTTTCTTCATTGGATTGAGAATCGAACACTGGACGTTAAAGCTAGAGTCACTTTGAAACTGGTGTGTACGCCTCTCAACCACGGATAGACTACTCTGATTAGTACAGTCCATCCATCTGATTCCACTGTTCATGAGGAATAAAAAGCCTTAAGGCAATATTGGATAGGTAATTCCGTCTTTGTTCAACTAATTGTCTAACATTTTTAAATTAATTAAACAGGTTAGATAACTTTTAGTTAAAGAATAATTAAGTAATTATAAAGAAAGTTAATTATTCCCTTGGCGTGTACAATAATTGCAATAATAATCTTTTTGTAGGTAAAGTTCAAAGATTGTATGTTACAAATTATTCTTTACATACTATTATTTAAAACTATTTTAAAATAAATAAATATCGTCACGCAATTCCCAATACAGGGGTAGAGAGAGGTCTAGTCTAGACAATTAAGTCCCTTTGACCCACCATCCACCGAAGATATTTTCGGAACAACGTGACAGGCGGTGAGCCCGTCGCCGTCTATATGTCCATGTCTTTAAGTACAATTATTTTCTTTTAGCAAAATGGATTTACACCCTTTTGTAAAAAACAGTGGAATAATATAAGTTTTTTTTTATTTTCAAAACGTTTAAAACATCAGACCAATCTAAATCGAAATAACATAAAAAAAATGTAATTCAAAGCGCATTAAAATTATGCTAAAACCCTTATATTGTCGTATATCCCCCTTCCTTCCGCACGAACAGTTGGCACTACGACATATTTTTTCTAACGCAGGTGAGCAATCCTTTCTCATTAGAAGCAGCGTCTCGGAGTAGCTTCCTCTTGTCACTAAACGCACAATTGACGCGTGAGCGGAATTGAAAGTTTTTTTATTTAAATAATTCTTCACGCAATTCCCAATACAGGGGTAGACAGAGGTCTAGTCTATAAATAAAGTCCTTTCGACCCACCTTTCATCACCTGTCACGTTGTCATCTTTTTGGGACTGGGAGCCCGTCGCCGTCTTTATGTCCAAGCCAACGATATGAATCGTACATAGGTTTTGAAAAAACCCATGGGTACGAGCCTGCCACTTGGGGATCGAACTGGGGTCCCTTGCCTCAAAATTCCGACCACCCAACCACTCGGCTATCGTGACTTTTTTATTTGGTCCTTTTATTTTTTGTTAGAACTTCTTTTCGGCCAACACTACTTCGTTAGGTTTTTAATTTATGTTACTGTGGTTCATGAAACTTACTTTATTCTTCGTCATTTACGAAGTAGCACAATGTATGTATACGGTGCGATCATAGTTGGGAGTGACGTTGCCATCAAAGCTAAGGATATCGAATTCGAATCCCGCTACGGGCAAATATGTGAATGTTTGTACTCGAGTCGCTGATGAGAACATGTTTATGTAAACATTTATCTATGAGTGTATTTTGTGCTTGGGCATTTAGACGGGGATAAGCTCACCACCTGTCACATTGTCCAAAATGAGTTGCAGTTGCAGTCTCCCTCCGCCCAAATACGTGAACAACATAAATACATAATTGCATAAGTAAACATACTTAGCCAAAATACGCCATCCGTTTCGACTGCATTTTAAATATATTCTTTCAGAAATGCTTTTTTTAAACGGACGGAAAAGTATATTAACATTAATATGCGATATGAATTTCCTTATCTTTTTAAAGTAGGTCGCCATCCCCAGCGGCAGGGGTGACGACCATGAGTGGGACGAGGTCCCGGACACAGTTCCCACGCGGCGCCCCTCGCGATTAATGCACTGCATATTGTACGAGTATATCATTATACTATGATTATACGAATCTTGCCAATGTATTGTAAATTTTCGGACACGTTAAATGTTTTATTGTGGTGCAATAAATTTCTGTTGAATGGATTAAGAAAGATAGAACTGTGTATTTCCAAACCTGTATATGACACGCGATACAATAAAAAAAAGACAAGAAATTTAAAAAAAGTTTTTTTTCTAATTTCACGTCTTAATCTTCTTGTAAATTATGTTTTATGTGGCATGTCTAAAATTTTCATTTTATCTACATTTTTGTGTACAATTATTTTTAATCTACATCATTTATCTTTACGTATCCAAGCGATTAAGGTTGAGGGCACATGTTTCATGATTTTTTTAAAGAATTTCATTTTTATTTGGTTGAAGGATAAAAACCTGCAGACTGCTCTTATTACAAAAAAAAAGTGGATATCCATGTTACTAGTGTCGCGGTATGAAAATAAACAAATTTTATTAGGCGCAGGAAGTATCGCTGTCATCTTCGTGCCGATACAAGTGAAAGGGACAAAAACTGGATCAGATAGCCGGTATAGTTAACAGTGGCGTGTGATGCCAACTTCCTGTTTGGAGTTTTTGTCGGCAGAGGGCGCCAGGTGTCCGTCCGTTTGTATACCTGGTGGGCAGCTCGGCGGTAAGTTTGAGTGATTTTTGATTCGTTAAACGCGGGCTTTGTTTTGTTACTCAGTTCCGGGTTTAATAATAACGTAACATATGTCATTCCCAGAGATGTATTAGAGACTAAACTCGGTACGCGATTTCGTCCGCGGATTTGTTTAAAATTACGCGCGAGCCTTTAATTTCGTAGTAAAAAGCAGCCAGCTCTCCGGACTACCCTACATGACTGTTCTGAATAAATATAAATCTAAATTGTTCTGAAAATTCATGTTTTTTTTTGAGTTTAGATAGCCGAGTGGTTAAGTGGTCGGAATTTCGAGCAACGTCGGCGACGGACTCGTCACCTATCACGTTGTCCCCAAAATTTCTTCGGTGGAAGGAGGGTCGAAGGGACTTTATTGTCTAGACTGGACCTCTTTACTTCTGTATTGGGAATTGCGGGAAGATATTTTACTTTATTTTTATGTTTTTTTTTCTGCAATAAGAAATACCAATACCAGGTTCTGTACCATAGTCGGAGTTCTAAATAATTTAACCTTTTCGACCAATATTCCACGGGAGCTTATTTCGACAAGATAACAGGTGGTGTACCTTCGTGGTCCTAATATCAAAGCCATATATAAAAATCGTACGTAAGTTAAAAAAAACTCATTGATTTCCTCCGGGGATTCGAACTCGGGCCTCTTTCACACACCCAACTCAAAAAAAAATTGGATACGGTAGCGCCTTTATTTTCTTACAGAATTGTTATTTTAAACTCTAAACATTCTTATTAATAAAACAAATAATTATTCTTCCTTCCGGTGATGTTGACATTTAAAAAATGAAACTGTCGCTTAGCGGAAGCAGTTTGCGGTAAAATGATTAATTTGCGGTTTTTGAGCGCTTCATCCAATTATATAACTGAGTTTTCCTCTATCATATATTTAACTATAACTATTATGTATACTTAGTCCTACATGTAAAGTTAATTCGATTAAGTTTTAAGATGTTCAAAATCCTTACGCTTAATATAGTTTGTGGCGATAGTCTTGGTCGAAGTTATGGGTTGCGGGTTCGAATACGACACCCACAGCCATAAAGTGAGTCGTCTTACGCAGTAACCACACGTCACCACGAGAAATCTATTCAGTAGTATTATATCTAAAGTTAATACAAATTATTAATAAAATGTTTTTTTTCTTTAAAATAAAAAGACACGTTAGGCGAGTGGTTGGGTGATCGGAATTCGAGTCAAGAGTTCGATTCAATTCCTAGGTGGTGGGCTCGTATTAAACATAAAGACGGCGATAGGCTCACCACCTTTCTCGTTTTCCAAAAAGTGTCTTCGACATACGGTGGGCCAAAGTGTTCGATTTTTTAGACCTCTGACCACCCCAGTATTGAGAACGGCATGGAGATATTTTCTGTCCTTACGAAAGGAGACCTGGGTCACCTCACAGAACATAAGTTCCCTCGGTGCACATTGAGAGGTTGTGTAAGATGTTTATCCCGAAAAATTCATGGCTTCCGTTCATGCCATGGTGAGATCTGAAATTTGATACGCTTAACGGAATCTGATTTATCATATTAGAAGACCGAAGAAAGACGTGGAGTACCTTACACTGGGGAAATTAAATGATCCTTTGAGAATCGTGGGGCCACGTCGCTGGAGTCTGTTCATTATAGAGAAAATAACTCTATAGATAAAGTATGTACGTACGGATATCTATAATGAAAACAACGCTGAAACATATGCAAAGAAGGAATCAGGATAAATAAAATATGCAAGCATACGACATGCTCAGTGATTGTGAAACCGCAAGCTCGCGGTATATTCACCGGATGTACTGGGTTCCAATGAACTGCCGCGAAAAAATACAACGTTTTGAATTTACATATTTAGTGGGTGTGCTATTAGAGTTGCAAAAAAAAAAGTGATTCAGTCATACAAACAAATGATAGGAATAAGCATTTAGTAATTAAATTAATCAGAAATTTAAAATTTAACAATTTTAATACTTTATTCTAATGAAGAAAACTTGTCTATAAACAAACTTTTTCTTCGGATAGATTATTAAACAATTAACATCAAATTTTGAAGTGAAAACTTCTCAATCACCGAACATAATATGCGGAGACATTTACTAGTGCCAAATTTTTTTACTTCTCGAATAATGAACCGCTATCTTCATTTTCTCAGCGTTCCACAGCACTTGTGGTTTTATAGAACTATTTCAATTTCAATAGACAGGAAAGGAAGAACGTTTTGCCACTTTTGCTCGTTAAGTTAATTCGGGGTTTCCATCGAAACCGTTACGTGGTCCTTTTATTAATTTGAAGGAAACGGAAGCACTTTGCACATTGATTGATGTCTCTGCCGGGGTAGCGGTGCATTCACAGTTACGTCAGCGAAAAGGTCGGGGAGGTTGAACGGGAGCTTTTCTAAAGTCGCGATAAGTTTTTCTGTGACTGTGATAAGTTTTTGTGTGAAATTTTTTTTATTTAAATTTAAATTGTTTTCAGAATATTTTAAAACGATGCTTATAAATCAAGGCCCGATAGCAAGGTTTCGAACCTTTTGAAACCTTTAAGTGACGATTATGAATTTTTTTATTAATTTATTTAAATATTAACTAATATAATTATATACGAGTGGGTACAATTACATATGTAAATATATATGTATAAATATAACGTTCTGTTAGTTTAGAAACGAAGACTGCTGTAGGGTCACCAACTACCACTTTGTGTCAAATAAACCCTGGTAGAAATTATAGTTCTAATTATAATATGAATAGACCAATAATTGCAAATATAATATAATACATATGCTAGTATAAATATGAAAGATCACAATGCATTTTACAGGTCGCAAGTCCGTCGAAACAAATTAGTTTGTTAGGGAACTATTCTAGAGTATTCTATTGGAACTATTCTATCTAGTCTGTAATCCATACAACGGTTGGGAAAATTACTTTGAGCGATACGACCGCCGTTGTGCTACCATTAAATTTAATTTATATTTATGTTTATACTGTCTGTGGCATGTTTTGATATGCAATAAAGTGTATACTTTCAATCTCGCTCTGTACTCTATTTATACAAAAGAAATACCAAAAGATTATACTTTTAAAACGGACACCTCCGTAGACGAGTGGCGTAGTGGGTTTTCATGGTGTCGCCAGCTTTGAGGTCAGAGATTTCTGGTTAGGTCAATGTAGAAAACTCTTCTTCTAAATTTACTCGGGTCCGGATGTTTGTGGTACTTTTGTTGTTTTTGATTCCATAACACAAATCCTTGAGAGTCACAATAACTGAGTGGTTGGGTGATCGGAATTTGAGTCAAGAGATCCGAGTTCAACCCTCAGGCTTGTACTAAAGGGGTTTTCAAAAAATTTTCGTTCGAGTTATATCGTTGGCTTGAACAAAAATACTGCGATGGGCTCATCACTTGCCTTAGTCTTAAACTTAATTGTTAATCTTCAAAAAAAATGCTTCGAGCTTAATTGTCTATACCTCTGTCAGTCCCTGTATTGAGAATGGCGTGAAGATATTTTTTGAGATACTTACTTTGGAAACAGGGCAATGCATGTGCATGCAATGCCTATCTACGTATGTATTTAATTAAATAGTACCTTTAGAATGAAGCATTTTCAGATGGTCAACTGTAAGCTGCAAAATCTCAGCTTTCTCCAGCTTGGCGCTGCCTTGCTTCTCGCACGCAGCTGGCACCAGCCTCTTGAGCTCGGTGAGCGAGGTGTTGATGCGGTCCCGACGCTTCTTCTCAATAACTCCACGACGACGCTTGCGTGTCATCAACTGACAGGAGTCTCCACCTGGTGACCTATTGTACGTACAACACTCAGTTTATATCAATATACTAGGGTTAAAGAAGCTTCGCTTGGCTTAGTCTATGGATTTATTACAAGCTAGGTCCCCGCCGCCCTTCGCCCGTGAGCCCTAATTACCGACTCTGATTATGTATCTATTACATTCCTTATTCTATACAAACTCAGTCAGGCATTAAATCCGCCTATGCATACCTCATGTATGCAAGCCATACTATGTACGAGTATATGTCCAAGTCAACGATATCATTCGTACATAAGATCGAATCGCTTTCAGCTATAAGACCACTATTTATATTACCATACTTTTATATTTAAATTAATTTTATGGTATACATTTTATGTTGGTATGCTCTTTACTGTATTCTATCTATTGATCAGTCTGAATTAAACATCGAGTTGTCCCAAATAAGATTATTTGGAAGCCGCGTCGGTTGTTAGTGGAGAAATGTAGTCTACATACATCTGACTACTGGTGTTCTGGGAAAATGCTTCAAGTAACCTGAACTTTAGTGATTTCGACCCATATTTCACCGAAGCTTATTTGGGTTAACTTGACAGATGTCACCATCGCAAACACTATTTTACGAAGGTGATAAGTGTGAGCCTTTTAATACAGAGATTTAAGGTAGCAACATTACAAATATGGCTATAGCCACGTAGTACATTATGATAGCCATAGATAGATGATTCGTGGCGAGAGGCCCGAGTTCGGTGCGCTGGTGGCAGGCTCATACCAATGAGATTTTAAAAGCTTTTGTACTATATATATTGTTGGCTTCGACATAGATGGCCAAGACCACTTATCATGTTGTCCCAAAAAATGTCTTCGGTGGAAGATGCGTTGAAAGATCTTAACTGTTAGACCTCTGTCTACCCCAGTGTTGGGAATAGCATGTGACTATTCGTGACTTGGTTAATCTTTCGTATTCCCCACATTGCCCCTTGCAAGATCGGAACCCGCATTTCATTCAATCCCGTCAATATTTTTATCGTCCCCTATGAGAGTAAAAAAATCAAAGATTTCTATGATCAGATAAGAAATCAAACGAAATGCGAACTAGCGTTACGATATTAAAAAAATTTAGTTTATTTATTATAAAATAGAAAAATAGTTTACTTTTCTATATACAGATGATATTACTAAGTTATTTCAAATAAATTCATATAATTTATGAAATGAAATTTTAGTCACTCATTTTGCGATGTAGATTTTACGCAAATCCTCTCCAAAGTATATATTTTGAATTTAATAAATCTGGCGGAGATGACGAGGTATCTTATAATAGAATAATATGCAACTTTTCACAACGTGTTTACAAAAATTTTCAAACCACTATTTATAAAGGAGGATGAAAACATTTTTATAAAACAAATGCCGATGTAATTCTTCCTATAATAATACATTAAAAATATCTTCACGCAATTCCCAATACAGGGGTAGACAGAGGTCGAGTCTATACAATTAAGTCCCTTTGACCCACCTTCCACCGAAGATATTTTCGGGACAACGTGACAGGTGGTGAGCCCGTCGTCGTCTTTATGTCCAAGCCAACGATATTCGTACGTAAGTTTTTGAAAAACCCATTGGTACGAGCCTACCAACTGGGGATCGATCTCGGGTCTTTTGACTCCACCCAACCACTCGGCTATCGTGACTTACATTATTTGAATAAGTTACACGACTATGAGAAATAAATAAATTTATGTACATATCACATACATAGATACTTTTATTTAATTTATTAAATAGTTCTCAAGCAATACTGGATAAATAAAATAAGTACAAATAGCATATAGCAATTGCAATTATATGTTTCATAGACAGAGTGTGCAAACTTAACGTTTAAAACGTTCAAAAAAATATTTATCATGACTAGAAGTTAACGAATCTCGTAGTGTTCGTAGCGGACGCTACGCGCGTAGCACCGCTGTAGCTAAGACAATAGTTTTATGAACAGTAAAACTGTAATTTTTTAAATTTTCTCTTACTCGATAGATTTATATTATAAAAATATTTATATTATATAAATATACATATGTAAATACCTAGATTTATATTATACTTTATTTGAGTAACATAATGATTAATGATTTAATAACGAATGAACGAAACTTTTTAATAGGTAAAAGTTTCGTTCATTCGTTATTAAATCATTTTTAATTATTAAAAGAAATGTTTTTGGTGCAAGGTGGGTCGAAAGGATTTAATTGTCTATACTTTTGTCTATGGGTATCTGTCTAAGTTCTGTATTGGGAATGGCGTGAAGGTATTTCCTTTTTATTTACCCTAAGCCTCGACGTAAAGTTAAAATTCATAAGGTAAACAGCACTATTTATTTGTATATTAGAATACTTATTTTAACATTAGTGAAAATTTATGTTTCATAAACGTAATTTTTTAGTTTAGGAAGGGCACTGAGCCCTGAAACAGAGTTTTTACCTAGGTCAGAGTTACCATTCCATTAGTGAATGTAAACTTTGCACTGGCACTATGTAATTGAAGTAGTTACAATGTAAGTATTGCAATATTTTAATGTGAGTGTTGGTGAAATAAGGATTTTCATTTTTTTATAATAAATAATTGAGTTATAAGGTTTAATACTAACTGTGCGTCTTTGCTGCTACTCTCTTCGGAGAAGGCGTCATCTTCACTATCGGAATGTGGCCGTTTGTTCCTAGGCGCGGGCGCAGCTGGGGCCCAACCATAGCCCCACTGCGGCTGAGGAGCTTGAGGCTGTGCGTTCCCCTGCTCCATCGGACGATGGTGGTACTCCATTACTTTGATACTCTTCCTATTCTTAAGTATTCAGTTATCGCACACACAAAAAATCTGTCTAATTTTTCCTTACAACTGTCAATACTCTTAACACATTTCTACACAAACACCAAAACTGTTTTTATTTAATTTATCACTTCGTACACAGTACCTTACTCTACGTAGAGTTCTCTTATCAACGTGCACAATTATCCTATAGAGGTAAGTGTTCTATTGTCTTCGATTGGTATAGATAATCAAGTGTCGTGGTAGTGTAATTATCACAGTGTTGCGCGTGCGACGTTCCTGCAGGCGACACGTGCGCACGCGTATACCGCCGCTCGCGGAGTGAGCGCGCGCCGGCCGCGTGGAGACCTTACGCCGTTGCCGCCGCCCTATGGGAACTTCGCTTTATTTACAATCAACCTGACTATTACTCTTCCTACAAGCGATATTGAACCTTATTGATCAATTATAAGGCCTATGACAACTTCTGGATAACATTGCAAGTGTTTTCGTTGCAATTTTTGCACGATAATCTACGCCTCAAATCTGAACTCTATTTCGCTGAATTTAGAAGCTCGAAAGCTGAATTTAGAAGATGCACGGTACTTTTCTTTTTAATAAATTATGTGTTTGTTTGTTCAGTGGATATTTAACCTTGTCGCGTTGTAATATAACTGATATCCGTGTGGATATTTTTTTATTAGTGAATCAGAGGGCCGCGTGTCGGGCGCACGGTGGGAAACGGACGGACAATTAGGAAATGCAATTTCATTCGGCTAACAATTGGTGTGAAACTTTTATCTGTGAGGGGGAGGGCCGCGGATTACTGAGACGCGTGCGATAGTTTGAAAGAGATGCAATTATTATTACATAGTGTATTTCTGGCTAGTTGAGTAATTGATTGGAGATTTTATAATTGATGGAGTTTACAAATCTTTATATATATATATATATATATATATATATATATATATATATATATATATATATATATATATATATATATATATATATATATATATATATATATATATATATATATATATATATATATATATATATATATATATATACTAACTATGACAGAACAAGTGTTAGTATAACTATATATATATATATATATATATATATATATATATATATATATATATATATATATATATATATATATATATATATATATATATATATATATATATATATATATATATATATATATATATTATTTAGTACACTCTTCTTTCTTCTTATTTAGTACACTATTTCCTCAAGTAGGTGCCGGCAGTAGGCAATGGCAATACTCATCGATATTTACCATTATTATCATTCAGCACAGTCTTAAAGCATCTGCATATATATTTATACTGAAGATGCCACACCTTATTGTGCAGGAATCTTTCGTTCGTCAATTTGCCAACCCAAACTTCTTGTGGTGCACATAGTCAGCTGAATGAGGCTTAAAAGACATAGGGTAATACCGTAATGTTTTACGAACTTAAATTTGGCGAATTGAACATTCATTATCTCCTTGAACGTGAATTAACTACGTTCTATTATTGTATTGTTATATCTTTAATTACTTTAGTTTAATGTATTAGTCGTAAATATTTTTTTCAAAAATAAACGTCTGCTAGTGTGTACCCAACACATGTACATGTTAGGAAATAATTATATTATTATTATTTATTGTCATGCGCAGTCCCAGACGGGGTAGCCAAAGAGAACAGATCGCCAAGTGTCACGATCCTTACATACCTCTATCTCTTCTTTCAGATTCATTATCTTCTTCATACATGCACGTCTTGGTATCCGAGTACACTCCGATACCTAGACGTCCCCTCTCCGAGCAATTTGTTCTTAGGAAATAATGCATTATTTCATTTGGTTGAACTATTTTTTTTTGACAAAAACTTCAAATTCACTCTTACATATATAGTTACGATAGCCAAGTGGTTGAGTAATCGGAATTCGAGTCCAGAAAGCCGAGTTCGAACCCCAGGTGTTAGAGTCTTACCAGTGACTTTTTTCAAAACTTACGTACTATTTATATCGATGGCTTGGACATAAAGACGACGACAGGCTCATCACCTGTCACGCTGTCCCAAAAGAGTCGTCGATGAAAAATGGGTTGGAAGGAAGTCTGAACGTCTGCCTACTCCAGTATTAGTAATGACGTGAAGACATTTTGTACATAAAATATCAAACAGCTTAACCATAGACATCTCCAATGCTTTTTAACGACGACCTCCGTGGACGAGTGGCGTAACCACCGGTTTTAAGGCGTCATTGCGAGGTCTCGGGTTTGATTACCGGTTGGGTCTATGGAGAAAAAACTATGTACTTTTTCTCAGGTTTTGTGGTGTCTTCTTTGTTTCCGATTCCCATACCAAAAGTGCTTAAGCATCTCACAATGGGATCGAAGAAATGTATGTAATGTTGTTCCTAGCTATATATGTATTTATTAATTATTATTTAAAGAAAAATGTAGTTATTACGCCTAGATATATATATATATATATATATATATATATATATATATATATATATATATATATATATATATATATATATATATATATATATATATATATATATATATATATATATATATATATATATATATATATATATATATATATATATATATATATATATATATATAAATAGTAAGCAAGTTGCTAAAGCTCTTTATGGAATTAGAGACAACGACGTTACCACATACACAACTGAAACAACGAAGAAATAGTGATTTTCTACCTGGACACGGCCGGGAATCGACCCTCGGGCCCTCAGCTCGAGCCCTCGGGAACTCAAAGCTTGTGAAACCGACCCTTCTTAAACATTTGAAATTTCACCTTAAAATTCCAAGTCTGTCCCGTACAACAATACGTTCTCATGTTAACAACAGTGCCTCTTTTTAGCACATAAGCAGATTAAAACTACAGTCGCTGGCACTTCAAAGAACTTAAATCCAATCAGATTTCATATAAAAGCAGTTAATCCTTGCACTTTAGTATCCTTGTGTATTCGATATCTTCGCAGCGGGTGGGAATTTAAAGTTTTTGCGAATATTTAGTTAAGTTTTTTTACTTCTCGCTACATTATTTGCACAATCAAATATGGATTGCATGTAAGTTACTTAGATATTAAGGGATTAACAAACGAGAAGGGTATTTCATATAAAAACACAAAAGAATTATTTTTTGGTTACAAAATAGACAAAAATCCTTCCAAAATGTCTGAGAGTGAATAAATTATTAAATAAAGTAAATGATGACTGAAGCTCATAATATTTAAACTTTAATTGCACAAGATAAATGTACAAAATGGCAGACTTAATGCCTAAAGGCATTCTCTGCCAGTCTTTGAGCAGAGAATCAGGTGATGGTGAAAACATCAAACTGCAAAAATAATTTTAAACAAATGCAAATTAATTATTACAATAAAATAGTAGTAAGTATAGTACACGCACTTATGCATGTATACTTTTACATAAATACATACACAGTTGATAATGATGTTTACTTCACGTTATTCCCTATACTGGGGTAGACAGAGGTCTGTCTGAATTAAGTCCTTTAAAGGTGGGTCTTTTCACCGAAGACATTTTTGGGACAACGTGATAAGTGGTGAGGCTGTTGCTATCTTTATGTCCAAGCCAACGATAATAATCGCACATAAGATTTGAAAAACTCATTGGTACGAACCTAACACCTGGGCATTGAACTCAGGCTTCTTCACTCTGATTCGGATCATCCAACCACTCGACTATCGTGACTTTTTTAAATCTCTACTTCACACCCGTAATTAGCGTGGTTGTGATCCGGTCGAGCGGCTTTAACGTAATATATTTATGCTTTCCCAATACTGACGTAGTCAGAGATCTAGACAATTTATATTTTTCTCGACCCAATATAATAATGATATAAATTAATTAATAAAGAATAACGTGACATGTGATAAGCTAGTCCAATCCGTCTAAGTTCGTACGTAAGGTTCGAAAAAAATTATAAGGATACGTGCATTCTTCCTGGGGATCGAACTCTGTTTATATTCAATTGAATTCCGATTTCCTAACCATTTGACTACCGTGGCTCTTAATAATGCACCACCTAAATCTCCCGATTGCGTCTATCAAAGAAAACTAGTGCGTGCAAGCCACGTATTGACTTGCACGCATTGCCTTCGAAGCTAAGGTTTGCGGGTTGAAGTCCCGCAAAGAAGAAAAGATTGTCTGTATTCGACTCATGAACGTTTATATGTATATATGAATATTTATCTATCAGTCACAATAGCGAGAGGTTGGGTGGTCGGAATCTCGAGTCAAGAGACCAGAATTCGATCCCCATGTGAAAGAGCCGTACTAATGGGTTTTACAAAAAACTTATGTAAGAATTATATCGTTGGCTTGGACATAAAAATAACGGCGACGGGCTCACCACCTGTCACGTTTTCCCAAAAATATCTTCGGTGGAAGGTGGGTCGAAGGGACTTAATTGACCAGACTAGAACTCTGTCTACCGCAGTATTGGGAAAGGCGTGAAGATATACGTCTGTCACGTTTTTCCAACTAAGCTTCTGCGAAAAGTGGGTCGAAAATAACGTCTGTCTACACTTCTGCCTACCTTAGTATGGGAAATTGCGTGAAGATATAAGAATATCCAGTGTCATGAGTTTTGCGCAGGTAATCCACAGCACAATGGTAACAACTGAAATGATTCAATGCGTACACTTGAGAGATTTCGTAACAAAACATTGCTTAAGGAAAAAAAGCCTCCTTTTTTGATTTAACCCGTTTTTTTGTGGGCGTGAGATACTGTGGGACTTTTTGACAGGTGCTTAACAGTATTGAGGAGCCCGCGGCGTTGCTCATTGTTAGTTTATAACGCCAAACGATTTCTAAGGTAAAGGAAAGGTAATTAATAAACAATTACAATGAATAGATACATAAATAGAAACAACATTACATACATTGCTCTGATCACAAAGTAAGTCGCTAAAGCACGCGTGTTATAAAATCGTAAATATCAAAACTATCACAAACATGCAGACTCGAGACAAAGCAGAAAAAGTGGTTTTGTACATTGACCAGTCCATGAATCGAACCCGGGACTCGGATATGGCTACACAGTGTGTGCGCAAGTCGTCCACGGAGATCGTCAAAATAATCGAACATATAACTAGGCCAAAAGTGTATATCGACTTTGTGTCAGTGGCGTGCCTTATTTCTTCAGAGTTAGACAAACCCAGATTTTCGTAATAGTTCATAGTATTATTGAAATGTAGGTACTGGCATAGCCAAAGGTCCTAGTGGAAAGGGCTCTTTAGGCACGAGTAACTCAGGCTCCAATTACGGGCAGGCACCACTATAATTTGTTTGTAAGACCGCTGTCACAAAAGTTATCGTTTTAATAAAATTATATTAGATTAAATACATTTATAGCTTTCCAGAGATCAAAACTCGAATTAGGACGCGAGTGACTCAGGTTCGATCCCTGCCGGCACCAATGAAGATATTTTATTATTACTTTTTTTAAATTAATAAATACATCACATACATTGCTCTGATCCCGAAGCAAGCAGCTTAAGCACTTGTATTATAATATCAGTAACAACGAAGGTACCACATATACCCAGACCCGAGAAAATGTAGAAAAACTATTTGTAGAAAAACTACATAGACCCGACCGGCAATCGAACTCGGGACCTCAGAGCTGTGTGTACGGCACTCCTCCACGAAGTCGTCGCTCTTTTATGTCCTTTTCAATTTCATCAAACATTTGTCGAGTGGTACAGAATGCCGGCATTAAGTCCGCCTTTTGCTGTTTCTTTTATCTTTTTTAAAGGGTTTGCCATTATTATTAAATAAATCCTTAAATAAACTACGAATATGTAATAACTGTGCTACTATAATATACTATTCGTAGATAGGCGGTTGAGTACAAAACAGATCACCTCGCCTGTTTATTTTGGTTTGCGTGAACTTGTCTGTTAGATGTTTGCTTTAGAGATCGCGGCGGATTAACGTCCGACGGAGCTCGGAGGCTGGATGAAATATGGCAAATGAAAGCTTGCTATTTTTAGCTTTGTGTAAACACACCGAGAGGCTTTGAAATACAAAATTATTAGAGATAGATTTTTTTATTTACATTTCTTTTTAAAACAACAACAATGTTTTCCTCGCGTACCTTTGCCAATGCTAATGTAAGTAGAGATCTAGAAAATCCTACTTTCAACCCTTTAACTATAAATAATCAAGAAATAAAGCAATCAGAAACAGAAACATATCTCGGACTATTTTTGGATTCCAAGCTATCATGGCAAGCTCATCTAGATTATTTGCAATCAAAAATTACATCATTGACCGGAGCCTTGCGAAGATCGTCACGGTGCATCCCTCCAAAAGTTCGCACTCTTATTTACAACTCACTATTATTATCATTATTAAGAAACTTAGAAAGCACTGTCAAAATTTGTAATACATATTAACATTTATTTTTGCATTGTATAGAGTCACCACAAACAGTACGCATAATTTCATACTACGTCAATATTTAAGTTTTCCTGCAGAAGTGAACTATGTTCTTAATAGGAAAATAAATTCTCTCTAAACCTAAAATCAAATTAGCCTTCAGTGAGAATCACAGAAGCTTAATTGCGTCAACGTTACTACCTGTCACTTGTCTAAGTCAACGATACAATATATGTACTTATATAGATAAAAATTTATAAACATTTAAGCATTCATGACACGAGTTGAAAAACATTACACAAATGTTTGCTCCCAGCGGATTTTGAACACGCAACCCATAGCTTTGAAGGCCAGTTTACTGCCAACTATCGGGTCGTCATATTATTTTTGAGAGATATAAAGTAGACGAAGCGAAACAAGTATATAAGGATCGTAGCAAGGGGAAAGAAGTGGTAACTGCCGACCCCTACGAGAAAGAGGGGTGGTTATATGCAGCACTATTGACAGCATAACTATAAGAAAATAATTTTTATTGTTCATAAATTCCATGAAGTAATAAAAAATATTCGAACCCGTGTCTTTGCCGAACTATGGCAATTGTGTCTTGGAAAGATTTAATTACAAAAAGTTCAGAATAATTTTATATGCTTTAAAATAAAAAATTGAAGTATATCCAAATAAGTAAAAACTTTCAGTACATATATAGATACATATATAGATAGGGACAACATCACATACATTGCTCCGATCCCAATGTAAGATGCTAAAGCACTTGAGGTATGGGAATCGGAAACAACGAAGGTACCACAAACACCCAAACCCGAGAAAATGTAGAAAAAGTGGTTTTTCTACATTGACCCGACCGGGAATCGAACCCGGGACCTCGAGATGGCGACACCTTGAAAACCGGTGTTTACACCACTCGTCCACGTAGGTCGTCACAGTACTTCTAAATTCGATAGTCACGATAGTCGAGTAGTGGGGTGATTGTAATTCTAGTCTAGAAACCCAAGTTCAATCCCCAGGTGTACGTACCAATGGATTTTTTCAAACTTATGTACGACGTCTCTAAAAATACCTTCGGAGGAAAGTGGGTCGAAAGGACTTAATTGTCTAGACTTCTGTTTACTCCTATATTGGGAATAGCGAGATATTTTTAAAAATTTGTTTAGTAAAAACTTTAGATACTGCATGACAACGACATCGACCAGGTGTCATAGAGTATAGAATACGTATATATTTTAACCAATAGCCAGTCCACTTTATCCATAATAAAAAAGTTAAGTAAATTACAATGTAAACCGCTGTTCAACCACTAACTTCTCAAAAGCCATGAGTCAATACCATTAATACATTTATACAATAAAAAAACATTACGTACACAGAGTCCTATTGTATTATGTTTGTATAAAAATTAATTGCGTTTAAAAATTCTTTATAATATTAATCATTGAGTTTAAAATTGCGTGATTCGTTACAATAGTGAATTGGTAATGTGTTGGGTTCCCGTGTGAATGGAGCGCTCGGGGGTGGTAGATGGTAAAGGGTGGCTATCATAGAGCTTTATGCAGTTATCGCGGGTAACTCGTCGCCGGAGTGTATTTGTTTGATGTTTGTGAGAATTCCGTTTGCATTAATAGAGGGCGGATTCAACTGGTTAACTGTCCACTAGACGATGCATATCGGCAAATTGAAAAAAAAATTAATGAGCCTCTCATGTTTTTCAATTTGCCGATATAATTCGCCAAAATAACGCTGTAACATTTATTTGTAATTCAAATAATAATCAAAGCAAAGATTTAAAAAATAAGTGTGGGATAGGAAAAAAGTTGCTTATTATAAAAATATTCATTTTAAGTTCTATTCGAGGTATAAAGAAAATAATTATTCGGGTATACATTTTTTAATATGATTGTTTATTGACACAAATAAAAATTATTTTACTTACATTGATTTATAAAAAATATATAATAACAATAACCATCATACTAGACATTAGACACTGTATAGCTATCATACAAAGACTACATAAATAATAAAAATCTTACGTTGCGGACGGTAAGTCACGATAGCCGAGTTGTTGGGTGGTCGGAATTTCGAGTCGAGAGACCCGAGTTCGATCCCCAGGTGGTAGTACCAATGAGTTTTTCAAAAACTTATGTACGAATTTCATCGTTGGCTTGGACATAAAGGCGGCGACGGGCTCACCACCTGTCACGTTGTCCCGAAAATATCTTCGGTGGAAGGTGGGTCAAAGGGACTTAATTGTCTAGACTTGACCTCTGTCTACCCCTGTATTGGGAATTGCGTGAAGATATTTTTTTTACGTTGCGGACGTTTTTCCCCGTTTAGGGTACCCCTTCGCATCGAAACATAAGGAACTTCGTTCCAAAGCACTATATTTACATTTAAATTATCTACGTCATGTGAAAATCTTTGAGATACTACTACTGATAGATAGATGGTATTTCACTGCGTATACCAGTTTTGTATAATTTCTATTTTTCTTTCATTTTTCTCTCTACGTATACTTACTTAACAGGTATCTTCTGCACAGCGGACCGGCAAACCGCACTGGACCAGCGTGGTGGACGGTCCACTGCTCTAATTTTTCTTAAATAATACATTCTAGAAGTATTTGTGTAGCAGTGGGCATGCCAGGCATGCGAAATATCAATGCTCTAATTAAAGTATAGTTGGAGATAACTTAAAAATAAGTTTTCTCAATATTTGAGACAACATGATAAGTGGTGAGCTTGTCGGCATATAAATGTTCAAATGAATAACACCCAGATCCGAGAAAATGTAAAGTAATGTTTTCTACATTAACTCTACAGGAATATATATATATATATATATATATATATATATATATATATATATATATATATATATATATATATATATATATATATATATATATATATATATATATATATATATATATATCAATGGATGTGACATACATACATACATATATACATATAAAACGGCATGTTAAAGTCCACTGTAGGACATAGGCCTCTCCCATAGGAAGGATTTGCCATAATCGCCACGCTTGGCAAGTAGATTGGCGATCGCAGTACCAGGCCAGTCCATCCTCGGACGCTGCTGCCCATCTTTGGTATGTTTATATTAGTCTGATATTTTTAGAGATAGTTTTTCCGACATCTATCGGTTGCCATAATGATATTCATGGCTGTTTCCCTTAGTTACGTCACACACGGGAAGAAAGGGAGTGGCAATATTCTTACGCCGTTACCACACGGTCGGCAATGTATGTAACACAATAATATAATAGCTATAATGGTGGGACTCAATGTAACAACGTAATAAGTAAATAATAAATATTTTGTAAGACGTAAGTACTCGTAAGTCGCTGCTTAACTCTACTTTATTAACTCTACCATTTAAAAAGAATAAAAACGCTACAGTAATCATTTCTTGTATTTACGCGAATACTACACATGTAAAATAAAACGATTTTCGGATTTTATAGCGAATTAGCTTTTAACAAACTATTTTAATTTCCCGACGTTTCGGAGGCTGTAAAGTCTGCTGATGATAAAAGATGCTAAAAATCGTTTTTTTTAAAGAAAACGCTTCACAGACTCACGCACACAAAGAATTCACATTATCTCAGCAATTTTATTACAAAAAAGCAATACGTGCGATTTGCTTAAATTCAACCTAAAAAACGTGGAAAAGGAATTATTAATGTTTCCTACTGACGCGCATACAATTTTAAGTTTTAAATATATATTTCACTATTATCACTTACATGTTATATACATGTACTGTGTCCTTTACACAGTACTTTGCCAGAGATATACATGTATGCACGTAGTATATTATACAATGCAAAATTTCTCCAATAACGAAGGGAGAACGAATCAATCGGCGCAAGATTCGCGAGTCCCCTATCTCCCGTTGGCGGGGCGGCGCGTGCGCAGCGCGTGTGACCGCACTCGGCGCGCGCCTCACACGCGCTGCCTCAATGCGCACGGTGCTCTTGATTCAATCGCTTCGCATCCTTGACTGATAACTGATTAATAAATTGGAGGTACGTTTGAAAACTCAATAATACGAATTATTTTAATTCACTAAAACTTTATCAAAAAAAAATATAATGCAATTCTATTGATTTTTAAAGCATATTTATGCTGAACTTTTATGTAATTAAATTAAAGAGAAAAAAGTTAAAATTTCAACTTATCCCGCTCGTGTCAATTGAAATTTTAACTTTTTTCTCTTTCATTTAGTCAGATAATAAATATGTTTACGCATAGTGCCTGATAGGGTAGCTAGAGAGAACAGATTGCCAAATGTCACGATCCCTACACACCTCCTTCGTTTCTTGAAGTTCATCATTTTCACGATAGCCGAGTTGTTTGGTGGTCGGAATTTCGAGTCGAGAGACCCGAGTTCGATCCCCTGGTGGCAGTACCAATGAGTTTTTCAAAAACTTATGTACGAATTTCATCGTTGGCTTGGACATAAAAGGCGGCGACGGGCTCACCACCTGTCACGTTGTCCCGAAAAATATCTTCGGTGGAAGGTGGGTCAAAGGGACTTAATTGTCTAGACTTGACCTCTGTCTACCCCTGTATTGGGAATTGCGGGAAGATATTTATTTATATTTATATTATCATTTTCTTCATACAAGTATGTATTCTTAACCCTCACCATAACTTTAAAATTACACCATTACAGTGTAAAATATTAACATAGCGATAGTTCAATATTTGATACTAATATAAGAATGATAACCTTAATCCCTGAGACTTTAAATTTGTTTATATTTCAATAATATTTAATTTGGACTAAAAAAAATCTTCACGCCATTCCCAATATTGGGACTAACCCAGTATTGGGTATGATCTAGACAATTAAGTTCTTTCGACCCACCTTCATCAAAGATATTTTGGGACAAAGCGACAGGTGATGAGCCTGTCGCCGTCTTTATGTCCAAGTCAACGATATGAATTATACATAGGTTTTTTTTTTTCAAAAAAACCCATTGGTACGAGCCTGCCACCACTAGCCCTGGGGATCGAATTCGGGTCTCTCAATCTAGAGATTCGACTCGAATTCCGATCGCCCATCAACTCTTTCGTGACTATGTAGTTTGCGAAAATATTTCAGGGCCTTTTAATGTTAATTAGTTTAACTAAAGCTTAGTATGAAACCGATGATGGTTTATAACAAAGAGTATATATCAGTAGATAGTTATATTTAGACGTAGTATTAGTACAACTTATTTTATCGGTGCTTCAGCTTACAAAATAAAAATACAGTTTGAAGCGTACTTAAATCCCAGCTAAAATTTTCTGCATAATATTCTTTTAGGTATAACATGAAAATTTTTACAAAATAATTCCTTATTATATTTTAAGTAAATGTCAGTTATATTCTATTGAAATATATTTTTCATCATTACTATCATTATAATAGCCTGTTAAAGTCCACTGCAAGATAAATCTCTCCCGCAGTGGAGGGTTCGCCGTAATCGCCGCGATTGGCGAAGCGCGATGGCGAGGGAAAGCGGATTGGCGATTGCCACAGTACCAGACATTCTGTAACTTTGACATTGGCTGCCCGTCACCGAATTTTGGTCTGGTATTTTTTGAGATGGTTATTTCACCATTTGTCGTCAGCCGATTGCATTTTCAAGACTTTTTCTTAGTCTTCAGTTTAATTATTCACTTGTTGCCACATTACACTCGAATCAACCTACCTCAGCGTCAACCGTCAAGCCACCACCATAACAGAAGTATTATCCTTCCGAGGAAGGTCGCAGTCTGTATTTTTGCCAGAACCACGACCCGAGATTAAAAGATTTATAAGATGTTATTGATTTCACTTATTTTACCTGAACCCCGTGACAAGAGTGGGTTACTGATCCAGAAAATTTGTAGGAAGAGAAAGAGTATCGTACTTTTTTTTGGAATTATACATTTTTTTATGTTGGCTTGGGCGATAAGCTCACCATCTGTCACGTATTCTCAAGGCTCCGGTGAAATGTGATTCGATAGACTAAATTTTTAGAATGTATGAATAGAATAGAATGAATGAATGCAAGAAGTTAAAAAAAATTACGGGTTTTTTTTTTTATATAAAAGGCTGGCAAACGAGCAGGCGGCTCACGTGATGGTAAGTGATTACCGCCGCCCATGAACACCCGCAATACCAGAGGCATAGCAGATGCGTTGCCGGTCTTAGTACCCCCCCACTCCCAAAAATTGGAGGAGGGGGTGTGTGGGCCTCCGGTTACCTGCACTCACCAGACGAAACGTAGAAGTTTGTTAGACTTCTACTTCACGCCGGTATTGTGAAGTCGTGGTACTTTCCCCGGTCGAGCCGGCCCATTCATGCAACAACAAAAGCTGATGGCTCTACCACTGTTAAAACACCAGAAGTGTCGACAGAAGTGAATAATATGTGCCAAAGAGACAAGGAAAAGATATCAGTAATGTCAGATTTATAAACTTAAATTCAAAAACTTACTTGTGGCGTAGCGCCTATCCAATAACAGAAATGAGTATTCCTTTTACAGCCGGTTTGGCAGTAAGAAATCGCTTTCAAGCGATATGACCACCAATTGTTGTCCGTAAGCTTCTCCGAGATTGTAATATAAGAAAGTTAACTGCAATAAAGAATTACCTATCTATCTATCAACAGTATATAATTATTGCCACTTTACAGTTATTATTCACATAAATGCACTTAAATATATTGTAAATAATTTGATTAATAAAAAATATAAGATAATAGTCTTAAAGGAATAACACCTTTTTCTAGGTATGTGGACCACACAAGTTTTTTGGGGTTGTGAGCAACACAAGTTGTTGGGGTTGTAGGCAACACAAGTATATTGGGTTGTGGGCAACGCGTCTGTTGGGGTTGTGGGCGACACATTTGTAAGGGTTGTAGGCGACACAAGTTTATTGGGCTGTGGGCAACATATTTGTTGGGGTTGTAGGCAACACAAGTTTATTGGGTTGTGGGCAACACGTCTGTTGGGGTTGTGGGCGACACGTTTAAAAGGGTTGTAGGCAACACAAGTTTATTGGGCTGTGGACAACGCGTCTGTAGGGTTTGTAGGCAACACAAGTTTATTGGGTTGTGGACAACGCGTCCGTTGGGCTTGTGGGCGACAAATTTGTAAGGGTTGCAGGCAACACAAGTTTATTGGGTTGTGGGCAACGTGTTTGTTAGGGTTGTGGGCATTGCGTTTGTTAGGGTTGTGGGCGACACATTTGCAAGGGTTGTAGGCAACACAAGTTTATTGGGTTGTGGGCAACACAAGTTTATAAAGGTTGTGGGCAACATATTTGTTGGGGTTGTCGGCAACAAAAGTTTATTGGGCTTGTGGGCAACTCAAGTTTATCAGGATTGTGTACAACACAAGTTTACTAGGGTTGTGAACAACAAAAGTTTAGTAGGGTTGTGGGCCCGCAACGCAGAATCCGCTTGGGTGCGTCGTAAAGCGTATAGGGAACTCTCCACACAGTAATCTACGGCACTCCGAGAGACTTCCGCTGCTTGCACTAGAATATTGTTTCACGTTAAAAAACGGTCGCAATATATTTTTGAAGCTTTCAGGAAAACGTAAAAAGATTAATAAAAGAGTAATCTCAGATAGTTAATTGACTCAGGTGTTACTTTCCGGAAATTCATTGTAAAGTTGTTATTGAAAAAATTACTACGCAACCCTCCGCATGCAAAGAGTAATCTCAGTATCCAATTCTTTATTATTCTGTTATTTATTAAAGGCAAATTAAAATATTTACAGTTAACATCGTTTTTAGGGCTAATAATAATAATATATTTATTAATTTTATTGATCTTTTCATGATTGTGAACTGTGTTCACTTGTCGTGACTGGAGCGCGAGTCCGGGTCCGAAGTGGCGTCGCGTTGTTCCTGCATCTCCAGCTCGAAATCGTCCACGGACATCGGAGTGTCTGTAAACCAAACTTTCATGATAATTACAATACAAGGGTTCATGAAGAGGAAAATTAATCACGTTATAACAGCAGCACGTGTCGCGGCGGCACGCTCGCCTCCGTGCTGCGCGGCTTGGCGGTAGCAGCTTTTTTTTTTTTATAGAAAAGGGAGGCAAACGAGCAGGTGTGGCTCACGTGATGGTAAGTGATCACCGCCGCCCATGAACACCCGCGATACCAGAGGCTTAGCAGACGCGTTGCCTCCCTTGGAGTGCCTCCCTCCCATAGAATTGGGGGGGGGAGGAAGGGTGTGGGCCACCGGTTACCCGCACTCACCAGACGAAACGCAGAAGTCCGTTAGACTTCCACTTCGCGCCGGTGTTCTGCGAGGTCGCGGTACCTCCCCGGTGGAGCCGGCCCATTCGTGCAGCAACGGAAGCCGATGCGTGGCTCTACCGCTGTTGCTGCAGCACGCCGGTGTTCTGCGAGGTCGCGGTACCTCCCCGGTGGAGCCGGCCCATTCGTGCAGCAACGGAAGCCGATGCGTGGCTCTACCGCTGTTGCTGCAGCACGCCGGTGCTGCGAGGTCGCGGTACCTGCCCGGTGGAGCTGGCCCATTCGTGCAGCAACGAAGCCGATGCGTGGCTCTACCGCTGTTGCTGCAGCACGCCGGTGTGCTGCGAGGTCGCGGTACCTGCCCGGTGGAGCCGGCCCATTCGTGCAGCAACGGAAGCCGCTGCGTGACTACCGCTGCTGCAGCAGCTGCAGCACGCACCCAGGTGGTCCAGCGTGACGCCGAGCGCGGCGCGGAGCGCGCGGCGCGGCGCCACGTGGCGCGGCGGCACGCGCGCCACCACGCCGCGCAGCCAGCCGGCCAGCGCGCGCGCCGCCTCCCTCTCGCTGCCGCTCGGACGCGCGCACAGCGACAGGTGCCACGGCGGCGGTGCGGACAGTCTGCGAACACACGAAACCAATTCCTGTGTTGCGCCAGCTTAGTGCCTTAGATTGCTTTTAAAATGTTAAATGTATATGGGGAATTGATGTGGCCGCACGACGCACACATCGATCTCCTGCAATTTCAGGCATCACTTTTCAAATGAGAGAAAGGGGGGGGGGGGAGGACAAGATATACTTCCTTTGCCCCATACGAGTCATTGAAGAAAGAACATCCTGTTTTGTCTTGGAGACGTTTCGGTGCATTGTGATATGTCATTGATAAATAAATTAAAGAGCGTCGGTCCTAGTTGAGGCCCTTGGGGTACTCCAGAGGCAAAATCAAAACAAAGATCGACGTACCTATATCCCTTAACTGTATTGTTCGAGTTGTATTTTCAAAGTATAGTGCTTAAACATCTAAGCCACCATTAATACCGGTTGATTAAAATATTTTAAGTAACGACGTGGTTTATTTAGTTGAATGGTTCAGAATAATCGGTACAGATCTTGTCAAAAGGCCCTCTAAATACGCGTCTCAACATAAATTAAACTTTATTTACAAATTCGTGCTGCAGTATCATAAAGACGTACCAACAGTATGAAAGCATCATATACAATTTTTGAAATAACTTAACTCAATACTTGAAACGATAGTTTCTAACAATACGTTTATAGCCAATTTATGTATTGAATTTATTTAAAACTAGTGAGTTGAGTTTTTCAAGTCGCCGGCAACATACTGTCAGCAACTTACTGAATAAAATTTAAAGATTTTGTTAATCACTATGAATTACTTGTAGTTCGTTTTAAACATTATTTTCTATTATACTATTCTACAATAGCCGATAAGTCACGATAGCCGAGTTGTTGGGTGGTCGGAATGTCGAGTCGAGAGACCCGAGTTCGATCCCCAGGTGGCAGTACCAATGAGTTTTTCAAAACTTATGTACGAATTTCATCGTTGGCTTGGACATAAAGGCGGCGACGGGCTCACCACCTGTCACGTTGTCCCGAAAAATATCTTCGGTGGAAGGTGGGTCAAAGGGACTTAATTGCCTAGACTTGACCTCTGTCTACCCCTGTATTGGGAATTGCGTGAAGATATTTATTTTATTTTATTTACTATTCTACACACATCATTACAGCCAGAACTCTCAGTAACATCAATATTATCTAATCTAGATTTTTTGATACACTCGCCTGAAACCGTAATATATTAATAAGAAAATATTTCTCTCCTCACTATTTTGTTATTATTATTTTTGGATATTAACATTGTGTATAGTTTTGTTTGGCATGATCAGTATACTTTATTTGCACCTTATTTTCTCATTGATTAATCAAAATTTCAGCTAAGCATTGATCAGCTTCTTCAGGGAGCATAATTGAGACTATTAAGAGACTTTGGAAATCAAATAGACAATCGTTGTCTTCGTTAATGTTTTTGGATAGATATGCCCACTAATAAGTCGTAAAGAATAAGATAACAAGAGCAATTGTATTGTATTTCTGACGAATGTTCCCTGGCAACACATTCATCGAATTCAAAATCGGAGTTGTTTTAAAGTTTTATATCATCAGGTCATTGGTGATTATGTGACATCATTGATGAATTGGGGGCTTAGAACCTTGACGTCTTTACAAGCCCATTCGTAAAGTCTGCAAATGAACAGTCAATTGTTCCCGTCTGCTCTCGGTCTACAAGTGCAGGGGAGAAATATAATGTGCATTTGTGCATTATTTACTTCCTCCAGATACATACAGTAGAATGGATGCTTTCGCATCAAGGTTTGCAGACATACAGCATAAATTATCTGATAAATCACTGTTGCTGTTAACAGGTAACTTTAATCTCCCTAATTTCAAGTGGTATCTTGACAAAAATTTTAGTCAAACGTTCCCAGTTTACAACCCTTGTCAAATAGAAGATCTGCTTATTGATACCCTTACATTCAATGACCTTTGTCAAATTAATCGGATGATGACGTTACAAAATGGCATACTAGATGATTATAAACAATGCAAGAAACTTCATCACAATGTAAAATTGCCTGACCCATAAGTAATCCACGATAAGTATCATCCTGAAATAAATCTCTTCTTAGCGATAAGGCCACCAATTGTACATTTTATTTTTGTCTATCATTATACCATTTTGTTGGTGTAAAATAAAGCATATTTGATTCATTCATTCATTCATTTCATCCTGCTTTAACTGCTGTAATCTTTGGAATTCTTCAAAATTAATAATTCAAACAATTCGTAAACTATTTCAAATCAAAAAATAACAACAACATCAATAACAACCTCAAAAAATACAAAAATAATATAAATTTAGTAATATTGTTTAGACTGAACATTTTAAACATAATCATAGAAAAGAACAAAATGTAAACTTGCTTTCATTACTCCAATCCACAAGAATACATTAAATATATAATACATTAAAATTATCTTCTTTAGGAAAGCTTCGTGTGAATTGTAGAAAAAATTATGCAATATTATCTAAAACCATTATTTGGGTGTTAAGAAGATTGTTTCAATCCCCGGCGTGTCAACTGCAAAAAACCTTCTAGTTTAAACTAACATATCGGAAGCTATGGACAGTAAAGTAGAGAAACCTGCATTTATACCGAATTTTCATGGCATTCGAATCGGTTGATCACAACATACTTATTTTGAAATTAGGTCATGCTGGAATTTTTCAGTCGCTTCTCAGATAGTGCTAGTCTTATCTCAGTAAAGGACCATCAGTCCACAGTTCGAGCTTTCAATTCAGCTGTTAGAATATTACCATCAGGTGTTCCTCAGAGCTTCTGTCTCGGACCTTAATTTTTTTAGTATTTTTTATTGTCAATTATCTATGTAAAACAGGAAAATTAAATATTTCAATTATTGCCTAAAAACTAAAAATATCAATAGCTAAATTACTAAATATCTTCACGCCATTCCCAGCACTACAGTAGACAAAGGTATACACAATAAAGTCCTTTCGAACCAACTTTCACCAAAGACTTTACATTGGGACGTCGTGACAGGTGGCGAGACTGTCGCCGTCTTCATTCCTAAGCCAACCATAGAAATCGCCGGGGTCTTTTGACTCGGATTCCGCTGACCCAGGCGCTGGGCTCGCGAGGGAGTCATCTCACCTGTCGCGCTGTTCCTTCTCCAGCTTCACGAGCAGCTCGTAGGAGTGCCTCAGCGCGACGCCGATGCCGTAGTCGTGCTGCGCGGCCGCCAGATCCTCCTCCATGTCGTTGAGGAACTCCACGTCTATGCCCAGCTCCGACAGCGTCCGCAGCTGCTCCACGTCCACCTTCACCTTCGACAGATCCTGGAACAGAAAAACGTGTAAGGATATGCTAATGCAGAGATAGGACAGCATGACATTACTCTGATACCAAAGTAAGTAGGTGACGCACACGTGTTATGTAATCGGAATTTTTTTGTGTTTCCTCTGTAGGTAAAATTTCGAGTCAAGAGACCCGAGTTCGATCCCCAGTTGGTAGGCTCGTAGCAATGGGTTTTTCAAAAAGTTATGCACGAATATCGTTGGCTTGGAAATAAAGACGGCGACGGTCTCACCACCTGTCACGTTGTCCCGAAAATATCTTCGGTGGAAGGTGGGTCGAAGGGACTTAATTTTTTTTTACCTCTGTAGGGATCGACGTAAGGAGAGAAGTGAAACGATCGGAGGTTGATACAGAACTGCTCGTTTATTGTAAATGACCCACGATTATATGCGAATAATATAGACTTAAATATATAACATAGACATACTACCACTACAATCCATTGAGTCCTCACAACCTTTTGCGGGTAGTGGATTGATGCAAGGATAGTTTTAATATAATGTAAAAATAAAATATAATAAATATATTCACGCAATTCCCAATACAGGGGTAGACAGAGGTCTAGTCTAGAATTAAGTCCCTTCGACGCACCTTTCAGTACCACCTCGGTATCATATAAGGTAAAATTTAGATGGTTCTATTAACAATTAGTTATTGACTGTCATAACCAGGTGGCAGGCTCGTACCAATGGGTTTTTCAAAAACTTATGTACGAATTACATCGTTGGCTTGGACATAAAGGCGGCGATGGGCTCACCGCCTGTCACGTTGTCCCGAAAATATCTTCGGTGGAAGGTGGGTCAAAGGGACTTAATTATCTGGAGAGGAGGTCTAGCTCTGTCTACACTGTCCGGAAATTGCGTGAAGATAAAATTATTGGAATCTTTACGAATTGAGCCTTTTTTAAAATTCATTCTTCAACACTTGTACACAATTCACTTTAATTAATTATTTATTAATTAAACGACCGATTTCGCCTTACGGCATCATCAGGGTATTGACAGAGTTTATTATACTACATACTAATATTCAATTTTCATGTTTATATTGAAAAAGAAGTATCTAGGGATCGTGACACTTGGCGATCTGGCTACCCCGTCAGGGATTGTGCGTGAAGATAAATAATAAATTAATAATAATAATAATATGTTTATACTACCCACAATAAATGAGAAACAACTTTTGAATCAAAAATTATAAGTTAGTAGATGGTAGGTATTTAGGTAGCCTTTGAGCCTTTTTTGTTATTTAATATGTATAGTTATAAAGTCTCTCAGCGCCACCCACGTAGTGTCTGTCTGTGTGTACTCACCGTTTCGTCTGCGGGCGGGCCGGGCTCGGGCTGACTCCTGCGCTCCGGAAACATTGCCTCCATGTCGTAGATCTGCGCCCAGGGGGAGTCCGGAGCGAAGCGCAGCATCTCTTCGTTGCCTTGGCCCATTTCCGAAGCTGCAGTCAAGTGCACGTGCCACATTGCTATGCTTTGTTTCATCATTCATTCAACGATATGATTTTTTTTAAATCTAAATCTCTAACGGATAAGGAATAGATGAAAGGAACTGCGTTATTATCCTTCTTTATCTATTTTATTTAAAAAAAAATCCAAACTTGAGTACATAATACATCGTGCGATTAAGTCATTGCTAGTAGTTACTATTAAATTCCCAATACAGGGGTAGGCGCAGGTCTGGACAATTAAGTATTCGACGCACCTTCTTTAGAGGACAACCTGATAGTTCGTGGCCAAGCCAACGATATAATTCGTACATAAGTTTATGAAAAATCCATTGGTACGAGCCTGCCACCTGGGGATTGAACTCTGGTCTCTTGACTGGAAATTACGACCACCCTTCTACTCGGCTAATCTTATCCACTAGACTAATCGGAGCTTTTTAAAGTGATGAATACAGAATGTTTTTTCTAGAATTAATGGTGCCATTTGGTCATGAAATTCTAGAAAATTAACGAAATCTATATCTAATACGACAAAACTAAAAAACTAAAATTCCCTATATCACTGACAAATTAATAAAAAAACATCTTCAAGCAAATCCCAATACAGGAGTAGACAGAGGTCTAGTCTAAACCATTATGTCCCTTCGACCCACTTTCCACCGAAGATATTTTCGGGACAACATAACAGGTGGTGAGCCCGTCGCCGTCTTTATGTCCAAGCCAACGGTATAATTCGTTCATAAGTTTTTTGATTTGGTATCGACCATTGGTACGACCCGAAGATCGAACTGCATGTCTATTGACTCGAAATTCCGACCACCCAACCACTCGGCTATCGTGATTTAGTGTAGTAGATACATAGCTATATATAGCTACAGCGAAGCAGAAAGCATGGCAGAGGCGGTGGCATTGACTTAAATATATACCACCGTCCCCTTTCTTCTCATGGGTATCGTTAGAGACAACTAAAAGCCTTGAAAATAACAATAACTTCTGAAAGAATGAGGTATAACTATCTAGGAGACACACCAGTCCAAAATAAGTAAACTGCTGCCGGGCAACAGCGTCCAAGGTGCAAGATGTCTGTCCAAACCCTCCCGTGGGAGAGGCCTGCGCCCAGCAGTGGACAGTTACAGGCAGTTACACACACACAAATCCCACGCGTGGCGACAATCCAAACCCTCCCACGGGAGAGGCCTACGCCCAGCAGTGGACAACACACAGAGCTATAGCAGTAGAGGTGGAGGGGAGAGGGCGGGAGACTTACGCAGGGTGTGGTATATGAGGTGCGACTCCTCCTTTGTGAGAGTGGCGAAGGTGCCGTCGTAGGAGGGCGCGTACGAGCTGAAGGGCCCGTAGTTTAGCGGCTTCACGCACTTGGCCAGGTTGCGACGGTCCTCGCGCGCCGCTGACGGACAGACCGAACATCGTATATATATAGATAGACATTTATTTATTTAATCTTTATTGCGATTCCGTGTAGGGCACAAAAGACGGACCTAATTTGTGGTAGGCGCAATAAAGTTAAAGACAACGAAAATATAATACATAGACAAGCTTAAAACTGTAACATATATATAGAGAAACAGATGAATACATACTTAGACAGATGAGATATACATAGATAGGGACAACATCACATACATTGCTCCGATCCCAATGTAAGATGCTAAAGCACTTGAGGTATAGGCATCGGAAAGTACGAAGGCACCACGAACACCCAGACCCGAGATAATGAAGAAAAAGTGGTTTTCCTACATTGACCCGACCGGTTCCCATACCGCAAGTTTTAGCATGTTACATTGGGATCAGAGCAATGTATGTGATGTTGTCCCTATCTATATACATATGTAATCATTAATTCATAAATAGTTTTACACATAACATTTAACACTTTGCTCCGATCACAAAGTAGCTTGAACAAGCGTGTTGTTGAAACATACCACAATCGTCAAAATATGTCAGCCATACGAGCTCAAGGTCACCATTGCATTCCCAAAAGCTCTTGAGGCCTAGACAGTACAGTCCTGCATTCCCAAAAGCTCTTGACAATATTGGCCTAGACAAATTTGGTCCTTTTGACCCCCATTACACTGGACATCATTTGGGATGTCCCTGTCACCTTCCCGTGGCAGCCTGTCGCCGTCTTCGTATCCAAATAAATAAATAAGTTCACAACATGACAGGTGGTGAGCCAACGATATAATTCGTACATGCGTTTTTGAAAACCCCATTTGTACGAGCCTGCCACCTAGGGGTCGAAATTTATTCTCTCGACTCCAAAAGCATTACTTAGATTTTTTTTTCATATTTCCAATACCAAGGTAGACAGAAGTCCAGACAATTCTATACAAATCGTAAATATCGCATTTCAACTTTAAACCCCTTCTCTTCCTTATTCCCCTATTTGGAAATAATTTGAATCGGTACACACATACACACATAAATACATTATGTCCTTTTGAGGCATTCTGTATAAGTCCTGGTGAGTGATACCACATGTAAACTAACTGTTGTGGTTATAAGGTTTACTTTGTTTACAGTGATTATATATATCTTCACGCCATTCCCAATAGCCATTCCAATCGACCCACCTTCCATCAAGATATTTTTTTACTGAAGATATTTTGGGATAACGTCACAATGTGATGAGTCCGTTGCCGTCTTAATGTACAAGCCAACGCTATAATTCGTAGGGGATCGAACTCGGGTCTCTTGACTCGAAATTCCGATCACCCAACCGCTCGGCTATTGTGACTCACAGGCCTTCATGAAATATACTACTACGATCGAGAACATTTCGCCCATCAACATTGAAGATTATGGCAACACTGAGCAAAGGGATGTATCCAAAACTCACAGTGCAATGTGCCGGTGCCCTGGGTGAGCTTCCCGACGTACCGGCCGAGGGTCAGGGGCTTGTCGTCTCCGGTGCCTTCCACCGTATTTGTGACCAGGCACAGGGTGGTTTTGCCTTCAGCGTCCATTCGCGGGAAAGCTATAATACGAAATTATCAGAGGCGTGAATGAACCCTTCTGTGTGATCAAATTATATGCTACATACATGTATATATTTATTATATTTTCACATATTTATATTAAAACAAATACATACATAGATAGGAGCAACACATACATTGCTCTGATCCTAAAGTAAGCAGTTGAAGCTCTTGTATTGTGGTATAAGAAACAATAAAGGTACCACAAACACCTAGTCCAGAGAACAAGTGTTTTCTACATTGACCCGACCGGGAATCGAACCCAGGTCCTCAAAGCAGGCGACGCTATGTAAACCGATGTGGGCGCCACTCGGTCGTCACTATATTATGTATATATTATGTATTTTATGGGGCCACTAAAAAGGCCAAGCCAGAGCAAGCACGTAACAGCTAAAGTAGGTTTCATTCCATTTTTTGGCATAATACATTACAACAAAATGGACTACTGTTAAAATTCTAGTTCTAATGGAATTTATCTACATTTATATGCCATATTCTTGCTTTCATATTACTGGATTTAATACAAAACAATAAGGTACAATTATGTAGTTACGGCGTAATAATATACAACCCCCTCTCCACCCACCCATTTCTTCTTTATTTTGGTATAACGTGACAGGTGGTGAGCCTGTCGCCGACTCAGTGTCCAAGCCAACGATATAAATCGTACTTAAGTCTTCAAAAAAAAAACCATTAGTACGAGTCTGTCATCTATGGATCGAATTCGGGTCTCCCTCGAATTCCCATCACCCAATCACTTGCTTATCGTGGCTTCACTTGAATCTTCACAAAACAGTCTAATACCCTATTGAGTAACAAACAGAGACTTTCACATTACAATGGAGTTACCTTTCTTAGCGAGCCTACGCCGATGCTGTTCGCGGGCCGCCTCCATCTGTATTTTCACGCTGTCTCCCGAGTCCTGTCGCTCCTGGCCCCCGTCCGATACCACCTCGGCCTCCGACCCCCCGCTCTTGATCGGGCTGCTGCGCTTCAGCACCTTATGCTGACGCGATACGATACAGAATCGAATGTGTTTCCACGCCACAACTCACATAGGAGGATCCGTTGTGAAATTCAAGCGATATACAAATGTATTTTAATTAAATTATTGAAACTCATTCACTGAATGGTTAATTAAAAAAAAAAACGTCACTGAAATCTCACAAAGGCCTCCCCCCCCTAAACTATGTTAAAGCACGAAGCCGACGCTCGCCCGATACGCCCCAAAAACGACGTACAAAAATAATCCTTATTCATGCACGCCCCAGAGTCTAATTCTGTTTAGGACACGGCGTGTGGCGTGCGGTAAGATGGCAGTCGGTACCGACCGAAAAGTTCATGCAACATTGACGTATCTGTTATGTGAACAAGCCCGCTCTGTGGTCGCTTTACGTACGTCATACGCTCTATACATGCAAATATGCACAACGGGACAACGCGAAACGTTCCACGGACGCTTTATGTAAGCCCGAGGGTGTAGATATAGATAATAAAGAAATACCAATAAATTTGTACGAAACGAACAACATTGCATAAAGAAAAACGAAACCTTTGACGTTGGCAAAAATGCATAGCTACTGCCATTAATTTAAATGTTCTCTCATTTGTAATGTAAAAAAAAAGTCAAACTGACATTAAATTTTGGCGGGAAAACGCAAAACAATTTTAAGGAACATATAAATGTATTTTTGAACCTAATAATATATTTAAAAAAAAAGAGTTAATGGTGTATAAAGGCACATGCAAAAAATATCGTAGGAAAAATGACAACAGAGCGTCCGCGGGCTCACATAGAGTTACCGGATACCACAACACAACAAGACGCGTAACGTAAGAAGCAAAAACAAACTCACTAAACCGCTAAGTGCATGTCACTACATAATAAATCAGTATTGCAAACCTTTCGGCCGTTAGTCCTAAGCGGCTGCATTGCAAAAACGGTAAATCGTCAACATGTCATGGCAACACTGACATCGAAACCGCGGGCGCGGTGACGTGTGCAGGAAAAAACGCGTTTTGCGTAGTCACGTATTCAAGACACGTTTTCAATATAAATATGTATATACATTTGATATTTTTGTTTTATAATTTTACAATTTTAAAGAATATTAACAATCATTATAGATAATATTTATAATTAAAATGTACGTTATGTAATTGTCTATATGCTATTGATAGTGACAAATTGAAATTATCTGTATTTAAAGAGCTTATGCATGTAATTCTTTCTTGTATTTACGCGAATACAGCACATCATAAATAAGACGATTTTCGGATTTTATCGCGTCTTTTATTTGCTTTACAGCATCCGTAGTCACGGGGGCACTACGGGGACTACCCATGACCACGGATGCTGTAAAGCATCCGTGTCACGCCACGCCCCCTGCTCCTTAGCTCCAGCCAATTCGCATATAATTTCGACAATCCAAGACTAAATGTAAGATTTGTATTTTGACCGCATTGCCTCCGCGCCCGCACTTTCAATGTCCCCCACATTATTTACACCCACTTCCGGTGTAAACGCCGATTCAATCGAACCAAAGCGGAGTAAACGCAACGGTTTGGTCCGATTCACCGTCGCTTCGTCCTCAATGTCGAATGTTCACACAGTGTCAATAAGACTTAGGTCGGATCCAACGTTTAGGTATATGTTTAATGTTGTTAATAACATTATTTGTAAACTCTTTTTTTATTTAATTGCTTTTTTTTAACTTTAATTTGTTTTTATTTTAATTATGTTGTTGTAGTTTTGGAAGAAAACCTTTATTTCTTTCTTTTAGCGTATTTGAAGTAAAATATTGAGAGAAAGATTGAATTATCTTATAGACACTGAGTAAAAACATTAACTTCGTTACTTATAAGTATGTATTACTATAGAATAACGCTACATATTTACTGACCATAAAAACTGCCTAATTTATTAACTAATGTTGTGTGTCAAGCAGCTATTAAAGTAGCCATATTGCCAACCATAGACATTGGATCAATTTTTTTTTTCTTTTTTATCTTTACGCAATTTCCCTTACAGGGGAGACGTATAAGCGGAGGCGTCTTTTTCACCCACTTTTCACCGAAGCTTCAAGTGACAAAGTGAAAAATGGTAATCCCATCGCGGTTTTAGGGTTCAAGGTTACCAAATTTATTAAACCTATATTGTTCCTGGTCTGGGTGTTTTTGGTAGATTCATTATTTCCGATTGCGAAATACGCGTGCTTTAGCCACTTGGGGTTAGAGCAATGTATCTGATGCTACCACGATAGCCGAGTGGTTTGGTGATTGGGAATCGAGTCAAGAGATCATAGTTCCATCCTCAGGTGACAGGCTCGTGCTAATGTGCTTTTTCAAAATATTTGTTATTTTAGTTACATAAGTTATTATAAAGTTACATTAATATTCTCTTTCGTTATTTTTATTACATTTCTATATCGTCTCCGTGTTGTATTCGGTCCACGGATATTCAAATTTCGTTTGTTCTTTCTATCTATCATCTAGAAGTCACGATTATGGTTGTGTGGTCACGACGTGCTCACCACCTGTCACGTTGTCCCGAAAATATCTCCGGTGGAAGGTGGGTCGAAGGGACTCAATTGTCTAGACCGGACCTCTGTCTACCCATGTATTGGAAATTGCGTGAAGATATTTATTTATTCATCTATCATCAATATATGATATTCCAATATATGATACATCAATTATGAGGTTGTCTGGAAGAGATCGCTCTTTAGCGATAAGACCGCCTTATTGTACTTTATTTCTTAAGTTTTATTTTTTATTTTATTTTTGCCATTGAGGTGTTTTTTTTATACAGAAAACGTGATGGTAAATGATTACCGCCGCCAGATGCGTTGCCTCCCTTAGAGTGCCCTCCTCCCCCAGAATTGGGGGAAGGGGGTGTGTGGGCCACCGGTTACCTGCACTCACCAGACGAAACGCAGAAGTTTGTTACACTTCTACTTCACGCCGGTATTCTGTGAGGTCGTGGTACTTCTCCGGTCGAGCCGGCCCATTCATGCATCAACAAAAGCTGATGCGTGGCTCTACCACTGGTGTACAATAAAGTATATACATACATACATACAGAAGTCACGATAGCGGAGTGGTTGGGTGGTCGGAATTTCGAGACAAGAGACCCGAGTTCAATCCTCAAGTGGCCGTACCAATGGGTTTTTCTAAAAACCTATGTACAAATTACATCGTTGGGTTGGACATAAAGACGGCGACGGGCTCACCACCTGTCACGTTGTCCCGAAAATATCTTCGGTGGAAGGTGGGTCGAAGGGACTTAAATGTCTAGACATGATCTCTGTCTATCCCTGTATTGGGAATTGCGTGAAGATATTTTTTTTATATACATACATACACGATACCGTCGTTGTCTATGTAAATATAGCCGTAACAGCTGTAACCCCTCACCACGTCCATCTTGCCGATGTCGAAACCGAGCTCCCGGATTGGTATCTCGTACATGTAGGTGAGAATTCCGCCAAGCGGGCGCAGCTTTTGTGGCGCGAGCTGCCGGAGCCCGGCGTGCAGCAGCCGCCGCGCCGCCTTGTGGTACACAGTGCCCGGCTTGTTGTACTTCATCGCGTTGTTGCACATCAGCTTGAAGTCGCTCTGGGAGAGGCAGAGGAATAATCACCTAGACTTATACGGACACGGCTTGAAGACGCTCCGAGGGAGACGAATAATTATATAGAGTTATACGAATACGGCTTGAAGACGCTCTGAGGGAGACGAATAATTACATAGAGTTATATGAATACGGCTTGAAGACGCTCTGAGGGAGACGAATAATTACATAGAGTTACAGGAATGCGGCTTGAAGACGCTCTGAGGGAGACGAATAATTACATAGAGTTATACGAACACGGCTTGAAGACGCTCTGAGGGAGACGAATAATTACATAGAGTAATACGAATACGGCTTGAAGACGCTCTGGGAGAGGGAGAGGAATATCCAACTTGGTAACCACCTAGTTATATCCGTTGGGGAAGTATGGTTGTAAACAAACGGAGTGTAGGACGACCCCCCCCCCACGAGATGGAGTGACGACTTGCAAAATGTCGCGGTAATTCGATGGACGCAGGTGACTGGGGACTGGTCGTTGTGGAAAGCTTTGGGGGAGGCCTATGTCCAGCAGTGGACTATTGATAGGCTGTAAAGAAGAAGAAGAAGAGTTACACAAATGTCGGCATAGAGTAGGCCACATCAGGCAACTCGTTGTCGGATCCGTCTTGAGCCGTATCGGGTCTTGAGCCACACTGATCTAAATGGATGGAAAGGTAGTAAGTTCGATACAGGAAGATGTTTCGTAAGTGAAGTCCCGAGAATGAAAAAATAGATTACGACCTATTCTCGCGTCCACCGTGTGTGGAAAATAAATTTCATGACAATGGTCAAGCTATTTCAGAGGAGTGTGTACATTGTACATTTTAACACATAATTTTTATATAGGTACAACATTAATTTTTATATAGGTACATACATAGGTACAACATCACATACCTTGCTCTGACCTCAAAGTAAGTAGCTAAAGTACGCGTATTATGGAATCGAAAACAACGATACTATTGTGGTAGCTTCGTTGTTTCCGATTCCTTCCGACATTACATATTACACATAGAATCATTTTTATTTTTAATAACTAATAATAAAAAAAGTCACGATAGCCGAGTGGTTGGGTGGTCGGAATTTCGAGTCGAAAGACCCGAGTTCGATCCCCCAGTGACAGGCTCGTACCAATGAGTTTTTCAAAAACTTACGTACGAATTATATCGTTGGCTTGGACAGAAAGGCGGCGACGGGCTCACCACCTGTCACGTTGTGCCGAAAATATCTTCGGTGGAAGGTGGGTCGAAGGGACTTAATTGTCTAGACTCGACCTCTGTCTACCCCTCTATTGGGAATTGCGTGAAAATATATTTTTTTTAATTACTAACAATTAAAAATAAATTATTAAATTAATTCTGTTATCATAATTTAATAACTCAATAATTTAATAAGTCACGATAGCCGAGTGGTTAAGTAGTCGGCATTTCGAGTCGAGACCCCGAGTTCAATCTTTCAAAAAATTATGTACGAATTATGTCGTTGGCTTGGACGTAAAGACGGCGACGGGCTCACCACCTGTTAAGTTGTCCCGCAAAAAATCGTCAGTGGAAGGTGGGTCGAAAAGACTTAATTGTCTAGACTGGACCTCTGTCTACCCCTGTATTGGGAATTGCGTGAAGATATTTTTTTTATTTATACATACATAGGGACAACATCACGTACATTTCTCCGATCCCAGAGTAAGCACCTAAAGCAGTTGTGGTATTGAATCGGAAACAATGAAGGCACCACAAACACCAAGAACCGAGAAAATGCCGAAAAATCGTCCCGGGAATCGAACCCGGGACTTCAAAGATGCCGACACTTTGAAAACTAGTGTTTACGCCACACGTCCATAGGCCATCATATTCACCCAGAGTTATATAAACATAGCTTAGGTCACTCTGGGAAAGGAAAACAGTTAAACAACCTAGAGTAAAACAGTTAAACAAATAAATAAATTCGGTTCGAAACGGACTCGAATTTCGGCCGAAAATTTGGTAGAAATATAAAGTTCGACCAAAGCTTGGTTACCTATTCACAGAATGTGAAACATATTCCGGCCCGTCCCTTATACCTATATACAAATACAGCTTTAAGTTCAAGCACAAGCAAGTTTCTTCTTCACGCATACTTCAAGTACAATCTTCAAAAGGTCTGAGAAAAAGAAAACGTCCACCTAGTTATATATATACATGTAGAGATGAGGACACAACAGACTGCTCTGTCATCGAGGTGAATAACAGAGCGAAAGAAGCGAAGGCATTCGCCATCACATATTTATATATACATACATATTACATACATTTATATATACATACATATTACATACATATATATACATGACATTTTACATACATAGATAGGGACAACATCACATACATTGCTCCATTCCTAAAGTAGATAACTGAGAGAAGGTAGCGAAGGAGTTAACAATGAAAACCGAGCTGTTTGGTAACTTCATCACTGTTCAAGCTACACTCCTTTAGAAATCCGTGCCTGACACCGTTCAGAAAAAAACACCAACAAAAGAAATATAACTTCACGCCATTCCCAATACTGTAACAGACAGAGATCTAGACAAGTAAGTGTCGCTCCTGTCTTTATGTACAAGCCAAGAATATAAATTGCATATAAATTTTTAATGAACTCATTGGTATGTGCCTACCTCCGGGGGACCACCCACGAGTCTCCTGACTTGAAATCCGATTACCAAATCACTTGGCTATTGTGACTTTATGGTGACTTTTATTATTGACTACAATTTCAAACTGTGTGGTATATTCTCAAGCCAGTAACTCGACCACGTGACAGGTGGTGAGCCCGTCGCCGTCTTTACGTCCAAGCCAACAATATAATTCATACATAAGTTTCGAAAAACCCATTGGTATGAGCCTGCCACTTGGGGATCGAACTCGGGTCTCTTGAATATAATTTCGACCACCCAACCTTTCAGCGGTATCATGATTTCATAAAATATCGTGAATTCAGTAAAAAAAAATACTTACTATAAAACAATTTAGTGACTTGTACTCATTATCATCAATTTTCTGTTTGATTGTAGAGAAATCCATTGGCCGCCTGATGATCTTAGAGTAGCCCGGTGCGAAGTTATCATTCACGGGCCACGCAAAGAACTGGTGGGGGTCACGTTTCTCCAGGTTTCTGAGCAACTGCTCCAACAGACGTGACAACGGTCTGCGCTTCTGACTGGCCTGTAATATAGAATGTTAAAAAAAATTAATTTAAATAATTCTTGAATAATAAGATGTAAGATTTCTAATAAATATACATTAATGGCCTGGTACTGCGATCGCCTATCCGCTCGCCAAGCGTGGCGATCATAGCATATCCTTCCTATGGGAGAGGCCTATGTCCTTCAGTGGACTTACTAGGCCGTTATGAATGTAATGTATGTATACATTACATTGTGGGAATGTAAGTGTGAAAACAAGTCAAGGGCCACGAATAAATAAGATGTTTTAATTATTCAATAAGAGATGGATATTTTTAAATATATAATGGTAATAAATATCCAAATTTTATGATGCGATGTTAGATAAATATTATATTTTTTACAGTGTGTGTGTATATATTTTTTACAGTGGTAGAGCCATGCATCAGCTTTTGTTGATGCATGAATGGGCCGGCTCAACCAGGGAATCAGGGAATACCGGCGTGAAGTAGAAGTCTAACAAACTTCTGCGATACGTCTGGTGAGTGCCGGTAACTGGGTCCCACTTACCCCCCTCCCCCAATTCTGGGGGGGGGGGACTCTAAGGCCAGCAACAGCAATGCATCTGCTATGCCTCTGGTATTGCAGGTGTTTGTGGGCGGTGGTAATCACTTACCATCACATGAGCCACCTGCTTGTTTGCCTCCCTTTTCTATAAAAAAAAAAAAATTTATTTCCAAATTTATTTTCAATTTACTTCAAAAATGATTAACGAATTTCATATTTTTCAGATATAAGGTTTTCTCAGAGATGATAACTATATAAATACCCTTAGAATGAGGTATATAGATAAAATGATTACCTTGCTATCTGTGAAAAGAAAATAAATTCTTACCTTCAACACACAAGTCCGAGGTTCTCTATGTGCGGGTGAATTGGAGACTGGACTTAATAATCTTAACTTTTTTGAGTTTCCTTCATCATCCGTCTCATCATCATCCGATTTAATTTTCTATATGCAATGAAATTGAAAAAAAAAAAAATGTTTTGTAACATAATTGTAAAATGTGCATAAACTAATTTAAAAAGAAATTGCTTGCTTTTTCATAAAATAATGCTTTTTCATGATTTTCTCACCATTACTTACAACTACAGTGTATTTTTATTAAAACTGTGATTACTAAAACACAATGAATAATAACATTTCATCCATATCATATAATAATAATTTTTAATTATAACATTTCATCTATAACATATGTTATGGGTGAAATGTTGTTTCATGTTGTTATTAAAGCAATTCATAGATAATTTCTTACAAAAGTAAACAGAATTCCTTTCCATTTTTTACTAATCTTATTTAGAAGTCCTGTGCATGCCACCACTGTTGTTTACCATTCAAATATTCTGGGAGAATGGTAACACCATGATAATAACTACCCCATAAAAATATACATATGAACATCAGTAGAAGTCATCACTTAACACTAGCACGCTATTTTAAAATGAAAAACTTATTCATATGTTAACTAAAATATGATCTGCAAGAGTGTCATATCTATTACGCCTGAGGATTCCTAAGTAGAGAGGAAATCTAATTCATATCTAATTTGTAGTTTTTTGGTATTTATATCATTTAACAACCTCCGTGGAAGAGTGGTGTAAACACCGGTTTTCAAGGTTTTACCAACTCAAGATTCGACAATGTAGAAAACCACTTTTTTTTTAATTTTCTCAAGGCTCAGTGTTTGTGGCGCCTTCGTTGCTTCCGATTCTTATATATACCGATCTTTATATATACTTATTTATAACAATATTTAAAAACAAAAAATAAATTATTCAAGATTAATAAAAAAGCATATAATAATTGTAAAGAAATAAGTAATTACCACAAACATATCAACTTCACGGCGTCTCCGTCTCTTTTTCTTAGTTTTCACTTCGGTTTCTTTTTGGTCATCGTTAGCCGAATGCTCCATATCACTTATATCTAACAACTCCTCTTCTAAAACATTGTGAAAATTAGATTTATAATTAGTAATAATAATGAAAATAAATACAGTACAGTAAACGTAATTTTTACTTACTACAACTTAATTTTTCGATGTCATCCATTTTCTTGAATTAAAGACAACAAACTAAAAGGTATAATAGAATATCTTTACTTTAAGTAAGTAAATAAAACTGTTTCACAATTGGAACGAATATTTTTAGTTTATAATATTTACAATAATTAGGAAGCGAAAGGCAAACCCCTAAAGCGACAGTTTTCGTTTGACAATGACAAGCATCACGGCATCAAGCAAACTAAAATTGACACTTGCATAACGACAGTGTTGCTAATTTATGTTTTCTAGCTAGAGTGGTAGAAATATGATCTTACGACGCACAAATGACGCAAAAAACCGTAGGAAATAAAAACAAACTTTAAGTCAATCAAAAGTTAATAAGATATAGTTAAGTATAAGGCTATAAAATATAAGTAACAATTTTTTTATTTGCTCCAAGATATACTTGCACTCCTTGCTAGATTCCAATCTAATAAGATACTACATAACTAACAGTCAGAAAGTATATTATAACAACAAATTATTTTATAAAAAAAAATCCTTTCTCAATAGATCTACAATACACAATAACTAAAGTCACAACTTAATGGACATTATTAGATTCTTAACTCAAAGTTTTGAAAACGTTTTGCAGACATTATTTTAAGTTCGACTTATGAAAACTGATTGGAAAACTTAGGATTTTATTAGGGAAAAAGTAGGATACTATGGTAATCATTTTTGCTTATGTATTTTCTTTTGTTAAGTAGAAAGTATAGTAATATTTTATTTATTTTAGTTTTAATATTTAAATAGGGGAGTAAAGAGTAAGATTCAAAACAATAGAGTACGTACTCCATAGAGTAAGTAACTCGTTCTTAGGGCGGTGTATACGCTTCTACAACAAAGTCCTGGTAAATGTGCAAACCCTGTCTATTGACAGGTTTTAGAAATTTATTAAAGAAAAGCTTTATAGGAAGCGTTATTATAATGTAAATGAATATGTTAATGACAGTAGCCCCTGGGAATGAGGTAATCGCTCCCAAGCTATTTCTAGAAAATATCACATTATATTTGTATAATGTATTATATAGTAAAAAATATTGACAAAAAATGAGGATACCTACGGAGTTTCTTTCGCCTGTTTCTTCTCCGTTAGAGGAACCTCACTACGAAACGGTGGTAGATTAAAAATGACTATCGATAAACGAATGTATGTTCTTATGTCGATGAATTAAAGATTTGATTTGATTTGATTTGAATAATAAGTGTAAAATAAGTAAATCTTTTCAGTGCGTCAAAAATTGAGAGGAGTGGCTACTGGTGTTTTGTTACATTTGCAGTATATATGTCTGTTGCGGATAATGTAATCTAAATGAATGAATGAATAAAAGAATGAAAAGTTTATTCGCTCAGAAAAAGGCGCGTACAGAAGTAAATATTCTCTAATAACTCTTAAAATTAAAAAAACGTTGTGCCACAAATTTTAGTGCTAATTAAATACTAATTAAAAAAAATATCTTCACGCAATTCCCAATACAGGGGTAGACAGAGGTCTAGTCTAGACATTTAAGTACCTTCCACCCACCTTCCACCGAAGATATTTTCGGGACAACGTGACAGGTAGTGAGCCCGTCGTCGTCTTTATGTCCAAGCCCACGATATAATTTGTACATAGGTTTTTAGAAAAACCCATTGGTACGGCCACTTGAGGATCGAACTCGGGTCTCTTGACTCGAAATTCCGACCACCCAACCACTCGGCTATCGTGACTTATTAATTTAATATTAATTTGCTGTCTAAAATAGTTCTTGCCTTCTACTACTAATAAATGCTTAACATGTTATTATAAACATAAAAGTGTAATCTATTTGTAACTCAATTTCACTTTAAGTATATTTTAAAAGTTAAATAGTACCAGTACAGTTGCATGCAACTCGTTGATGATTCCGGAACAAACTTGTGTCTGATGTCGAGATTTTGTTAGACAAAATCTCGGACTCGGGCCGACTAAATTTAGTTCAGTTTAACCCTAAAAAAACACAAGTTTGCGCGTTTACCGCTAAAAAGAAACCCTTCGTCGTATCACCTCGTTTTGAGAGCACTCCCCTAGTTGCTTTAGCCAGCATCGGAATCCTTGGCGTCGACATATCGAGCAACGTTAAGTATCGCGGTCATTTAGAAGGAAAGGCCAAATTGGCCTCTAAAAAGCTTGGCGTGCTTAGTAGAGCACGATAGTACTTCATGCCGGCCCACCGCTTGCAACTTTATAAGGCGCAGTTTCGGCCGCACATGGAGTAATGTTGTCATCTCTGGGCGGGGGCACCCCAGTGTCAGCTCCTTCCATTTGACCGTATCCAAAGAAGAGCGGCTCGAATTGTCGACGACCATACTCTATCCGATCGGCTAGATCCCCTGGCTTTGCGAAGAGATGTTGCATCTCTTTGCATCTTCTATAAGATCTACTACGGGGAGTGCTCCGAGGAATTGTTCGGATTAATCCCAGCCGCTGAATTGCACCGTATCGTACCTTACGGCATGATTAAAAATTTCATTAACACCATCTTGATGCTTGGTATTCCACCAAAGAGCGTTTTTCGTGGAATATTTTTTCCACGCACTTTATGGAATGTGTTGCTGTCATCGGACCGATACGACTTAGATACCTTTAAGATCCTATATCTTTCTCAAAGGCCGGAAACGAATCTGCTATTCCTCTGGTATTGCATGTGTTCATGGGCGGCAGTAATCACTTACAATCACGTGTACCACCTGTTCGTTTGCCTCACTATTCTATAAAAAAAAAAGTTGTACCATATATTTTTAAGTGAAACGATTATTTACGGATTTAATAGCCTTTTATTTTTCTTTATAATCAAAACTAAATAATGATTTTTTTTTCGTGTGGTAGCGGCGTAAAAAAATTTACTACTCCTTTCATCCCATGGGTATCGCAAGAAGGCAAAGAGCTTAAAAATGCTGATGGCTACCGGCACACGTAGGATAACCTTCCCAAAAATATCAGAACGAAATTCCGCGGTGCGGTGACGGGCAGAAGCGTCTGATTGCACAGTATCTACTGCTGCGATCGCCAATCCACTTACCAAGCGTGGCAGTTATGGTAAATCCACTATCAAATAAATTACCGAAGAGGACATTTGAATTTTATAAGTCAATTCGTATATACGAATATTTTAAATAATAAATAAAATAAATAAATATCTTCACGCAATTCCCAATACAGGGGTAGACAGATGTCAAGTCTAGACAATTAAGTCCCTTTGACCCACCTTCCACCGAAGATATTTTTGGGACAACGTGACAGGTGGTGAGCCCATCGCCGCCAACGATGATATTCGTACCATCCAAACCAACGATGAAATTCGTACATAAGTTTTTGAAAAACTCATTGGTACTGCCACCTGGGGATCGAACTCGGGTGTCTCGACTCGAAATTCCGACCACCCAACAACTCGGCTATCGTGACTTATATTTTAAATAATATTATATTTTATAATATTATATATATTTTAAATAATATTATGTTTTATCTGCTAGTATTAGTTCCTACGGTATGTTGATGGTAACACTGATGTACTCAATTGGTTTTACGTCAAGGAGTATTTTTAACGTAAGTAATATAATCTATATTTGTAAGTATTTTTTTACAGATAAACGACATACTTACGTACTCACTTTAGGTTTAGTAAACATAATTAGTTTTGTCGCTTATGCACGACAAGAAATGGGACTTCAGGATAGAGCATTATGTATATTATGAGGAACATTTAGCCTAGCCACTAAAGACTCCGCATTCGGAGCAGAGGGTGGGGGGTTCGAATACCAGTAAGGGCAAACATGAATAGACACGAACATTGTTTGTAAAAAGTGCATAAGCAATTACGCCCAAGGCATTGCAAACACCAATTAACGTTTACAAAAAAGATTAAGATATGTGACCAATCAAATCATTTAAATTTTGGAACCAGTGTCTCCTAGCCCTTACCACGTTTCAAGACCGATAGATTAAATTTTTCTAATAAACCAATAACAAGAATGCGGACATTGTTCGGCGTGCTGAGGCGAGCACACCGCGGCATACACCCGATGATCGATAGGGTTCTATCGCCTTCCATGGCCCTCCAGTGCGCAATTAATTTCTAAACGTTGTATTTTGTTCGCGATAGCACTCCGCCAGGTTATGTTCAAGTTTGTTTGCGAGGATCGTGTCTTGTTTAGGCTTTAGGCTCATTGTCATATTATCTGTACCCAATTGCAGACAAATTTGAGGTACAAATTTTTTTATATTAATCTATTCTTTCTTACTCAACGGCTTGAAACAGTGGCGAGAAAACGGATTTTCCGGAGAGGAGAATACGCCGCAATCACCACGTTTCGCGTATCAGACCTCGTACCTTAGAACTTGCAGCTCGTCACTGGGCCGCCTATATACCTTACCTTTGGTTTATAGTTTACATCTTCCACCATTACGTCACTACCTACCGGAAACAATTACCATTTTCAGTAATTTCACTACCATGTGACATTATTGATATATAGTTATTAAATAATATAAGTCTATTACAATTATTAAATCTTCCCTAACCCTCTGGCTATACCGTCAGGAAAGAATAATACCGTCAGGAAAGAGTACGGGGTAGCCAGAGGGCTAAGATCGTGGAAGGAGGTTGACATTGTTTTGTAAAGCGTGGTTGGGTGATCGTAACCTGCGAAGATAGGCCAGCATACTGTCAGTGCTCATGTGGCGACATCTATGTCTCCACATTGGAAACTCGCTAGTGGCGGATTCAGGAAACTCATCGACGTCCTACATCGCGCTAACGAAGTTCGCACGATTACATGCATATATACGATTACCGATAGCGCACACGGTGGAGGAGACGTCCTCCCCAGGTCACGATCACCCGACCTGGCGGGTAGCTACCCTTTTCCTGCACCACAAACCAAATAAAACATTATATTTTGAAATGATTATTTTTAAAAAATATATTTTGAAATAACTGAATAACTACTTTTTTTAATAGCAGAGACATAGAATATAATCTTTAAAATATATTCTGTGTCTGTGCTATTAAAAAAGTAAGTTAAATGTTCACGATGTGAAATAAAATTGTATTAGTGTGACGGTGTCTTTATCTGTTCTGTTTGCGTTCTGTTACTGCATCCTTCCGTGTGATCGGCTAATTAAACTGGCCGCAGCTCGAGTCGGCTAATGGAAAATCGCTTTTAATAAATCATTTGGCGCGATTTGTTGCTGCTGAGCAGCTTACAGATATTTGTAAGTGTTGATTACAAAAGTGTTGTTTTAAAACGGCCAGTGTTTACAAAAAAAAAAAACAGTCAAGTAATTTATTGCACACATCAAAAAAGTTACGTACAATTTTAGGGATATCAAGCTGAAAAGAAAGAAATTATGTTTTTAGTCTATGTGAATAACATTTACCAGATATTTACCAAATAATAATAAATACATGCTATGTATGTATTTTTATATATATGACAACTTATGGAATTGGAAACAATGAAGGTACCACAAACACCCAGACCCCAGAAAATATTGATAAAGTGTTTTCTATCCGACCGGGAATCGAAATTTTGAACCTCAGAGCTGACAACACTATGAAAACCGGTGGATACGCCACTCGTCCACAGAGATCGTCAGATACATTATTACTAATAAAAGTAAATAAATAAAATAAATAAATAAATATCTTCACGCAATTCCCAATACAGGGGTACACAGAGGTCTTGTCTAGACAATTAAGTCCCTTCGAACCACCTTCCACCGAAGATGTTTTCGGGACAATGTGACAGGTGGTGAGCCCATCTCCGTCTTCATGTCCAAGCCAAAGATATAATTCGTACATAGGTTTAGAAAACCCATTGGTACGAGCCTGCTACCTGGGGATCGAACTCGGGTATCTTGACTCGAAATTCCGACCACCCAACCACTCGGCTATCGTGACTTTATAGTTCTCTTTACAAATTCCACTCCGTTCTTTCTGATTCCATAACAAAAATGTTAAGGCTATTTACGTTTGGATCAAGCAATGTTTTTTGTATTTATTTATTTTAAGACAACGTGACAGGTGGTGAGCCTATTGCCGTCTTGATGTCCATTCCGACGAATTCCAAAGTCCAAATCGTACATTTGAAAAACTCATTGGAATGAGCCTACCTCTTGGGGACCGACCTCGGTGCTCTTGACACGAATTCCGATCACCTAACTCGGCTATCGTGACTTTTTTAAACAAAATATTATCTAATTATCTTAACCCCTTAAATATTATTTAATGCGTGTTCGCTTATTTAATTGAGAGATACAAAATATTAAATGTAGAATTATATTTTGAATGCCATTAACGTGTCAGGTGGTGTCAGAGAAAGAACAATGTCACCTCCTATCTTCCCGTGGGTTTTGTAAACGGAGACCAAGGTAGTTGGTAGTGGGAAATAATAAGAAATAAATTCTTCACTTTTTAAATCTTTTTGCCTATGGAAAATAAAAAAAAACTACTTACAGTAAGGTACATATACAAAAACTTTGTTATATTTGATTATAATTATTTTATTTATTAAGTCCATTCGATCCACCTTCCACCGAAGTTATTTTCGGGACAACATGACAGGTAGTGAGCCCACCGCCGTCTTATATGTCCAAGCCGACAATATAATTCGTACTTAAGTTTTTAAAAAACCCATTAGTACAAGCCTATCACCTGGGGTGGAACTCGGGTCTTTTGACTCGAAATTCCGACCACACAACCACTCGGCTATCTTGACACTTTGTCTTCGATGGAAGATGGTACGAAAGGACTTAATTGTCTAGACCTCTGTCTAACCCTATATTATTCAGTTTATGTATTAATTTGCATATTCCAGAGCGGCGTTTACTTTGACAAAAATAAATTAAACACTTATAGTACTCAGTAGACCGAAGAGCTAAGTCATCACGTTTCCACAACTGCTTGATCTTTAATCACATTTTTAATAGCCGGTGGCAACGACCCACCGTTTAAGGTCAAGTTAGTGTAAACCAAAGAAGAAAAAGCACTTAATGAATATTATGGTGTTATCTAAAAAATTTCAAGGCCCTGTCTCACGTCCAATTAGCATGCGAGATGAACTATCAGTGCGCTGGTGATGAACAATGCGACAACACTGAGATACGAGATAATAGCTCCCGTGAAAACGGCATAACTCTGCGCGTTTTATGCGCGGCACGGATGAAATGATGGGAATTTTCGTGTTCCTTTGACGTCGGCGCGTTGGATACAGAGAGACGAAATTCATCGTGATTTATGGAACAATATCGAGACTCCTTGTGTTTTGTGATATCTTTAATTACAAAGAAACCAAAAAAAAGTTGATTGTATTTATTTTTCATGTTATACTTTGTGTGTATTATTTTTGTGCTTACGTTCTTTTTAATATTGTTCATGAGGTTTTCTTTGTATTCATTTAGTATTAACTTAGCTGTACGAGTATGTAAAAACTTTAGGCCTTTTTTTCATTTCCTATTCTACTATATTTCGTTAGCTGTAAGTTTTTCTCGAAAAAGAAGTTTTAACAAAACCTAATGTACTTTATATAGTTGGCTTGGACATAAAGGCGTCGACGGGTTTACCACCAGTCATATTGTCCGAAAAATGTCTTCGATGGAAGGTGGGCATCGTCATTCCCAATATTGGGCATGGCGTGATTTAATTAATATACCTTGTATTATTTAAATCTAGAAATTAAGTGATAATTATTATTTAATTTTAACGCAGTCAGTATATATGCAAGAAAACAAATAATTCCTTATATAATACTTAATATGTGAATTAAAAATAAACTGCAGGCATTAGTCACGTGTATGAAAGAACAATGTGAAAAAAAAGGTCTCCGTTTGAATGCTAATAAAACTAAGGTTCTGGTATTTGAAAGGGATGAAGAAAGAACGAAGTGTGAAATATGGGTTAATAAGGAATGTCTAGAACAGGTGAATGAGATTGTGGGCAGTGCTTTCAGCTGGGATGGAAGATCTGATATAGATGTGGACAGGCGTGTCGCTGTCGGAACAAGGTCAACAGTGCCCTGACTGCGTTAGTCCAAAGGCAAGGCGTAGTGAAAAATGCACGCCTTGCGATACATAACGCAGTGCTGGTACCAAGTTTGTTATATGGCAGCGAAACCTGGGTATGCCAGAAGAAGCATTCGCAAGAGACGAAGAGATTCGCAAAATGGTAGGTTTGAAAGATGACCTTATCACTAAAATGGATAGGGGCGTGCTCCGATGGTTTGGGCACGTTGAGCGAATGTGCGAAGACCGAATGGTGAAGAAAATATATAGCGCGAAAGTTAATATTAAAAGGTGTCGAGGTAGGCCGAGACTAACTTTTGAAGACCATGTGAGCAAATTGCTCGAAGACGGGAGGGTCAAGAGTACTCGGATACCTCGACGTGCATGTATGAAGAAAATGATGAATCTGAATGAAGCGAAAGAGGTAGGTAAGGATCGTGACACTTGGCGATCTGTTCTCTTTAGCCGCCAGGTATTGTGCGTGAAGATAAATAAATAAATAATATGTGAATGATTCGCCTCTCAACTCTACAGCAAGGAATATGTCCACAACGTATAATACTAAAATACTATTCGGATTCATTTAACTTGCGACACTGAAAGATAAATGTGGGACAAATAAGAGACAGCTTCACATACAGTGCTCCGATCCCAAAATAAGTAACTTAAGCATGTGCTGTGGAACCAAAAACCTTAGTTAGGTACAACAATACCCAGACCCGAAATCATAATGAAAAAATGGCTGTCTATATTAAACCGTCCGGAAATCAAACCCCGGGACCTCAGACTGGTGCCTTGAAGACCAGTCTGAACACTACTGGGCTAAGCGGTCATGTTAATAACTTCAAGGAAAAAACCTAAATACTCATAAAATATTCACTTTAGGCATCTCAGTGTACAAGTTAAGTGTCTCATGTAAGTAAGTAGGTATGTCATACTTATCTACTTTCCAGAAATTCTGAAAGATCTTATTTACATATCCAAGATACAGATGAGTATGAAGTAAAATATTGTCATGAGCCATGGCTCCCGAGATTATAGTTAGTTAGAGGAAAAAAGATTTTAATACGTTTTTGTATTTACGAGTAAGTGGTATTAGTTGCAAGTATTTTACGTATTACCCTCTTCTTGCTTGTCAGCAAATCGCCTGCCGCTTAATGTGTTTTTTTATTAAAATTATTACCTTTTTTTGGTTTTAGAACGCAAAGAACTGCGTTTTAGAACGCAGACTGCTAATTAACTTTTGTGCGATAAAATTTATTTCCTATAATTTATAGAAAATAAATTTTATCGCACAAAAGTTATTACACAAAAGCTTATTTTAATTAAACTTTAAAGCCAGAGTCACCCCATCTGTTACATCATTTGTCACTTATTCAATAAAAAAATCTTAGAAAATGTGGTACGATTTTGCCTTAATGTTTCGCATTGAATAAACGCCAACGAATGAAAATACTGAGGAACACCACAATTCTGTTCAAATAAAAACAATATGAAGTTAATACATTAAAACTTAATGCTTTAACTCTTTATTTCTTACAATTTGTTCTGACGGAGAATATACCCTTGTATGAATTGTATCAAGAATATAATTGTATGTTTAATTCATAATAAAATTGTATTATACGTATAATTTTTATACTTCTAGTTTTATACTTCTACAGTCTATATAATTTTTCATAACAATATGTTTATATAGTCTTTCTACCACAATTAAATATAAATAGATATATATTTAATATTTTAAAAAGATTTTCTAGCTGTTTAATGCCCTGCTGGTAATGCGAATGCTGCGCAGGCGCGCGGCATTCCTTTGGGAGAGGCATTCCTTTGCCCTACTACTAGTTAATTCGGGTCCTTACAACACAGAGATAATCTGGCCTTTGTACTGCCTCCGTCATAAAGTTAACCGCGATGTGTAATTTGGAATTATCGAAAAGTCACCCACACACACACACACACACACACACACACACGCGCGCGCGCGCAAATACAAACACATACAAAATCGTCAAACAATCAATAAACGTGACAACACTATGTGGCAACTTTTGGGAGAGGCCAATGCTCAGCAGTGGACTCTTGGAAGGCTGATAATGACGATAAAATTAAATATGTATAAAAAAGTCACGAGAGCTTAGTGGTTGGATGGATCGGATCGATTCGATGAAGAGATCGGAATTCGAGTGAAGAGACCCGAGTTAGATCCCCAATGCGCGTACCAATGGTTTTTTCAAAAACTTACGTACGATCTATATCTCTCATCACCTGTCACGTTGTCCCAAAAAAAGTGTTTTCGGTGGAAGGTGGGTCGAAAGGACTTAATTTTCTAGACCTCTGTGTACCCTGTGCTGTACGATTTTTTTTAGAAACGACCCCTGACGACACTAAATTCTATTTGGTATTGACCCTGTCTTCGAAAGTAAGGATAAAAGGAATTCTTCTAGGAGCTAACATTTGTGTGATAGATGTGAACTCGAGTCATTGTTGTTTTTTATGTATGTATTTTAGATATTAATAAATAGGGATATAAAATTGACGATAGCCGAGAAGTTGGGTGGTCGGAATTACGAGACGAGAGACCCGAGTTCGATCCCCAGGTGGCAGGCTCGTACCAATGGGTTTTTCAAAAACTTATGTACGAATTATATCGTGGGCTTGGACATAAAGACGGCGACGGGCTCACCACCTGTCACGTTCTCCCGTAAAATATCTTCGGTGGAAGGTTGGTCAAAGGGACTTGATTTAACAGTGGTAGAGCCACGCACCAGCTTTTGTTGTTGCATGAATGGGCCGGCTCGACCGGGGAAGTACCACGACCTCACAGAATACCGCCGTAAAGTAGAAGTCTAACAAACTTCTGCGTTTCGTCTGGTGAGTGCAGGTAACCGGTGGCCCTCACACCCCTGGCCTAAGCCCCTGGTATCGCGGGTGTTCATGGGCTGCGGTAATCACTTACCATCACGTGAGCCACCTGCTCGTTTGCCTCCCTTTTCTATAAAAAAAAATTAGGGATCCTGCGCAACTTAAACAATTTATTTGGGTAGTAGTTCAAATAAAACTGCTCGTTTCAGCTAGTGTTTCTAGACTAAACCAGAAAACAAAGGGCGTACCTAAATTAGAAATGTAGATAATAAGAAAAAAAATATCTTCACGCCATTCCCAGTACAGGGGTAGACAGAGGTCTAATCTAGACAATTAAGTTCCTTCGACCCACCTTCCACCGACGACGTTTTTCGGGACAACGTGACAGTCCAAGCCAACGATTTAAATCGAACATAAGTCTTTGAAAAAACCTATTGGGTCGAGCCGGCCACCCAATGATCGAACTCGGGTCCCTTGATTGGAATTCCAATCGCCCAACCTCCTGGCTACCGTGTCTTTACAATAGGAAGGAAATATATTAAAACACAAGAAATGTATTTATTCATCGCGTAACGCCCCTAATCAACAAATGTTTACTCCATAAAATCAAAATGTATATATGTTGTGCTATATACTTATATAGATACATATATAGATAGGTATAACATCACATAAATTGTTCCGATCCCAATTTAAGATGCTAAAGCACTTGAGTTACGAAAATCGGAAACAATAAAGGTACCACAAGCACCCAGTCCCGACAAAATGAAGAAAAAGTGATTGTTTTTTCATTGACCAGACCGGGAATCGAACCCCGGACCTCGAGACACGGGATGGCGACACTTTAAAATCGGTGTTTACGCCACTCGTCCACGGAAGTAGTAATGCCATGAGATAACTTAGCGAATTTCTTTCTACAAATTTGCGGTATGTGTTTTATAAACTGCCAGTTCCGCTTACTTAGGAGTTCAGATCACGTATCTCCTGACCCTGGCGAGAGAATATTAAGCAGGAGCGTCTAATAGGATCCTGCATAATTCGCTCGTGCACATCAATAAGCATGTGGGTTACTAGGGCCGGAGAAAACGAATGGAGCTTACTCATTCAAATTATTGCGAAGATCCACCAAAATCTCCTAACTTTCTAAATTGCGGCCGTTTATGTTTTGGCTGAATATTTAGAATTTTAGCATCAAGCGGTATTAAAAATAGAGTTTAGAATTTGCTTTATATAATACTAGATTAATCCGTCCATGCTTCGCGGTGGCTAAGTATGTTATTAAATTAATAAAAAGTGATTTTAAATATTCCATTACAAATTTTTAACATTAAAATAAGTAATTGAAAAGATAGAAAAGATTATATACGTTATTATGTAACTCAGTTATGGCGATATAGTCTAGTTGGTAGTGACTTTACCTTCGAAGCTAAAGGTCTACAGGTTATAATATGTTCACGCCATTCCCAATACAGGGGTACACAGATATCTAGTCTGGACAATTAAGTCACTTCGACCCACCTTCCACACTAAATTAAAAATAATGCACTTTAAAATTATGTAATGAAAAGATCTATAATGAAAAATATGGATGGGATCATATACATTATTTTTCAGACTACAACTCAGTTATGGCGATCCTATTGTCTAGATGGTAGTGACTTTACCCTCGAAGCTAAAATCCCACTAGGACCAAATGTATGTTTATATAAATATTTTACAAATGAAGTACATATCTAAGTAATTATATTGTACCATTTACTTCCCCCTCCGAGAATTAAACCCAAGACCATTCAGCTGGCGACACCTTGACAACCAGTGGTTTCCGGAAGTCCACGGAGCAACAATGACATTAACAGAAATCTGTAACTTTTTAACCATATAAACCATACTTTGTTTCATGTTATCAAATGAAAAGTGAAATCAGAAGTGATATTAACCTCTGTGGACGAATGGTGAACGTACCGCTTTTCAACGTGTTGCTAGCTCTAAGGTCCCGGTTCCAATTCCCGGACTGCTGAACGCACTTTCTCTGTATATCTCAGGTCTTTTTGCTTGTGATAGCTTCGTAGTTTCCGATTCCATAACACACGTACTTTAGCTAGGTGATGTTATACCTATCTATCTACCTATCTATCTATAAATATATAGGTTATCCCATCTATGTAAAATCGATACGGGGGGAGTTCAAGGCCGTCCCCAGTTGCTAGGCTCGTACTAATGGGTTTTTCAAAAACTTATGTACGAATATCGTTGGCTTGGACATAAAGACGGCGACGGGCTCACCACCTGTCATGATGTCCCGAAAATATCTTCGGTGGAAGGTGGGTCGAAGGGACTTAATTGTCTAGACTCGACCTCTCTCTACCCCTGTAATGGGAATTGCGTGAAGATATTTTATTTTTATTTTAATTAAATTTTAATAAATTAATTTAATTATTTAAAGTAATTTAAATTATTTTCGAGTGTAAATTATGGCGCCAATTACATATTACATATAATGATTTACTTTTAAGATTATTTCACATGTGATGTGAGTGCGGGCTCTGCTACTTTCCCTCCCGGCGACATAGTCTGTACGATATCGTCGTCAATCTTCATTGATAACTTGCACGGGCAAAGACTAAACTACGCAGATGCTTCTGCCAACACAATTTGCAACCTTAAGTCTATAAATATTTAAGTCAATTCTAAATTCAAACCTCGAAATTAATCAGTGGCACTAAAAATTGTACCGTGTAGGGTTTCTCATTACGAATGACAATTAGCACAGGGTTTCAAACACATCATATATTTTTGTTGGCTGTTACAAGAAAACGCTGATACAAAGATTTCCCTAAAAATCTTATGAGAAGTCGATTCGTACTGGATCATGCCATTGGAAGTAGGTCAATAAAATGAAAGGCGTTAGTGAGGATTTATAACGTACTGAAATGATGATGGAAAATGAGGAAAATTAAATATTAATTAATAAAACAGGAATCAAGTTATTTTACCCATCTACATAATAATGCTGTTACAGAGTTCCTTAAATCTTTAGGATCAACTTTACTCTAATAAAATTAAATAGAATCTTATAGAGTAATGTTGAAAATTGGTATCGGTTGTGTGTACCCTACAGATACCGTTATCTGTCTAGTGTAATGAAGCTGCGTATATACACAATTTCAATTCAAGGTTCCTCGTTGAGAAAAATCGTTTCGAGATTAACATTAGCTATGGTTACGGTTATTATAAGCCAGTGTTGTATCTAGATTTGGTCCTTCCTGGATTTAGTTTACAAGTTGGAGCGACAGATATTCTTAAGAAAATAAACTATACGTTGTACTGTATTATTACGTAACATGTGTTATTTGTATATATATTCCTGTACGGGGATAATATAGGAAACCGCTTATAATACATTTTCTTGAGTTTGGAAGTTTATGGTGCCTTGTTATTTCCTACTCTCTAACCCAAGTGAGTTAACAACTTATTTATGGTGTAGTCGCTATTTATTTTTATTTCACCATATGTACAATCTATGTACACACCTAATCTTTGCCAGCACCAACCCGATGTGCGCGCGCGCATTCGCCCGTTCGACATAACGGAGTAAGAAAGCGTCGCGAGTGCACGTCCGTGACACAAACGGAATATTTACGAAACGAGTGTCTCTGTAAAACCAAACGATACGCGATACAAAATCGGATTGTTTGCCTGTGACCGTGTTCTGTGTGCTTGATTTGTTGCTCGTCCGTGTGTTTTGTTGTCGCGAAGCCCGTTTCCGGTATCCAGGTGAGTTCAGTTACTGTTACGATTGCGGTTTCGCGCATGCTGCACTTATTCGTTTCGGTTTCTTTGATCTGTTTAGAAGAAAAATATCTTCACGTCATTCTCAATACAGGAGCAGACAGAGGTCTAGACAATTAAGTACTTTCGTCGCTCCTTTCATCGGAGACATTTTTTGGGACAACTGGGACAGGTGCTGAGAGTGGTCGTCTTTATATCCTTGATATGATCTGGTTAGAATTGTGTCAATCTTTGATGTCCGATTAATGTGGCTTGTGTCTATGATGCGGTGGTTACTTCATCACTGCAGTCGCATCATCAGGAATGCAAAGCGTATGGAATTGCAATTTGCTATTTCCTAGTTCTTAACATATAAAGACATACATAAATAGGGACAACATCACATAAATTGCTTTGATTCCAAACTAAGTAGCTCAAGCACTTGTATTATGAAAACAGAAACAACCAAAAGTTACCACAAACACCCCGACCCGAGAAAATATAGACACGGTGTTGTCTACATTGACCCGACCGGGAATCGGACCCGGGACATCAGAGCTGGTGACATCTTGAAAATCGGTGTGTACGCCACTCGTCCACGGAGGTCGTCGTAATCGGAGTGAATCCTATATGAGAATAGAATCTCTATTTGGCATACTATAGGTTGTTGAACACGCACATACATTGAATGTTGATCCGATAGTGTTGTTGCTAGCGACCCTGTCTATGTAGCTCAGGGTTGCAGATTCGAATCCCACTAAGGGGCAAACATTAGTGCGATAAATATGAATATTAGTACTTGTATATATGTAAGTAATGATATTTAACTATTTAAGTATATTGTACAGTTGCCTTATACACTGTGACGGCGACAAGCTCACCACCAGTCACGATATTCCAAATAAGCACCGTTGAAATGTGATTAGAAATGACTAAATTTTCAAGACCCCCTGTCTACTACATTACAGAGACATGCGCGAAGATAAAACTAAGATATATTTCAATTTCGAAGCAAGAATAAATTAAAATTTTTTAACGACGAAAGACAAACTGTTCATACGAGCTTTTATAGGTAATATTGAACGTAATTCTTCGTTAACTGTGTAGTATATTGTGTAATACTTGGTTCGATATATGCACACCTGTTTGCAGTTGTAGTGTGAGCTAGTGTAAAGTAAATAAAAATATTGTACACACTACATTAGTTCGTGTTTTCTTTTTAATTTTATATTCATCGATTAACAACGGTTTGTTAAACATGAGGTGTAATCACCAAGCTTGGTGTTATGGCAAAAGGGCATCGGGTCAGCGATCGCAGTACCACAGACCTCATACCTAAGACGCCTTACGCATCACTTTAACATTGTCTTTTTTTTGCGATATAGTTATATAACGCCATCTGTTGGTTACCCTTTAAATTTTAGATGCTTTAACATGGAAAGGTAAAATTACAAGCCGATGCCACATTGGGATACACGTTAAAGTCACGATAGCCGAGTTCAATCCCCAGGAGGCTAGGGTCGCAGCAATGGGTTTTTTCAAAACCTATGTACGATTCATATCGTTGGCTTGGATATAAAAGACGGCGATGGGCTCACCACCTGTCACGTTGTCCCAAAATATCTTCGGTGGAAAGTGGGTCGAAGAGACTTAATTATCTAGACTAGACCTCTGTTTACCCCTGTATTGGGAATGGCGTAAAGATATTTTTTTACTTATTTTATACCACATTGGCTTATACTCTAAGGCCCAGCACTATGTTATCTGGTACATTGTATAGCTTTATTCTGTTTAATTTGTAATAAATATTTAAAAAAAATTAACCGAGTTAAAAGGAACACAATAAGCAACTTTCTAAAGTAAAATAGTTATTTATTTAATTGTAATATTGTAATAAGCAGTATTTACTGATGTGGAGTATGTTGCCCTTTCAAACATAAGAAGGATATTAGAAATCGGTTCGTGTATAGGATTTATGAGGTAACAAACATTAATTAATAAAAATTACAGCCGAAATGAGACTCATTGTTTTTAGAAGACAGTTGATAAATTAAAAAAAAACCTTTCCTTTGTAGTAAAAGGTAATTGACCCACTCGACTTAGCGTGATATTTAGTGTATGTAATACTGCACCTACTTACGTCGTAATATAATGCTTTATTGTTATTTGAAAGAAGAAAAAAAATAAAAAAAAAGAAAACGATGAGAAATGTTTTCGAAAAAATGTATTCTGACAACTTGTTATTATCGCTTGTAATATTGTAGTATTATTTTTCACCAAATCCAAAAAGTCGCCGTGTCTCGTAAATAAGAGAAGTAAATTACCAAAAAAAACTTTATTAGATAAAAAACTAAGTAAATGAAATATCTTCACGCAACTCCCAATACAGGGGTAGACAGAGGTCTAGTCTAGACAATTAAGTCCCTTCGACCCACCTTCCACCGAAGATATTTTCGGGATAACGTGACAGGTGGTGAGCCCGTCGCCGTCTTTATGTCCAAGCCAACGATATGATTCGTACATAAGTTTTTGAAAAACTCATTGGTACGAGCCAGCCATCAAGGGATCGAACTCTCATTTCTTGACTCGTAATTCCGACCGCCGAACCACTCGGCTATCGTGACTTCAAAAACTATCTTTATAATTAAAAAAAAATTGAGCTATTCCCTTCTCAATCAAGGACTCGATGGCCGTTGATAGTGCCCCTGTCGTCAAAGCTAAAGGTTGTGGGTTCGAAACCAGCTAGTGGCAAATATTTGTGTGATATGTATAAATAATGATACTCGTGTATAAGTCATGTATGTTTGTTTGGGTGTATGAATGTTATTATATTGTTATGTAAATAATAATAAATTATATTGTAGCTTTGGCCACCTGTCACGTTCTCCAAAATAGGCTTTGGTGAAACGTTGGTTAATAGGACTTTGTGGGTTAATTGTCTAGAACTCTGTCTACCCCAGCATTGGGTTACACATAATCGTCTTTTAAATTTCACTTACGCTGCCGTAACCGTATTGTATTTATTTATTTTATTGCGTATATACGTTATTACGTATATTTATTAATTTTTGTACACTACCCAAGAATCATTTTCTCAACACGTTCCAACAATTATCGATATTATATTAATATAGTCATGATGGCCGGGTGTTTGGGTGAACGGAAATCGAGGCATGAGACTCGAGTTAGATCCCCAGGTAGGAAGGCTCGTACCAATGGGTTTAAAAAAAATTTTGTTCAATTTACATCGTAGACATGGACATAAAGATGGCTATGGGCTCACCACCTGCTAAGTTATCCCAAAATACCTCTGTCTACGTCAGTATTGGGAATGGCGTGAAGATATTTACAACGATCCAAAGCAATTCGGAAGTGATTTGCTGTGATATGAAATATCAGCCCTTGTTACCGTAATGGTAACTATATCGATTCATGCTTCTCACATTACGATTTATGCATGCGGTTGATACAACAACCGTCGTTATTTGTAGTGAAATAAAAGTGCTTTTCCTATGCAGAAATCTAGTGTAATAACTTCAAAGCGGAAATGTATGAAAGGCATCGACGGATGCGTAGGTTTACTACCATCACGGTAGTAACTGATGTCTCTTCGAATGACGTAATTAATACGTTAATACGTTCGGTAAATCGTACTGAAATAATCGTATTGAAAATAATAAATAAACAAAGATAAATGTCTTCACCCCATTCCCAATACTGGGGTAGACAGAGGTCTAGACAATTTGGTCCTTTGACCCACCTACTACTGAAGACATTTTTGCGACAACGTGACAGGTGGTGAGCCTGTCGAAGGCTTTATGTCCAAGCTAACGATATATAAATCGTATATGAGATTTTTTGATAAAACCCATTGGTACGAGCCTGCCAGCTGGGTATCGAAATCGGGTTTCTTGTCACGAATCCCCATCACCCAACTCTCTATCGTGACTATTAATATTATTAATAAGTTTGTTTTTGTACTCGATAACGCATACACAGCTAAACCGATTTTGACCGAAAAGTCGGTTAAAATATCTTATAGAAAGCTACGTTATCTTTAATTAAAGATGAAATAAAATTAATAAATAAACAAATATCGGATATTTAGATATTTTCGGGACTTAATTAAAGATCCCTGTTAAGATTATAATAGTATCCCAAGACAGATAAAATGTGTCTGTAAAGGTTTATTATTAGACGTGCAGTGCTAGTGCACGTTTAATAATATTATTTTTGTATTTGTTAGAAAATTTAGATTATTGTGGCAGAATTCTGAAAAGAGGGGCCATAAACCTAAGAAAGAAGAAGATTATTATAGAGATTCCTGTGACACTTTATTTTGTGTGTTATTTTGTCATTTCAGTCAGATTTAGATAACTATGAAGATCGCTTTTACTCTTAACCTTCAAATATGTATAAGGTAAAATTACCAAATGAAGATCCAATAAGTAAATTTGGGTGGTCAACTCAATTAAGAATAGAATCAGCTGTTTCTGTTGTTTCACAAATAATCATACTATAATTTTATTTCATTTCTAATTATAATGTTTTGTCTTTGACAGTTTTTTACCGACATAAGCGAGCAAAGCCGCATAGTATTATTATACAGGTAAATATTATTTTTAGGCTAAAATATTATATATTCGTTTGTATACATCACTTTATGTAAAAGTAGTTCTTTTACACACAGTATCGTCACACATTGCTCAATACCGGATAGTCAAACCAATGATACAAATCGTACAGAAATTTAGGAAAAACTTCAAATCTTTTGATTGTTATCATGGTCACACACCCATCAATCTGTCCTGGTTTCTTGTATCTTATAAAGAAATAAAACTGTCAATTTAATACATTAAATATATTATTAAACGGCAATAGCCTAATGGTTTAGGATATGGACTACGAAACATAACGTCGCAGGTTCGGCCTCGCCATACGACTATTGACGTAAACCAACTCCAGTCACAAGCATTGAAGCTTAATTGGAGTGGTTAACAGGAATACAAGTAATGTTATTTGGTATTGCTAGTATTTTTTGTTAAATTATTTGCAACATATAACAGTTCAATTATTTACACAATTAAAAAGTAGTTTATGACGTCAGCTTCATTTGGAGTCATTAATTACGAATTAGTGTTAATTAAACATATGTATGTTTGATAAAGTCAGTTCATGATGTGTTAATTATGTAAATAATTAGATTAGGCGTATAAGGTGTTTGAAACTATCGCGCGATATCATATTTTAATTTAAATTTAATGTAACATAGGGTATGGTAGGTCTAAATGGGTTAAAAATAATTTACGTAATGTTGTAACATTAAACCTGATAACATCGCTTGTATTTTATTATTTATTTATGTAAATAAAAAAAACAGTACTACGTATAAATATTATTAAAAGTTAAAATACTGGCAGTTTGCATAGAAGTATAAAAAGAGGTTAACAAATTAAAAAAATAACTTCAAGCTTTTCGATTAGTTATTCCCTTCGACCCACCTTAAAGGCGAATTGAAATTATTTTGGGACAACGTACCAATGGGTTTTTTAAAAAACTTATGTACGAATTATATCGTTGGCTTGGGCATAAAGGCGGCGACGGGCTCACCACCTGTCACGCTGTCCAGAAAATATCTTCGGTGGAAGGTGGGTAAAAGGGATTTAATTGTTTAGACTAGACCTCTGTCTACCTCTATATTGGAATTGCGGGAAGATATTTATTTTATATTGCTCGTTTTCCGAATAAATATATTATATATAACACTATACCTGGTCTATAACATGTTGTTATGTACGTGTATATGTAAATGTATGTACATATATTGTGTTAATTGCCCAAAATAATCTTCCGTGAAAAGAGGTTCGAATGGGCGTCAGAGTCTAGACTCTACCTACCCCAATATAGAAAATTGCGTGAAGACAAAAACCATTACTATTCTTAAACATAGTAGTAATAAACCTTTACTATCAGGTGAGTTGTGTATAAAAAAACATCAATTTTCCGAATGTTATCGTAAATATTGCGTATTATCAAATCACTACTAAGCCAACTAAAGCTAGTTGGAAACATGTTGCACAACATGGTGCCCGGCTTTTTAGTCCCTACGACTTTGTTATGCAATTTTAATCTCAACCACGCCGTATTCTAGTACGCAAGACAGACAATTATCGCATAAATTGATTTAAGGATTTATGATCTGATGGAATTCTAGGCTAATAAAGTGTCGTTCTCATAGCAATTAATGTTTCAAATTAATGATTCCACAAGAGAACGGTTTAGTAAACCTTTAGTTATTTGGAATAGGGTTTATATTACAAATTACGTTTCGTACTACATAGGAATTCCTTATCATATTGAGACACTATTACTTGAAAATAGTACGACTCTGAGGACCTGGGGACATAGATTGCTGCATTGCCAATTTAAACCCCAAATTACGCTTTAGCGTAATTCGCAGTGAAGCACTAACACTAACTTGACGAGCTTCGAGAACGTATACACCGGTTTTTATGATCTCAGAGGTCCTTGGTTCGATTCCCGGTGGGGTCAATGTAGAAAACGCTTTTTCTACATTTTCTCGGGTCTGGGTGTTTGAGGTGATTTGGTGGTTTCTGATTCCATTACACATTATTATATATTATATTATTATATTATTATATTTAAGCTACATAGTTTGGGATAAGAGCAATGTATTTAACTTTGTATCTATGTATATATTTTTTATTTCAGGCCGAAGCCCTATATTGTGTTAGTAATTTACGTTAACATCAATTAAAAAACTTGTTATTACCTATAATGACATATTATGTATTTTAGAGATCATAACTCGTTATTTAAAAACATTAAATTCGAGTTCCCGGGCTCGTACAAATGGGTTTGTTCAAAAACTACTGTACGATTTATATCATTTGCTTGGACGTAAAGACGGCGACGAGCTCACCACCTATTACGATGTCCCGAATAATGTCTTCGGTGGAAAGTGGGTCGAAAGGGCTATATCACTATATCCCCTATATCCGGAATGGAGTAAAGATATATGTATAGATAGACACATTTATACTTTAAAGTATGAATATGAATAAGCCATTTCAATAAACGAAAGTGTTATAATTTGTGAATTTCTCTAATTTATTTAAGCAGTTGTATTGTAACGTTACGTGTATTGTCACAGACGTACAAATCAAACGAATGGATGATAATTTTACTGGATAGAAAGTAAATTAATTGTTATAATGTAATATTTATTATTTAGAAGCTTTCACATATTATCTCTTACTGAAGTTTTAAGTTTTGACAACTTTCTCTTGTCTTTTGAGAAATAATACAAAGCCTGCCTATTATTAGGTTTATGAAATCTTATCACGACCTGATGGTCCAGTAATTAGTGAAACTGCCTTCGAAAGCTATGGGTTGCGCTTCCAAGTCTCTCTGTGTGTGTAAAGCAACAAATTATGTTCTTTCATTTAAATCAATGAAAAGTTAAAAAAAAATTAATTGACAGGAGCATGATAGTTTTTTTTTAAATATCTAGTTTATTCAATTATTTGTTCTTTGTAGGTTGAGTTTGCAACGCAGCTAACATGCAAAAATATGAATATATTCAGAATTAATATGTACCTGTTTTATATATACTATATTATATATTTTTTTAGTTATTTCTCTTCTCTCTTCAAGAGACATAACATTTTTTTTAACATTATAAGCTAGCGTTTAACTACAATCCCACCTGATGGTAAGTGGCGATGTAGTTTTTGTTGGTAGGCACACTAGCTTAGAAAAAGCCTATTCACTCTTCTCTTGAAGACACCCACATTGTAATCAGACGGAAAGACTGATGCAGGCAAATTATTCCAGTCCTTTGCTGTACGCATTATGAACGACGAAGCAAAACGCTTCGTCCGAATGCAGGGTATATCGACAACAAAAGGATGGAAACCCGCCGTGCGTCTTGTTGTCCAATGATGGAAAGGGGAAGGGGGAATTAACTCATGTAATTCCTTCGCACACTCTCCAAAGGAGTAAAGTAACGCCGCACTTTTGCAAGAACTCCCAATCTCCTTGTGTGTAACGCAACAAATTATGTTCTTTCATTTAAATCAATGAAAAGTTAAAAAAAAATTAATTGACAGGAGCATGATAGTTTTTTTTTAAATATCTAGTTTATTCAATTATTTGTTCTTTGTAGGTTAAGTTTGCAACGCAGCTAACATGCAAAAATATGAATATATTCAGAATTAATATGTACCTGTTTTATATATACTATATTATATATTTTTTTAGTTATTTCTCTTCTCTCTTCAAGAGACATAACATTTTTTTTAACATTATAAGCTAGCGTTTAACTACAATCCCACCTGATGGTAAGTGGCGATGTAGTTTTTGTTGGTAGGCACACTAGCTTAGAAAAAGCCTATTCACTCTTCTCTTGAAGACACCCACATTGTAATCAGACGGAAAGACTGATGCAGGCAAATTATTCCAGTCCTTTGCTGTACGCATTATGAACGACGAAGCAAAACGCTTCGTCCGAATGCAGGGTATATCGACAACAAAAGGATGGAAACCCGCCGTGCGTCTTGATGTCCAATGATGGAAAGGGGAAGGGGGAATTAACTCATGTAATTCCTTCGCACACTCTCCAAATTTTTACCTGTAGAACACCGAGAGACTGGCCACCCGACGTCTGTGTTCGAGACTGGACAAATTGGTAGTAACCAAGTCAGGATCACCGATTAGCTGCTTGGCCCGTCCCTCCACAGAGTTCAAGGCTGCCAGTTGATATTTAGGAGCTCCAGCCCATATGTGGCAGCAGTACTCTACAGCCGACCGGACCAGAGTTTTATATAGGGTCAGAAGCTGTCCCGGAGTAAAGTAACGCCGCACTTTTGCAAGAACTCCCAATCTCCTTGCAGCGGCTTTAGCCTTAGACTCAATGAACCGCCCAAAGTTAAGGTTTGACGTGATTTCGACTCCTAGTAACTGGAGGCGGTCGGTGTATTCCAGAGATACATTCTGAAATTTAGGAGCCAAGGTGGCATTGAATCTCACAAGATTGGTATTGCCCCAGTTGGAAACTGCCTGTAATGTAAGATTCATACGCTCTACCATGGCCTCCCGAGCAGACTGTACTTGATCCTGTCTGGACTGAACACGCGCCAGATATCTCTCCACAACTGTGCTGTCATCTGCATACCCAAAGAGACCGGGCTCGAGCAGGTCGTTTATGTGCAGCAGAAAGAGAGTTGCGGACAGAACAGACCCTTGAGGAACTCCGGCATTAATCGCCATAGCCTCCGATGAGCAGCCGTCAATAACGACTCGCAAAGACCGTTCCCGCAAAAAGTCTTCTATCCAGGCTATCAGTCCAGGGGATATACCATATGAAGGAAGCTTATTGATAAGGCTAGCATGCCAGACCCTGTCAAAAGCCTTCGAGACATCGAACGAAACCGCGAGTGAAAATGATAAGGAGTGAAAAGGGAAGGAAGATGGCAGTTGAACGAGGCGTTGCGTTGATGACCCAACGACATGAAAAAATTTGTGTGCCTATGGGAGCTTGATTTGGAGACTGCGGGGACGCCCGAACCCCCCCAGAGATCGCCATCGGGTCCTCTCACCCGGTCGCTAACCGGCACGATAGAGCCACCCTGGGAGTTTTCGCTAGTTGGCGGGGCAGCCTTTCATGAGTAGCTAGTTCACTAATTGGGCCCCCTACTACCTGCGGTCGGCCAGCGGAGCACCGTGTTTCGGATCCCGCTACCCTCCTCAATCAAACACCCGACACAGCAAAAGTTGACGTGTCGTACCCGGTTCACATATGCAACGCAACTGTTCAGACCCAACTTCCATAAGGCTTCACTTAAGCGTCTTGCCGGAACACGACCGAAGTCACTTGGCGGCAAGGCTTTGCTTAGGTGGGTGGTAACTTAAAGCCTGCGACCGAAGTCTACCACCGGAAAGTGACACTGCTCGTTTAGCACTACCCAGGGGATACGTGTGAGAGTCAAGATTCGAGTATTTCTCACGGACGCGAGCAACAAACAACATCAAATCCTCAACAAATCCACACATATCTAGGTAAAAAGTATAAATAATTGTCACGATAGCCGAGTGGTTCGATAATCGGAATTCATAGGTATATCAAAGGGTTATATAAGGGTTTTATCAAAATCTTATGTACGATTTACATCGTTGACTTGGAGAAAAAGATGCGACGTTCTCATAATCTGTCACGTTATCCCAAAAAATGTCTTTTTTTATAGAAAAGGGAGGCAAACGAGCAGGTGGCTCACGTGATGGTAAGTGATTACCACCGCCCATGAACACCCGCAATACCAGAGGCATAGCAGATGTGTTGCCTCTCTTAGAGTGCCCCCCCCCCCAGAATTGGGGGAGGGGGTGTGTGGGCCACCGGTTACCTGCACTCACCAGACGAAACTCAGAAGTTTGTTAGACTTCTACTTCACGCCGGTATTCTGTGAGGTCATGGTACTTCCCCGGTTGAGCCGGCCCATTCATGCTACAACAAAAGCTGATGCGTGGCTCTACCACTGTTAAAACTCCACTTCGGTGGACGGTGGGTCGAAAGGACTTAATTGTCTAGAGTCGTCCTCTATCTACCCCTGTATTGGGAATTGCGTGAAGATAAGTGCACTCATCTTGATATACGTAACGCTTTTTAGATCACGATATTATTGTTCGGATTCTCTTCTTACACTTTTTACGCAGTGACGAGTGTAAAGTTGCACACGCGTTGCGTCAACGCATGCGAAGTATAACAAAACACGGTTTTATTGTCGAGGCTTCGATCGTGGGACTGCGATGCGAGGAGCCGGGCGATGTGGTGTATGTGTGCCGTGCGAACTCGGCTTGTGCAAGCCCCACTGACTAATGACTAATAGACCGACCTATTTAACACGTGGATCAAGCAATAATGACTGAGCTTAGTAGTGAAGTCTTCTATGCTATATCTTCTCCTTTACCTGTCGAGAGTCCACTGCTGAACATAGGCCTTCCTCAAAATTATCCACAAAGAACAGACCTCAGCCACATGCATCCATCGACTTGCCGCAACATTTTGCAAGTCGTCACTCCATCTCGTGGAGGGTCGTCCTACACTGCGTTTGCCTGTACTAGGTTGCCACTCGAAAACCTTCAGCAACCGTTGTCAGTTCTACTAGCTGTATAGCCTGCCTGTTGCCACTTCAAAGTTATCCCTACGGCTGTGTCGGTTATCCTGGTTCTACTGCAGATGTCTCCGTTACGGATTCTTTCACGTAGAGAAACACCGAGAATAGCCCTTCCATATCCACTGCTATATACAATATGTGAAATATGGGTGTGTGTTTCATTTTGTCGATAGCTCTGAGGTCCCGTGTTCGATTCCCACACGGTTCATTGTTGAAAACCATTTTTTCTATATTGTTTCGGGTCAAGATGTTTGTGGTAATTTATTTATTTCCATTATTCTGATTCCATAGCACAAATGATACAAATACTTGCTTTGAAATCGGAGCAATGTATGTGATGACGTCCCTGTTTATCTTTTTATTCTATGTGAATTTGCAGTTAACCACATTTGCGAGTTAGTTACCATCTTAAGTATCACTAGCCTGCCAAGGAAATACAATACAATAAATGTATCAAATTATCAGAGATTTAGACTATTTCTTTATTCCTTTCGTCCTTTGACTATTTTTTTACTTTTCACTGAAGCTTATTTTGTAACAGCGTAACTTAGTCTGTTGCCGTCTCAGTATCTAAATCGCCAATCGCAATACCCAAGGCGCAAAGTGTTTACCTAAGTTGTCACATAGATTCAGAATTGTGTTTTTGTGCCTGTTTTGATGCCAGAAAACTAAAAGCCTTATAAAAAAGTAATCGAAATTTCTTTTTAAATGACAATCGGGTAATCATAAAATTGAATTATACATGGCCAGCTATTAACACCCAACGATGATAATATTCTTTTTAACGAAGGTGTCGAAAATAACGTTTTAAGTGGAAAGCGTGAAAAAGATCACATTGCACATACAAATTTATTATCATATTACGTTAAGTAATATAATGTAATTACACTAAAAAGCTGTAATGGCATCATGACCCCAGCGTAATGTTACGGTGTTCGGCAAAATGTCGTAATACAATAATAAAATCAAGTTGCATTCAAGAATATTGTCGCGCCATTCAAAGCTGTTTTAATTAATGCTTGTGTCACACCGATTAGCGCGAATTGTGCTGTTAATTTAGCAAATATATTGCAGTGTTTTTGTTACTTTCAATATATTTATTTTGAGTTTGTATGTTAATCCATCAATGTTTATGAAAGACTGATGATTTTAGCATTTGATTACCAGTTGATAAATCAAGATTGAAGTTGCCTAAGTAGTTATGATAGTTACGAAAGTAGCTGCACCCCACGGATTTGTTAATTGAGTTAACAGATAATACCAAGCTCGTCAATAGCTAATAAACAAAAATATAAAAGGATATCTGTTCAAAAAAAGAACAGTAAAACAAATATTTAACTATTTTATTTTATACATGTTACTTTTTTTACTAATATCGTTGCTCAAAATAAATATATTAAAAGTAAAATGTGTGTTTTTCGATACACAATCACGCCACAATGGCTAAACGTATTTAATAGAAATACGCAAAAATATATAATTTATGATATATTTAGTATTGATATATTTCAAACTATTTGTTCTATGGTAGAGATCGGAAACATGTTGTATAACAGATTTTATATTTTAGTATTGGAGGTTCCATAGAGGGGCAAAGACAGCATTTTACTCCGAGATATAAATTGCAACAATACGAGAATATCGATATCATACGTGAACAAAGTCACCAAACATTCTAGTATAATAATAATTATTTTTTTTTAGTCTTACATGTTGTAATCTCAACAAAAACTTAGACGATTTGACAATGTTCCTCATATGCCCAGTTTGAGAGATAAATCTCTCAAACTTTAAAAACATACATACAAACATAACGGCCTGAAAAGTAATTTGCAGGATATAAAGTGTAGATCTCTGCGGTAAGGGAGTGATTTGCCATAATCAACACGCTTGGCACGCGGATTGGCGATCAGACAACCAGAAACCTTGCATCTTAGACCCTGTTGCCCGTCACCGATCCGCTTTATTTTTAGTCTGCATTTTTCGAGGGGATTTTCCCGCCATCTGTCTGTAGCCTATGATATTTTGAAGTCTTTCCTCTTAGTGGCCTTTTACGACATCTACGGGTAAAAACACTAGACATTTAAGCAAGCTATATTAAAAACATCGCATCGCTTTATTAGCTGCTTAGCTTTAGTCCATCACCGGTCGTCGACTCGTCAAAAATTACAAAGTTCAAATGAATTATCGGTTCGGATGCCGTTATTGTTTTGGATCACAATCGAGCCGCGATTAAGGCCGGGCGAGCGACTCTTCGTGCTGTCGCCGACTCTAATGCTCGCTCGGATAATTACCCGCGAATACAGTTAGAAAATGGCGGACGTGAAGGCATTAAATTGTGCTCATTGTTAAAAATATCTTATGTAACCATCAAATGAGTTTATTAGTGATGTAATGTATTTGTACCTCGTTAGCGAATTGTTTTGTTTCTTTTCTTCATGTTTAATCAGTTTTGCGTTATAACTTTTACTTGTTTAACGTAATGTCCGTCGTATTACGTTGGTGTTGTCAATTTTGTTGGTAGCGTTAATAAATGTATTAAAACATATATAATCAATGATTTCTTGCATTTACGCGAATAATTCACATTTTAAATAAAACGTTTTTCGGATTTTATCGCGTTTTTTAATTAGTTTTTACAAACCAGTCCCCCCGTGACAACTGCTGTAAATGCTGACAGATGCTGTAAAGCATCCGAAACGTCGGGTAATAGAAATAGTTTGTAAAAACTATTTAAAAAACGCGATAAGATCCGAAGATCGTTTTATTTAAAAAAAAGCCACGATAGCCGAGTGGTTGGGTGGTCGGAATTTCGAGACAAGAGACCCGAGTTCGATCCCCAGGTGGCAGTACCAATGAGTTTTTCAAAAACTTATGAACGAATTACATCGTTGGCTTGGACATAAAGACGGCGACGGGCTCTTCTATAATATCTTCGGTGGAAGGTGGGTCAAAGGGACTCAATTGTCTAGACTAGACCTCTGTCTACCCCTGTATTGGGAATTGCGTGAAGATATTCATTTATTTATTTATATAATATATAATTAAGTACGATATTTTCCTACATGTTAATAAGTCACGATAGCCTAGTGGTTGGATGATCAGAATTAGAGTCACGGTACCCCGAGTTCGATCCCCAAGGCTCGTACAAATGGGTTTTTTCAAAAATTTTGTACGACTTATATCGTTGGCATGGACAAAAAAAGACGGCGACTGGCTCACCACCTGTCACGTTGTCCCGAGAAATGTCTTCGGTGGAATGTGGGTTGAAAAGATTTAATTGTCGATGTCTTCTCCTGTATCGAATTGGCGTAAAGATAGAAAAATAACGGATTAGAAAAAAATGTGTAAGTACAAAATAGTAATCTTATTTTGTATCGAGATCGTCTCTTGTCTTTTATCCAAGCATTGTCTATGTAGTTGTTGTCATGTTTTTTTACACACCAATAGTTTAGTAGACAGAGGTCGCACCAATCCACCTTTCATCGAAGACATTTTTAGGACAACATGACAGGTCGCAAATAATCGGACATAATATTAAAAAAACAACCCATTGGTACGAGCCCACCACCTGGGGATCGAGTTTGGGTCTCTTGACTCGAATTCCAATCAAATAACCTGTCGGCTTAGCTTGATTACTGTAAGTAAGATTAAATATACAGGTGTATCTTTTGGAGTAGAACTGACAGAATGAATGAATATGCTATCGTATAACAATGAATGGTTTGATGACCTCCGTGGACGAGTGGCGTGAACACCGGTTTTCAAGGTGTCGCCACCTTGAGGTCCCGGGTTCGATTCCCGGACGGGTCAATGTAGAAAAACCACATTTTCTACATTCACTCGGGTCTGGGTGTTTGTTTCCGATGCCCATATCTCAAGTGCTTTAGCTTCTTACATTGGGATCGGAACAATGTATGCGATGTTGTCCCTATCCATATCCATCCATATGTATAATGAATGAATAGTCTAGTCTTCAAGAAACAGTCTACAAACGTAAAGCTTTTATTTTCCGATGCCCGCATGTCATTTACACGAAATCAAGGTTGTTGAAGGTATTTTTAGTATGACGTGACACCGTTCGCGTCACGAGATTAGATTAAATTTAACTGGTGTTCTATTACTTTTTATTTCTTTATATCAATTTAATGGTTAACGTGTTTGAAGGTTTGTGTAACCAAATACAGAATCGTGATATCTTATAACCGACGTTTAGGGAATTACGAAACGTTAAAATCGAGTATTTTTTTATAATATGCTTTGATAAACTTGTATGGGTAGTTACTTTATATGAAATGAAATCAAAATATTTATACACAACTGACATTAGAACATAAATTGTAAATAAAATAAAGAAACAAATATCTTCACGCCATTCCCAATATTGAGATAGAGAGAGGCATAAACAATTAAGTCCTTCCCACCCACTTTTTTTGTAAAAACGTGACAGATGGTAAGCCTGTTGTCGTCTATATATCCAAGCCAATATGAATCGTTCATTAGTTTATCAAAACCCATTGGGACGAGCCTTCATCTGGGGATAGAGCTCGGGTATTTGTCTCGAATTCTGATCACTCAACCACTCGGCTGTCGTGACTTTTTATACGAACATAAATAATTAAATACATTGCATACGGGCGGCCCGCGCATACGAAATTAACGAAATCCGAGATTAATTTGAAGGTTAGTTCAACCTTATTTGCATTTAGTGTTTGAATTGACCTCGCTCAAAACTAGAGCCAAATGACACCACGGCACAAAAGTGCGATGCTTCAAGAATTACACAAATACGGAGAGTGGTTAAACATCGATATTTGAATATAAATATTATACATAGATAGGGACAACACCACATACATTGCTCTGATACCGAAGTAAATAGAAAGCACGCGTGTTATGGAATCTGAAACAACGAAAGCGCTACAAACACACGCACATAAAGATATATATACATACATAGTAACAACGTCACATACATTGCTCTGATACCAAAGTTAAATTAAAATTAAATTAAATTAGCTAAAGCACGCGTGTTATGGAATCGGAAAAAACGAAGTCACCACACACACCCAGACTCGAGACAATGTAGAAAAAGTGATTTTCTACATTGACCCGTCCGAGAATCGAATTGGAGCTAGCAACGCCTTGAAGGTATGCACTCGTATACAAAGACTATCGATGGACAGGTTGTCCATGTGCCTTTTGATAAGGAGACTCGTATCAAAGAGTTATAATGTCGAAAAAACATTCATGCGTATGTTATTATTTGCTTAATATCAAAGTCGCTGCTTCTCATGTATTTTACTATATCTTCCAATACTAGGTTAATTAGAGTTCCCGATGATGAGAACAAAAAGCAGTCCTTTCAACCCACATTGCACCGTAGCTAATTTTTAAATAGCGTGACAGGCGTCAACAAGCCAAAGATTTTATAACGTGCGTTTATCTTCTTTTGTTTGTATTTTTCTGTTATTTATGGGTTTACAATAAAGTATTGCATTCATTAATTTAACAGCTTTTGCACTCTTCAGTTTAATTGCGAGAAAAGCTCTAGATCGACACAATGGCCGAGCTGGATCTCCAGCTTTCTAGCACTGATATAACATTCCAGGCGTCTCGTAAATAAGCTGCGCGTGAGCAACAATACAGTTGCAACGGACGTGAGTTCACATGCATTAGATAATCTGTCACGTAGCTTCGATAAATCAATTGATACAGGGTCAGATTTTTTTCTATTTTTTTATGATATGGGCAGTCCATTCCTTGTATAGTCTATGCTGAAATTCTGTATTGCGGGTACTTTATTTGTGGATGTGTACAGGTCACTATGTATGCATGTTTATCTGTCTAAATATGCATCTTAAAATAACACAATTAAGTATTTTCGACCCAAGTATCGTGGTGAGCCCGTCGCTGTCTTTATGTCCAAGCCAATGTCCAATGACATGAATCGCACATAGGTTTTTGAAAAAACCCTCTGCTACGAGCCTCCCAACTGGGGATCGAACTCGGGCCTCTTGACTCGAATTCCAATCACCGATTGGCTCACAAAGCCAATCGCCGACTCTATGTCCTGTTACGGTGCTGTCTCGTTGTTCCAAATAGGCTTCAGTAAATGGAGGGCCGAGAAAACTTTATTGCCTATACCTCGGTCAACCTTAGTGTAGGGTAAAAGCGGGAAGATACAAAAAATATGAGACAGTCTAATGAAAAACCGTACAGATTTTTCTTAATACTGTCCTTACAACAGTTGTAACAAAATACACAAATTATGATTACACCCGTGGACGAGTGGCGTAAGCATTGGTTCTGATGGTTTTTCAAAACATATTTATTTATTTATCTGGACACGGACATAAAGACGGCGACGGGCTCACAACCTGTCACGTTGTCCCGAAAATATCTTCGGTGGAAGGTGGGTCAAAGGGAATTTATTGTCTAGACTAGTCCTCTGTCTATCCCTGTTGTGGGAATTGCGTGGAATTATTTATATTTATTTACTTATATTTCCTAGAATCTCACATACGTTCTAGAATGTCACATATGATTTATTTGCTTATGTAATAGCTCATTATAACCCGCAGACGCTTTCTTTCTTACCGTCCGAAATATCCACATCTGCTTAAGACGTCTCTCCCCACTTTCACTCGTTGTATCAGATTTTATTTCATGGCGATTTGTCATAGCAATTCGAACAAAGCCCGTTGATAGTGATTTGTGTTTATTACGTTACTGGTTTTCTCTTTTATGATTCAAATTCTATGGTGAGGAACGGCGCGGTTTAGTCATGAGGTAAATGAAGTTAATGAAACTTATTTGTTTATTATGTTTGTATGCTCATAACCGAGTTTGTGATTCGTTTGGGATTATTTCTTAATGAAGTGGTGACTAGTGTAACTTATAAAAGACTAGTATGTTATTTCTTTTATTTGGAAAGGTTTGATGGAATAGATCATGTCACTCATGGTTACAATTCACAACATATATCAAAATACTATACCTAAAATTATTAATTTATTAACTTTTGTTACCATTTCCGACAGTGGAAAGATAACTAAGGTACTATTGTAAAATCCAATATTATTTTTCTTAAAGTCTTACTGTTCTTAAAGGCTAGCAGTTGGAATCTTCAAATCGTTAGTGATTTGAAGATTTCAACCACTACCAGCGATAGTCACGATAGTTGGGTGTTCGGAATTTCGAGTCAAGAGAACCGAGTTCGATCCTCAGGTGGCAAGCTAGTACCAATGGGTTTTTCAAAAACTTATGTACGAATTATATCGTTGGCTTGGACATAAAGACGGTGACGGGCTCAACACCTGTTACGTCCCAAAAAATGTTTCCGGGGGAATGTGGGTCGAAAAGATTTAATTGTCTAGACCTCTGTCTATCCCTGTATTGGGAATGGCGTGGAGATATTTTTTACGATATATTCGGCATTGGGAATTGTGTTAGCGATTTAATTTGTCCGCGTTAGTTGTTTTTAATTTTTTTTATTAACTTAATTTGTGTTTTACTTTCTCTCTTGTATTCCGTATACATCCCCTTTTGAATTTTTAAGGAGTTTTTTCGCCAGTATCTTTCACGTGAATATCCATTAACGAATGTATATTCTATGTTCGATTAACATATGGGTTAATTTCGTTTAACGCTACTGCTGTCACCGTTCAGATTTTCATATTTTAGTTTAGCAATATTTTAGCATAAGCAGAACGGTGACATACCGAAACGTTATCGATAAATCTCCATAGAGCCAAGATACTTTTATAACCTGCAGTGGGCTTAACAGCCTATTTTTTAAGGTTACGTAATCGTATTATATCGAACTCCAGGGTCACGTTGACCGAATAGACAATCTGTTTTCTAATGGCTGCCGTTGAAAGTGCGTATGGCATTGTGTGAAGCCCAACAATGGGAGAAACGATCGCACGCCGTCCACAATTCCGCTTCAACAACACCGGGGAACGGTCTCGATAGCAAAGTCTCGAGTTTGTGTCCGAGCCGTGAAATATCGCGTGCGCAGGCGCCGATTGCGTAAGGCGCGGTTTTGTTTTGTTGCGCGGTGTAAGTTGTAAGAGTTTGCTTAGCATATTCTTCTTTATTAAATTTACAATAGTCACGATAGCCGAGTGATTGGGTGGTCGGAATGTCGAGTCAAGACACCCGAATTCGATCCAGAGGTGGCAGGCTCGTAACAAAGGTTTTCAAAAACTTATGTACGAATTATATCGTTGGCTTGGACATAAAGACGGTGACGGGCTCAACACCTGTTACGTCCCAAAAAATGTTTCCGGGGGAATGTGGGTCGAAAAGATTTAATTGTCTAGACCTCTGTCTATCCCTGTATTGGGAATGGCGTGGAGATATTTTTTACGATATATTCGGCATTGGGAATTGTGTTAGCGATTTAATTTGTCCGCGTTAGTTGTTTTTAATTTTTTTTATTAACTTAATTTGTGTTTTACTTTCTCTCTTGTATTCCGTATACATCCCCTTTTGAATTTTTAAGGAGTTTTTTCGCCAGTATCTTTCACGTGAATATCCATTAACGAATGTATATTCTATGTTCGATTAACATATGGGTTAATTTCGTTTAACGCTACTGCTGTCACCGTTCAGATTTTCATATTTTAGTTTAGCAATATTTTAGCATAAGCAGAACGGTGACATACCGAAACGTTATCGATAAATCTCCATAGAGCCAAGATACTTTTATAACCTGCAGTGGGCTTAACAGCCTATTTTTTAAGGTTACGTAATCGTATTATATCGAACTCCAGGGTCACGTTGACCGAATAGACAATCTGTTTTCTAATGGCTGCCGTTGAAAGTGCGTATGGCATTGTGTGAAGCCCAACAATGGGAGAAACGATCGCACGCCGTCCACAATTCCGCTTCAACAACACCGGGGAACGGTCTCGATAGCAAAGTCTCGAGTTTGTGTCCGAGCCGTGTAATATCGCGTGCGCAGGCGCCGATTGCGTAAGGCGCGGTTTTGTTTTGTTGCGCGGTGTAAGTTGTAAGAGTTTGCTTAGCATATTCTTCTTTATTAAATTTACAATAGTCACGATAGCCGAGTGATTGGGTGGTCGGAATGTCGAGTCAAGACACCCGAATTCGATCCAGAGGTGGCAGGCTCGTAACAAAAGGTTTTTCAAAAACTTATGTACGAATTATATCTTTGGCTTGGACTTAAAGACGGCGACGGGCTCACCACCTGTCACGTTGTCCCGAAAATATCTTCGGTGGAAGGTGGGTCGAGGGGACTTAATTGTCTAGACTAGACCTCTGTCTACTCCTGTATAGGGAATTGCGTGAAGATATTAATTAATTTATTTATTTATTTTATTCTTCAATTTTAAATTTACTACTGAACGTCAGCGGTCAATCCCGCCCGTGTCTGATGATTTTTTTTTAGTAATTTCTCTTAATTTAAGAACTAAAAGTCCAAAATGAGTTACATATTTAAAAAATGCAATTTAAAATTGTGTTATGTTGGTTTATAATATTGATTTATAATTAAGCTTTGGTGAAAGAAAAATTTGTAAAAAAAGACCTTTACGCTATTTCCCATACTGTTAGACAGAGGTCCAGACATTTAAGTCCTTTCGACCCACCTTCCAGCGAAGAAACTTTTTTGGACAACGTGAAAAGGTTGGCTTGGACATAAATATTCTGTCGCCGGCTTTATGCCCAAGCCAACGATATAAATCGTACATAAGTTTTAAAATAACTCATTGGTACGTACCTACCACGGACCGATCCCGGGTCTCTTACCTCGAATTCACAATGCCCAACCACTATGCTATCGTTACTATAATAATTATAATATCCTTGTCTTGAAAAGTAATCTTCTATTTGTAATGTAAATGGTGTTGAGTTATTAAATTAAACAACCTAATAATCTTTTAAATCAAAATATGATTGTTTGTTTACCATCAGCTCACAATTCGACCTCGAACTGAGACTCCCACGGATCGGGCCAGTCCGCCTCACCTTGGACCACACGTATTTGATTATCTTCTTCTATTAACGTAGATATTTCGTAACTATAATATACTGCTGAGGACCAAGGTCAGATGTTTACTATAACATATACTTTCATTCATGGATCATTATGAAAAAAAAATATAAATATCTTCATGCCATTCCCAATACAGGGGTAGACAGAGGACTAGTCTAGACAATTAAGTCCCTTCGACCCACCTTCCACCGAAGATATTTTCGGGACAACGAGACAGGTGGTGAGCCCGTCGCTCTCTTTATTAAAATAATAGTGATATTTAAATCTGCGAGACGGGGCATCGAGTAATAGGTGTCGGGTGGCATCCACCATTGACCACGGTTCAGTAAACCGCGTGTCCATCAGACCAATTAAGAGATACAGTTATCATCGAGCGAGGAATGAGCGATTTACAAGTTTTAGCCGTTCGTTGTAGCTGTGGCTTGAATTTTGCTATAAAAACATTGGTTCTTTGAGTACGTATTTCATTACAAACATTTCAGGCGGGCAAGTTAAATAAAAGTATAATAATAAATACTTAATAATAGTTCTCAATAAATTTAAATATTTTTTAATCAAAATATAATTATTTTTAATTATGCTCTGATCTCAAATTACGTAAGCAAAGCACTTATATTATGGAATCAAAAAGAAAGGAGTTACCACAAACAATCAGACGACCGGGAATCGACTCCGGGAAACTCGGAGAGTTGGCTACACCACGCCAGTGTGTACACCATTCGACCACGCGGAGATATATGTATATTTCGTTACCGTCCAGTTGCCATGACACAAAATTGTTCTCGGGGTTGGATAACGTGGGATTGTTCAAGAAAATACCAAAAGAATTAATTATTTTATTTTTAAAAACCTTTAAGCGCAATTAATTGATTAGAAGCGAAGTTGTTCACTCAAGTACTAAATAGATTAATAAATATTTTTGTGCAAAGTCCCAGATAGGGTAGCCAGATAGAACAGATCGCCAAGTTCTACGATACGATGGTTTTGACTTGTCCCGGAATCGAACCCTAGACAACAAGCGACACCTTTAACAACCGGCGTGTTCTCCACTTGTCATGATATGTGATGAGAACAAAATGATCAGCGTCATTCTATTTATCATAAGCCACAGCAGTTACAGTCACGATAGCCGAGAGGCTATGTGATTGGAATTAGGAGTTAAGAGACTCGATTTCGATGCCCAGGTGGCAGCCTCGTACCAATGGTTTTTTTTTTTTAAAAACTTATGTACGATTTATGTCGTTGGCTTGGACATAAAAACGGCAACGCGCTCTCCACCTGTCACGTTGTCCCAAAAATATCTTTTGTGGATGGAGGGTCGAAACGACTTAATTGTCTAGACCTCTGACTACTCTTGTATTGGCAATGGCGTGAAAATGTAGAGCAGTTGCCTGGTGCCCGGCCGGCTTCTTAGTAATTATATCTTAACGGATAGCGAAGCGAGGCGTATCTAGAGTGCATAATTCTCAGAAAACTTACCCTGAATGCAATTTCGCATTCATTATTCAAACGTTGAGGAGATGGGCTTCCGCGATTATTGAGGAAACGCTAGAACAATGGTAGAAATCTGAGCGCGGCGCGTTCTTGTGTTGCACCAGTTGAACTGAATACGTGTTTAAAGGTTGCATGCTTTGAACCTGGATCCTCTTTCGATTTAACCACCAGGAGCAAATAAGTAGCCAAGTGAAGGTAACTTTTATCTTAGTTAGATCTAACGACATCCACGAGTTGAAAGAGAATACATGCATCCGTACATAACGGCTTGTAAAAGTCCACTACAGGACATAGGCCTCTCCCACAGGGAGGATTTGCTCTAATCGCCACGCTTGGCAAGCGGATTGGCGATCGCAGTACCAGACCACTCGCACCGCAGACGCTGCTGCCCATCTTCGGTCTGAAGATTAAAAAAAAATATATAAAATATAAAATATCTTCACGCAATTCCCAATACAGGGGTAGACAGAGGTCAAGTCTAGACAATTAAGACCCTTAGACCCACCTTCCACCGAAGATATTTTCGGGACAACGTGACAGGTGGTGAGCCCGTCGCTGTCTTTATGTCCAAGCCAACGATGAAATTCGTACATAAGTTTTTGAAAAACTCATTGGTACTGCCACCTGGGGATCGAACTCGGGTCTCTCGACTCGAAATTCCGACCACCCAAAACTCGGCTGTCGTGACGATTTTGATCTAATATTTTTAGAGATGGTTATGCCACCATCTTTCGGTTGCCACAACTATATCAAAGCTGCTTCCCTTAGTCGCCTCTTACGACACTCACGAATAGAATGAGAGTGGCAATATTCTCACGCCTTTACCAATCGGCAACCGTTACCACAGGTCGAAGAAGATGGTAAATTCTTGTGCCGACTCAACTCAGATTGCTTGAAATCTTAAAACTACATAATTACTAAAAAGTCACTGTAGCCGAATGGTCAGGTGGTAGACTCGTACCAATGGGTTTTTTAAAACTTATGTACGATTTATGTCGTTGGCTTGGAAATAAAGACGCTGATAGGCTCACCATCAGTCACGTTGCGCGAAAGGTGTGCCGAAAATACTTTATTGTCTAGACCACTTTCTATTGAGAATGGTTAGTGGTGGAGTGAAGATATTTATTTATTATACATAATTACTGCGTTAAGTGCTTCAAAATCATTTATGGCTACACAAATTATTGCTGTAACATGTCTTTATGTTGTAAAAATATGCGTTATTTATTTTGTGCTGATTTTTTTCTTTTTGTTAATCTTTTCTTGTAGAAGTTTATTATAAATCTTCCTAAGTGTAATAGAATTACCCCAAAAATAAGCAAGTTATAGTTTCAGATCAGAGAATTTGATTCTTAACAAAAATTATTTATCTTGAACCTCAATGTATTGATAAAACTTATTTTATGACATGTTATTAAATTAATAAAACATTTTAAAATATATGTTAACCAGGTGAGATTTGAATCCGCGACATCTGCCTCCGATATACCCTGAATCCATATGTTATGTTTGAAGCCATCAGAAAGTTTTAAACCTCTCGTATTTCTTAATCAAAAACCTTTCTGCACAAGTTTGTCTAATAAGCCTCATTATGCCACCACTTTACGACATGAACACAATCCATCGCATCACATGAGAAGCTTAAGAACATCTCTCCAATTACCACTAGGTTTCGTCATACGGCACGACTCATCCACGACGGCGGCCATCTTGACTGCAGTTCTAAAGATGGAGACGGAGCCAGATTTTATCACAAATTGGTTATAAGCTTAAACGGATACATGGGGAGATGTAACTTATTTTTCTTTTTCTTCTTTAAAGTCACGATAGCCGAGTGGTTGGGTGGTCGGAATTTCGAGTCAAGAGACCCAAGTTCGATTCCCAGGTGGCAGTACCAATGGGTTTATTCAAAACCTATGTACGATATATTATATCATTGGCTTGGACATAAAGACGGCGACGGGCTCACCACCCGTCACGTTGTCCCGAAAATATCTTTGGTGGAAGGTGGGTCTGTGGATCTTTGGTGTTAATTGTTTTGACTAGACCTCTGTCTACCCCTGTATTGAGAATTGCGTGAAGATATTTATTTATATTTATTTATTTTATTATTTTATTTTTTTACAGCCTTTCACTTCTATAGAGTTAACTGCTGAACATAGACCTCCCCCTGAATTCGCCAAAAAAAACGGTCCCAAGTCACCTGCATGTAACTTGGTACCTATTAATTATTTACAAATGCGTCCGATCGCAAGCGTTGCCTTTTCTCTACTGAAATTATTGGACTAACATTGATTATTAAAAAGGAGTCGAAGACTTGGATGATCAAATCCAAGAGACTCAAGTTCGTTCCCAAGGTGGTAGACTCGTACCTGTAAGTTTTTTCATAACCTACGTATGATATATACGTTGACTTGGATATAAAGACAGCGACGGGCTCACCACCGGTCACGTTGTTACAAAAAATGTTTTCGGGAGAAGGTGGGATGAAAGGACTTAATTGTGTCGAGCTCTGTCTTGAGAATGGCGTGCAGATATCTTTATCTATCTTTTTAAATTTATTATTACTGAGACTTTTTATATACCTAATCATGCATGAGTGAGTGGCTCCGTGGATGAGTGGCGCACATACCGGTTTTCATGGGGTCTCCAGTTCTAAAGTCGGGTTCGATTTCTTGCCGGGTCAATCTAGAAAATATTTTTTTTACACTGTTTCTGGTCGTGGTGTTTGTGTCACGTTTGTTGTTTCCGATCTCATACGAAAAGTGCTCAGCTTATTTTCGGATCAGTGTAATGCATGTGGTGTTGTCCCTATGAATTTATAAAATAAATAAAATGAAAGTCTCTGGACTCCGTTTTCGTTAAATTACTTACAAGTCGTAAGTAATTTATCAATAACTTTATTCATAATCACAAAATTTTTAAAAAATTTTGTGTATGTTCGACTGAAATTCCTAAACTCTAAAACTATGAATACAAATATTCATATTCATCAGACAAGTGTTTACCACTAATGGGATTCGAACACGCAACTATTAGCTTCGAAGGCCCTACAACCATGATCTATTCTATAATGTATAATAAATATATTACACCGATTGGCACAATTTATTTTGTCACTCTTTTAACATATAGTAAATGTCGGAAACTTGTACACGATTCCGTATATTTCAAAATAAAATATGAATTAAAAACAAATAGTTTTCTTAACGCAATTCCCAATACATGGGTAGACAGAGGCCTTGTCTAGAAAATTCCTTCGACTCACCTTCCATATCCTCGGGACAACGAGACAGGTGGTGAGCCCGTCACCGTCTTTATATCCAAACCAACAATATTATTCGTACATACGTTTTTGAAAAACCCATTGGTACGAGCCGCCATCTGGGGATCGAACTCGGGTCTCTTGACTCGAAATTCTGACCACCCAACCACTCGGTATCATGACTTTATTGTATATTTCGAGATTACGTATTAATTTGCGATTTGTTCTTTTATTATTATATTTGTCTTGATATTAAAAAGTTTCTCTTTATTTATGTAAAATAAAAAAAAAACTAATTTAATGTTTTAATTCGACCACTCTACAACTTTGTCATGCCTGAGTTATAGTCATAATATGAATTAAAAGAGCATCTATGACTAGCTAATATACTTTCACAATGACCGTGACGGTGCGGTAACGGCGTAAAAATATTGCCGCTCCCGTTCTTGCCGTCAATATCGTTATGGCAACCGACGGATGTCGGGGTAATGATGAATGAAAATAAGCGTCTAAGATGCAAGATGTCTTGCCTAGAGTGGCGATTGTGGATAATCAATAATATATATGTATGTATGTAAATGTGCATAATAGTGTGAAAATGTTTATCTCCGGCGTCAATCAATCAGGCTCTCGAGAAAACTATAAGATTATATGTTTCCTATTGATTTTAGATTACCAATTACAACTCAACAACTCTACAAGAACTTGTACTTGTTATTACACTTTCACGTGGCGGAAAGGTCACTATGTCTAGAGGCCGCTACGTCGCTCTGACGTAACCTGTCAACAGTTGACAAGTGCTGTCATATCATAGACAAAGAGATACTCACCTTTGACACATGTTAATAGTCTTGCTTTATATAATTTGTAATTCTGTAGTTTGTTGTTAGGTTAAAACTAATAAGTAAAAAAGGGCTGCATGAGATCGTTTCTGGGAATTAGATGTATTTTAAAGGTAGGAATAGATTGTAAGACAGAGTTAAATTCTAATCAATATGAAAAATATATTTATTTCATGAATTAAATTGAAGAAATTGGATTTTGTTGTCCTTCTACCACAGATTTATTTGAACGGAGAATCCTCGGTATTGAAAATAACCACGACGTAGCATTTTTATAAAATAGGATTATGAGCAAACGACTTAACACATTTTGAGACTTATCTTATCGCTTGATTAAAGTAATAATTACCTTTATTTGTGTACATATTTTTGTTCCTTGTGGAATATAAAAACGTGTACGACGTGCAACTGGGTAATTACCAAAGGTCTTTTAGGTAAAAGAATTATAGTTAAAACACATCCTCTTTACACTTTTTGAGAAGAAATGGCGACAAATACGGTAAGTTTGCCGGACGGTAAGTGACTAAAGTCACCTTGGAAGCTCGTTTACCTCATCTACCTCTTTAAAGGCCTATTCTGCAGTGAACTTTTAGGAAAGTAAGTTAGTAAAATAAAATAAAAAAACAGGATATGTTTTCATCAAAATTAGATTATTTTAAAGCATACAAAGTGACGAGCTATTTTATCAGACAGAAAATAGTTTTTAACTTTAACTATATATAAGTAATAGACCGAGAATAGGTTACGAGCAAAACTTTCATTTTTCACAAGAAATAAATTACATTTACGTTCACAGCACATACACATATTTTGTTGATAAAAACTCGAAAAATGTATGAATCGATATCAAAAGTTGTCGCTCGACCAGTTGTGCGCAGTGAAAAGCGAAATTTCATCGAATTAAAATACCAGTTTAAAAGGAAAATATTGAAGCGATTGAATATGCGGCTTTAGGAGCAGTGAAAGCTATTTAAAAACAACATCCACTGCCGGTTAGCAAAAGTTATTACGCGGGCATGTTTGAACAATAAGTCGTGTCGACGTCTCGTAACGAAATTAGTGATATTAGCCGCGCATTGTATGTGTAACTTTAGACGTTAGGGCGGCGACACATTTCGGTGCGGTATTTCTACCGAGGAAAAGTGAAATAATACAACCTAAAGAAATAACTCTCAATAAAATCTAGCATGGCTATTTGACGAACACTGTGGACGAGTGGCGTACACAAGGTTCAAGGTGTCGCCTTAGCTCGAGATCTGAGGTTATTTCCGGACGGGTAAATGTAGAAAACTTTTGGTATAGGTGTTTGTGGTGTTTTCAGTGTTTCTGTTTCCTTAACGCAACTGCTTTACTTTTGGATCAGAGGAATGTATGAGATGCGTATCTATGTATTTATTTATTTATCCGTACACTGCAGTAAAATCACGATGTTTCCTTACCGAGGGAATATTGTTTATTTTAAGAAAGCTTCACACGATAAAATTGATATAAATAATTATCTTGATATGAATATTTGAAATATTGTCTATTGGACCTGCGGGTCCAAAGCTATTTCGAAAGCGTTTTAGAAGTTTTTTTCTTATATAACGAGCAACACAAAAGCATGCAAACATTCTTTTCATACAAATGTTTGCATGCATCTTGTGTTATTTATTACATAATAATAAAACTACTAAAACACTTTCAAAATAGCTAAAAATCTGTGTGATAAAACATCGTCACTGAAGTTTGATAAGAATTAATGTACATTATTTCGTCCCACATTTTAATACTCCTCAGTTGCAAATATGTGAAATCACTTTGATGGGTAATCACCTTTATGTTTTCTTATCTTTTCCTTAAACAAAAAGTTATAATTCATGAACATGGCATAATGTTTACTCAATATAATGTATTCAACGCTAAAAGTCACTTGAAGTTTATCATTGTTGAGAGACCATGCATTATGCAATAGAAAGAAAGTATTGTTAATTTTAAACAGATTGTTCAATAATGTTGCAGTGTGGTTACGGCGTACGAATAATATCAACCTATTTCTTCTCGTCGCTACAACTCGTCACGATAGCCAAGTGGTTGGGTGATCGGAATTTGAGTCAAGAGACCCGAGTTCCATCCCCAAAGCGTTTTTTCAAAAACTTATGTACAATTTATATCGTTGGCTTGGATGTAAAGATATGCTCAGCACCTGTCAAGTTGTTCCAAAAATTTCTTCGGTGGAAGGTGGGTCGAAACGACTTAATTGTCTACCTTTTTATTGGGATTGGTATGACAACAACAAGGGAAAAGCCTTGTAAATGCAATTGCTTACCGACAGATGGCGGTTTGAAGACTCTGGCGTTACTGTGCGGAAATTTATTATTATAAATTCCTTATTAAATAATTACATCGCACCATTCTGCATACAAAAATAAAAGGTGTATGTTACCTGGTCCGAAGAGAAGAAGTGCACAAGCCTCCCTCCCTCCCTCATATGCATACACAGGTTAGGTTTGGTATACGTTATCTGTTTTTTTTTATAGAAAAGGGAGGCAAACGAGCAGGTGGCTCACGTGATGGTATGTGATTACCGCCGCCCATGAACATCCGCAATACCAGAGGCATAGCAGAATCGTTGCCAACCTTAGAGTGCTCCACCCCCCAGAATTGGGGAAAGAGGGTGTGTGGGTGGGACTTTGACCCAAACGTATTCGAACATGAAACCATCAGAGATGGCGACACCATGAAAATCGAGGTCTACGCCACTGGTCATCGCAGCTCATCAAATGTGTAGTCCCGACCTTAGTTTTACAAAAACCTTAACGCATTTAAACAAGCAAATGTAACATTAAAAACTAGTCCGGACATTTCTTGAACAGCGGAGCATAATACATGAATAACTTCACTATCTCAATGAAATCTAGAAAGGAAATCGAGCTCATCAAAAGGTCATCAAGTGTTTGTTGCTACTGACTCACAAATGGGTCGACGGCGCAGCACCATTGCAGCGAGGGGCTCATAAAAACAGAAGAGTCTTTACAATGTAACACCATGTTTAATGGAACCCGGAATGCGGTCCTATTTCCGACACGGGCTGCGTTAGTGGCATGTTTTGATTCACATTGGAGTACAGATTATAAATAATGACAAATTAAAAATATTTAACAGATTATACATATTTTTATGTTAACACACTGGCCAAGAACACTTTAATAAACAACTATACACACGATTCTTCCTTTGCTCGTGCAATATATTATAAATGTTTTTATTTTTCAATATTGAAATACGTCTAAAGTAACGATTTTAAATTTGTGGAACTGTTGGCGAATTTACCTTGTTTTCTTTCACGCTTTTTTCTGATTATAATAGATATAATTAGATCCATCACATCGCCATAACAACATGTCATATGTTCCAATGATGTACAAAGGACTGTTACGGATATTGCAATTCTCCTTCTATTTTTTATAGAAAAGGGAGGCAAACGAGCAGGTGGCTCACGTGATGGTATGTGATTACCGCCGCCCATGAACATCCGCAATACCAGAGGCATAGCAGAATCGTTGCCAACCTTAGAGTGCTCCACCCCCCAGAATTGGGGAAAGAGGGTGTGTGGGTGGGACTTTGACCCAAACGTATTCGAACATGAAACCATCAGAGATGGCGACACCATGAAAATCGAGGTCTACGCCACTGGTCATCGCAGCTCATCAAATGTGTAGTCCCGACCTTAGTTTTACAAAAACCTTAACGCATTTAAACAAGCAAATGTAACATTAAAAACTAGTCCGGACATTTCTTGAACAGCGGAGCATAATACATGAATAACTTCACTATCTCAATGAAATCTAGCTCGAATCGCTAATCGAGCTCATCAAAAGGTCATCAAGTGTTTGTTGCTACTGACTCACAAATGGGTCGACGGCGCAGCACCATTGCAGCGAGGGGCTCATAAAAACAGAAGAGTCTTTACAATGTAACACCATGTTTAATGGAACCCGGAATGCGGTCCTATTTCCGACACGGGCTGCATTAGTGGCATGTTTTGATTCACATTGGAGTACAGATTATAAATAATGACAAATTAAAAATATTTAACATTATACATATTTTTATGTTAACACACTGGCCAAGAACACTTTAATAAACAACTATACACAAGATTCTTCCTTTGCTCGTGCAATATATTATAAATGTTTTTATTTTTCAATATTGAAATACGTCTAAAGTAACGATTTTAAATTTGTGGAACTGTTGGCGAATTTACCTTGTTTTCTTTCACGCTTTTTTCTGATTATAATAGATATAATTAGATCCATCACATCGCCATAACAACATGTCATATGTTCCAATGATGTACAAAGGACTGTTACGGATATTGCAATTCTCCTTCTATTTTTTTATAGAAAAGGGAGGCAAACGAGCAGGTGGCTCACGTGATGGTAAGTGATTACCGCCGCCAATGAACACCCGCAATACCAGACGCATAGCAGATGCGTTGCTCCCTTAGAGTGCCCCCAGAATTGGGGGAGGGGGGTGAGGGCCTCCGGTTACCTGCACTCACCATACGAAACGCAGAAGTCTGTTAAACTTCTACATCACGCCGGTATTCTGTGAGGTCGTGGTACTTCCCCGGTCGAGCCGGCCCATTCATGCAACAACAAAAGCTGATGCGTGGCTCTACCACTGTAAATACCACGTTTCCAAATTCAAAGCAGCTTGATTGATAAAAGGTATACTTAGTTTGCTAATTTAAACCGCAATTATATTCTCTTGTTCATAAAAACAATCATTCGAATAAAGATCTTTTCACGGTGGCCCATCACTATGCTTAATTTCATTTTTACTCATTTATCCAGTGTTGTTTTTACCATCTTTGATGCATGTTCCCCAGATAGTTAAATTAATGGACTATTTCGAGTTATTTCATTTGCTCGGACGCATGTTGACACGTTTAAGTGGGAACACTCATGAATTAATAGATACCTTAAGATGTTAAGTGTTGACATAGAACAGGTTCGCGTTACATATTTAATAGCGCTTTTTAAAACATTTCCAGATGCTTATCGGGGCAATAACGTATGTTGTTATTATTCATAGATTATGGGAGGTATCTTTATGTTATCTGTGGTTGTTAAATTGTTGTTTATTTTTTTGTTTCAGGTAAATTACTGGAGACGTTACGGAGGCTTGGTTTGATGTTTATAAAATTTTATGGCATTAGTAAAATGTCATACTCGTATCCATTTCTGCCGCCGAAGAGCTACGAACTACTGTTGTCCATGCCATAGAACATACATCTATACAACCATAGAACATACATATACATTTTACATAAATATTCATACATTTTAGACTAAGTAAGCGATAATTGGCCAATTCTGACGCTGATTTAAATCCACAATACCAACTAAGCTGCAGATAGCTTTTAGAAGAAATTGGGAAGGATTAGGAGGTGCTAGAAGAGACGCCAAATACTCACGATAGCCGAGTGGTTGTTCGGTCGGAATTTCCAGTCAAGGTACTCGAGTTCGATCCTCAGGAGGCAGGCTGTACCTTTAGTTTCTTTTCGATTACAAACAACAAACACAACCAACACAACCAACAAGATAATATTGTAATAATTTCAAACTATATTTAAGCAGCTTATATTTAATAAGCCTTTTTTGGGACATGGTGACATTTGATAAACCTGTCATCGTCTTTACGTCCAAAACAACTAATCGTACTTAAATTAGAAGAAACTCATTGTTACGAGCATTGCATCTGGAGATCGAACTCGTGTCTCTCGACTCGAATTCCGATCATTCAACTACTAGGCTATCGTGACTATTTCTATATCTATTGTTTTTTCTAATAATTGCTCTTCTAACACCTGTATTCAGCAGTTGTGATACATTTCAAATAGCAATGGATTTCATAATATCCGAAGCACGTTAACTCACGGTTCATCCGATGCTTCTAAATCATTTTGTAATTTTTTACATCTCGTTCCGAAATGTCATTAATCACCACGACCACAATGCGACATAGACTTTATTCCTTTGGGATAGGGTTAGCTTCGGAAAATATATGGGATGAGAGATCTTCGTTTACGTTATAATGATTGTATGGCATCGGAATGATTAGCCCGGTCTAGACTAAAGATCGCAAATCGCCAGGCGCCGTCACTTGGATTGTTACACGTACGCATTCCGTTTTCGTCTCGTATCGATTCCCACGAAAGCTGTTTACGTCGATACTGTTTTGTGGAGTTAAGAAAACGATTAGTTTTAATGTAATTAGCGATAGTCTGTTTGCTTTTATATTACATTTGTTCGACAGTAACTGGCTGGTCGAGATGTAGTTTTGTTGACATAATAATTTAAAAAAATGTCCTTCAAATGGTAAAATTGGGTATTCATTGAATTTGCGTAGTCTAGAGATTTACGTACGATTTATATCGTTGGCTTGGACATAAAGACAGACTCAAAGTCTGTCATGTCGCTCCAAAAATATCTTCGTTGAAAGGTGGGTAAAGAACTTAATTGTCTAGACCTCTATCTACCCTGGTATCGCGAATGGCGTGAAGATAATTCTTTTGAACGTATAACACATAAAATAAAAAGAATACGGGGTTGGTATTATGGTGTTTTTTCTAAACTGCATCAAAACCAGAGTTCATAGTGTAATGGCGTATGAGGATAAGTTAAAAAAAAGTGGAGAATAATATGATATTCCAAGGAACAGTCACGAAAAAAACCTGGTACTTATTCGCGAACCGGGCCGCGCGGCGGAGCGAGACGGCGCACCGCCGATGCTACGTCTCGCTCCATTTCCAGCGCGCTCTCCATTGCATAAACGTATGTCTGTCGTAGATTCACGTTTTTCCGGGATTCGTTCCCATTAAAAGATTTTATTCCTCTTTTATTCTTCATCATCATAACAGCCTATCAGAAGTCCACTGCTGAACGTAGGCCTTCCCTAAAGATTGCCATATTGAACGGCCCTCTTCCATCTGCATCCATCGACTCCTCGCAACATTGTGCAGGTCGTAGCTAAATCTCGTGGGGGGTTGTCGTCCTGCACCCCGCGTTTGCCTGTACAAGGTTGCCACTCGAGAACCTTTCTTCCCTAACGGTTGTCAGTTGTACTAGCTTTTATTATAATGCTAGTTAAAATTAGGTAGTGCAAATGATGTATTTTCAAAGAGTATAACTGGACTACTCATCATTGAATTGTTTTTTTTTATTATATCTTCACCCGATTTAAAATACATGGGTAGAAAGAGGTCTAGATAATGCTCTTTTGACCCTTTTTTTCATTGGTGATGACTTTATCGCCGTCTTAATGTCCAAACTATTTACTATCAATTCAGACGATTTCTACGGAGTTTTATCCAGTTTCTTCTCCCTCAGAGTAACATCGTCACGGAATGGTGGTTAGATTCAAACATTACACAGTTTAACAATGTTGATATGCCTGTCCCGTAAAATAGTAGTAATTACGATAGCCGAGTGGTTCTGTGATCGGAATTCAAGTCATACTCGAGTTTGATCCCCAGGTGGTAGGCTAGTATCAATAAGTTGGTTCAAAACTTATATAAGATTTATTACCACATGTCATGTTGCTTCAAAAAAAGATTTTGGTGGTAAGTGGGACGAAAGGACTTTATAGTATGGTATGGTCAGTCCCAATTTTCGGAGAACTTTGAGTATAGTAGTACTTTTTTAAAACTCATTTGTTTAACAACAGCTAAGTATTCTTTGCCAACCTGAAAATCGACTCTGTTCGAGATATTGTAATTCAAACCAGTTTTTTTCCTATAACCCTCTAGTACAGTTACAGTGGAGCTATTTATACATTTTTTTTTGATAATAATTCTGTTTGATAATTATTCCGTGTATGAAGTTTCGTATTGAATTATCATAACCATAAACATTATTAAAATATCTTTTCGTCCACACTTTGCAGTTTATATGGTGCTCCTAACCAGTAAATGTGGTAGTAACAATGGCTCTATCCACATCTGCATAGTACAGAAACAGATGCGCTTAGATATGGTCGACGACTTTATAGCTGAATTGGGGTTGTTAACGAAATTAATCACGATGAGAACTTAATAACGAATAAAGAATTAAGAGAATAAGAAATGTTCACGCCATTCCCAATACAGGGGTAGACAGAGGTCTAGACAATTAAGTCCTTTTGACCAACCTACCACAGAAGACATTTTTTTGGGACAACGTGACAGGCGGTAAGCCAATCGCCATCCAAGCGAACGATGTAATTCGTACTTAAGTTTTTGAAAAAACCCATAATCACGAGCCTGCCCGCTGAGAATCGAACTCAGGTCTCTTGACCATAAATCCCAATCACCCAGCCATTCGGTCAATTGAATGCGCACTGTTTTTTCCAAGTGGGCATTCACAGGCTGCTGTTTTACTTTACTTACCTAAAATAACACAAATGCAAACAATATTACGCAAACAATTTTTAAATTTCAATCGCAAAAAAACTAAATATAACCAATTAATTCTTAAATGGACTCCCTTAAACGCTTAAACGATGTAGGCTAGTGCATAACTTACTAGAATTCTAGAAGTCCGTCGAATTTAAAGCGTCGAAATGAATGTTAAACGTAACCGATAAGTTGTATGAATGCGAGTAAATACGGTCTATAATTTATTTTGTGCCTAACAGAGAGGTGGCACAACATTTTATAACTAAATCTAGCTCCAATTAATGCATTGGGTACGCAATGGCCGGTATTGCGCAAGCGCTTTGCGGTATATGGTGTTGTAGGTCGAACAGGAGTCATAGATTCGTGTGTCCGATGAATGTTACTGTATTTTTTAAATGAAAAATTTTTATATACTTAAATCTAATGTGCATATGTGTGTGTGAACTCGTCCGAAACGGCTGGACAGATTTTGTTAAAATTTTTTGTGTGTGAAAGTGAATTCGAGAACGGTTTATATTCACCAGTAGGTTTTGGGGACAGGTTATATATATATATATATATATATATATATATATATATATATATATATATATATATATATATATATATATATATATATATATATATATATATATATATATATATATATATATATATATATATATATATATATATATATATATATATATATATATATATATATATATCGTCAATATCCATTACTGGTGCAGTAAAATAATAAACGAGAGGACATAAATCGTACTTAGGACCGGCATTCACGGTGTTGCAGGTGCAAAGCTCTGCGCACCCTCGAGTGAGGGCGGGGCCACACGACACGGCCGTCGTGATATGTTCCAGCCTTCACATTTACAGTAACAACTACATTATTTGCGTAGGAACAGGACAGCGAAAATAGAGTAGAATGATATAAAAATATCATCTATCCAAGCCGCGCCGACGTCACGATAGCCGAGTGGTTGGGTGGTCGGAATTTCGAGTCAAGAGACCCCGATCCCGATCCCCAGGCGGCAGACTCATACCAATGGGTTTTTCAAAAACTTATGCACTAATTATATCGTTGGCTTGGACGTAAAGACGGCGACGCTCACAATTTTTCACGTTGTCCCGAAAATCTCTTCGGTGCAAGGTGGGTCAAAGAGACTTAATTGTCTAGACTAGACCTCTGTCTATTTATTTATGTATCAAAGCCTATTTGGGACAACGTGATAGATGGTGAGCCCACCGCCGTCTTACATACATACATAGATAAATAACTTCACATACATTGCTCTAATCCTTAACTATGTTGTTAAAGCGCTTGTGTTTAGGAATTAGAAAAAACGAAGCTACCACAAACATCTAGTCTAGAGAAATGTAATATATTTTTCTGGTTTGATCCGTCCATGAATCGTACCCGAAATCTCAGAACTGGCGTCATCTCGAAAACCGATGTGTGACCACTCAACCAGGGGGGTCGACAATAAAATCTGTCCTGTTTTTTTTTTCGCGATTAACGATTAATTTACAGTCGTAAATATTTTCGCAAGACACTTTAAGCAAGAATCTGCAAGTTCTAAAATCAAAATTTATCACCAATTGAAACTCCAGACAACTTTCTGCATAATTTTACATAGTATTATAGAAACTAATTTCGGCATAAGTGACGAAAAATATAAGAAAACTGCACATAAGTGGTCGTTAAAATGTTAATTAAGTTTATTTTGAACATCATTCCGGAATTAGTTTAATAATGTTATAATTGGAATGAACATTAGAAAGTATGAAATGTAAACATTTAACAAATTAACAATATATACATACAGACCGGTTTGCTTAGTAGATAGTGAAGTGGTCTCGAAGTTAAGTTGTAAATAAATTAATCTTCACGCAATTCCCAATGCAGGGGTAGACAGAAGTCTAGTCTAGACAATTAAGTCCCTTTGACCCACTTTCCACCGAAGAAATTATCGGGACAACGTGACAGGTTGTGACCCCGTCTTTATGTCCAAGCCAATGATATAATTCGTACTTAAGTTTTTAAAAACCCATTGGTACGTGCCTGCCACCTGAGGATCGGACTCGGGTCCCTTGACTCGAAATTCCGAGCATCCAACCACTCGGCTATCGTGACTCATGAAGTTAAGTTGCGAGTTCCAATTACTCTAAGGTCAAACATCTGTGTTATGAATAAATAAATACATCCATAGATTCACAGATCAACATCACATACATTGCTCTGATCCCAAAGTAAGCACCTTAAGCACTTGTAATATGGAATCAGAAACAACGAAGGTACCAAAAACACCCAGACCCGAAACAATGTAGAATAAGTGTTTTCTACATTGACCCGACGGGTAATCGAACCCGGAATCTCAGACCTGGCGACACCATGAAAACCAGTGTGTGCGACCACGGAGGTCATCGATATGAATATTTTACTCGAGTAACAGATATTTATATTGATACTTATCTGTGTAAGTATATATCAAGGTAAGTATACTTCCCGTTGCCTTGGACACTAAAACGGTGATAGGCTCACCACCTGTCACTTTGTACCAAACAGGCTTCGTTAAAAGGTGGGTCTGGTCGAAAGGACATACTTGTCTAGAGCTCGTACAACCCCAAAATGGGTAAAATGGTTGTGATAGATATAGAAGATATTTTTCGGATAACGTGACAGGTGGTGAGCCCATCGCCGTTTTTTATGTTCTAGCCAAAGATTTAAATCGTACATAAGTTTTTGAGAACAACCTATTGGTACAAGTCTGCCAACTGGGGATCCAACTCGGGTCTCTTTACTCGAATTCTGATCACCTAACCAATCGGTTATTGTGGCTGTCATTTGTATTATAATGATTCAATTATATAAAATGGCGTCATCAGACAAGCGAAGCATTTCGTGAAAACAGATTGCTTCAAATTCACGAACGGTAAAGCGAAATTGCAAATTTGCTGTGTTTAGAATTTCACTTCACCTAAATTAATATTTTTTTTTATTATTCGCCTATTAACAGATAATTTCGTGACTAACCGGATAGAGCTGTGACCGATTACGCAAAAATGATCCTTTTAATGATTATAATTAATACGATAGTTCCATAAAGTCCATAAGTTGAATTATTCTTTTCGTTGTAATTGTATTTACCCTATGCCAATATTTTACTTCTACCCGAAACCTAAAATAAAGTTGTTGTTAACATGTCAAGGAGTCATGATAGCCGATTGCAATGTCCAAGCCAACGACATAATTCGTACATAAAGTTTTGAAAAAAACATTGGTACAAGACTTCTACTACTGTGTACTCTGGTTTGATTCGAATTCCGATCACCTAACCACTCGACTATCGTGATTAATATATAAGAGTTCAGAATACTAGACCAGGGCCATTCAATTATTATCTCATTCGTAGATCAAAGACCTGATTCCGTTCAATATTTGTTTAAAATAACGTCCATACAAGTGATAAGTATTTGTACAAACATTTGAATACCCGGTCCAATGTTTTGATTCCTTATTTGTTTTCGATTTTCAATAATCACGGTATAAACTTAAAACCTGCCCCAAGTGTTGTGTTAGGATGACTTACGAGCGATATCTGAATGTTGTTATTGGTTATATACCATAAAAGTGTTATCTATCAGAAATTCTAAATAATCTTTGGAAAATCTATATGTTTTTCGATGGTTGTTGACGTTAACTAAAAGTTGCGATAGTGGAATAGCGGCTCTAATACATATTACTTCATAAATGTAAAAGCTTGTATGTTTGTTAATAAATCTTTACAAAGGGTCTGAAAGAATTTAACTTAAATTTCGCACGCAGACTCGCTAATATACAAGATACTTTTATTATATATTTAATATTAAACAAACAAAAATATGTTAAACAAAATTACCCTTCATGTATTTTTTATATTCACGCTTTTTTTAAATACATGCATAGGAAGAAGACTACAAAAATTTAATCGTTTCCATTCACATCCCACTGGAGCCTAAAATTCATTTGTAAAATTGTACCTCCGGGGGACCGAACTCGGGTCTCTTGACATGAATTCTGACCACTCAACCACTCGGTTACCGTGATTTTTAAATTACTAAAACTACTATACAAATAATTACGAACATTTATGTAATCTTCGATGAATTAACGCGAAAGCTCACAAACCCACGCCCAGTTTAAGCAAATTGCTCGGGAGAAAGTGATTCACAGCATGTTTTTAATAAATCTCGAGCGTCCCCCGACCGGTTTGTCTGTCTGTTTGTCCTGTCCGACGCTGTTTTCGTAAGTTATTGCGTAGTTTGTTAAATTAGAGACAATTTACGTTGCTTTCAAAATTGGAACGTTTTGATATTTCATATTTTTATTTTATTTTATTTTCTGGCCTTTCTTCAGTTTTTCATGTGGTATCTAAGATAAGCACCATATGAGATATACGTATGGCAACTAAAAAACCATTTATAATTTTATAAATATAAATATAAAAATATCATCACGCAATTCCCAATACAGGGGTAGACAGAGGTCAAGTCTAGACAATTAAGTCCCTTTGACCCACCTTCCACCGAAGATATTTTCGGGACAACGTGACAGGTGGTGAGCCCGTCGCCGTCTTTATGTCCGAGCCAACGATGAAATTCGTACATAAGTTTTGAAAAACTCATTCGTACTGCCACCTGGGGATCGAACTCGGGTCTCTCGAATCGACATTCCGACCACCCAACAACTCGGCTATCGTGACTTATTTATAATTTTACTTTTTACTGTTACATCATTACGCATGGTTCTTGCCGAGGTACCTGCAGAGAAGAGATCGTCAAATGTCGCGATATTTACATAATTCATTAGCTTGTATCAAATTCACCATCCTCCTCATCTACGAGCCCTTTTCTACCAATTTGCTCACATGGTTTTCAGACCACTCCGATCACTTTGAATGTCAATTTCATTCGGTACTCACTCATTATATAATAGTTGTTTGTATACTACACAAATAAAACTTAGATTTCGATTACTACCTGAATTCCATGGCCTTATTCCACATATACAGCACATGCAATCACTGAACTGATTTACATTTTCATTGATCTTTGATTGCCCAATCGCAGACGCTCGGACATTTTAATCTATCCGCTATGGGGTCATGATTCTAAACGGTATTGACACATTAAATTGTCAGTGCCTGATCGATTATGATTACGGAAAAAAAAAAAAATAATATATTCGGAAGATGGAAGAGGCGGCAAAAACCATAATACTAATCGGCCGTAGCCAATCGACGGGATGGCGGACACAACGGTTGACTGGGTCCGGTAAATACTAGAAGTACCTGTATCACTTGGCTTTGTGAATTGTAGTGCAATGGGCTTCTGTTTAAAAATAAAAAAAGAAAACAGCTAAAAACTATAACGGGAAATTAGGAAAGAAATAGCCTAAAAAGCGAAGATTTCTTAATTACGGCTTCTCTAACAGATTGTATAGTTTTAGTGTCCAGTGTGGTATTAGAAATTCGACAGAAATTTTATCAATTATTAATTATGAAATGGCAACATTTTGAAATTATTTGATGGTCTCTTAATCTACTCTGTGCAACTGTTTGACAACAGACTGTTATGTGTTTAACATAGATTCATTTTATAATTTAATAAATGTGCGTTTGTGTACTCCTAATATATATAGACTTTGACCATTTTTTTATTATTATTTTATTTTTTATTATTATTAATAAAAAAAATATCTTCACGCAATTCCCAATACAGGGGTAGACAGAGGTCAAGTCTAGACAATTAGGTCCCTTTTTGACCTACCTTCCACCGAAGATATTTTCGGGACCACGTGACAGGTGGTGAGCCCGTCGCCGTCTTTATGTCCAAGCCAACGATGAAATTCGTACATAAGTTTTTGAAAAACTCATTGGTACTGCCACCTGGGGATCGAACTCGGGTCTCTCGACTCGAGATTCCGACCACCCAACAACTCGGCTATCGCGACTTAAATTAAAAAACAAATATGCATTACTATAATAAAAAAGTATATTAGTAGGCTGTAAAGGTCCACTGTTGGGAATTACTATTACTATTTCTCTGTACATAGTCACGATAGCCGAGTGGTTGGGTGAACGGAATTCGAGTTAAGAGACCCGAGTTCAAGGTGGCACGCTCGTAACCAATGAGTTTTTCCAAAGCTTTTTTCGAAAGTCATGTCATCATCGGCATATCACCTAAATAGTCTAAATATATGTTTTCGATGTACGGTGGGTCGAAAGGACTTAATTGTCTAGACCGCTATCTACCCCAGTATCGGGAATGGCGTGAAGACATTTTTAATTTTTTTCTTTGTGTTTTGCCTCGTGGTATTAAGTTTGCCATTTTGATGTCTATTTTTTGTGTAAGTAAAGAATAAAATCAGTATTTTAGGAATATCAAAAAAATTTGTAGATATCAGACCTAAACGTCATATGCATTTCTGGAAAATATCAAATTTTTTTTTATTTTACTCTCATTCAAACCCTAAGGAGGTCTAAATCCTAATGCATACACTTCTCAGCGCAACATTCGTTTAACATCCTTTATATTTCTGATCAGTTCTGGCTTTTAATAATCCGTCACGGACAATTTCCAGCCGATTCATGTCACCAGATATTCATGAATCGGACGACGGCAGGCTTTGTAGCTGGCTAATCGGCTGTGATGGAGCGCGGAGTCGTGCGTGGCCGTGGCAAATGTCCAGGTCACCATCGGTTGGCCTTGGTGGTCGTTGCCGTGACAAGTTTTCGGCACAATTGGGAATCACTGGCGCTCGACACACGTGACCAAGGGCTGTGTCGCCAATTGAAACAATCTTGAGGTCGTGGAGTTTTTCTGATGGAGTTGCAGTTTTTTTAATAGTATCAGATGATGACCTCCTTGGACGAGTGGCGTACGCACTGGTATTCTTAGTGTCGCCACATCTGAGGGTTCGATTTCCGGTCAGGTCAATGTAGAAAACACTTTTACTAGAATACGATAAATAATAATAATATATTTATTATATATATCGTTGGCTTGGAGAAAAAGACGGCGACAAGCTCACCAGCTGTCACGTTGTCCCGAAAATATCTTCAGTGGAAGGTGGGTTGAAGGGGCTTAATTGTCTAAACTAGACAGAGGTCTACCCCTGTATTGGGAATTGCGTGAAGATATTTATATTTATTTATTTATTTTATAGACAGAAACAATGTCACATACATTGCTCTGACCCCAAAGTAAGTAGCTAAAGTACTCGTGTTATAGAATCGGAAACAACGAAGGTACCACAAACGCGTGAACATTGATTCGTCTAGGAATCGAACACGGCGCCTCAGTTAAGGCAACCAGTGTGTACTGGTTGTCTTCTCTGATTGTGTGTGTGTGTGTGTGTGTGTGTGCCCCTCGTCCACCGAGATCATCCTTATGTAATAACAAATGGAGTTGTTGTGTGTAAACATTTAAACCATCGGCCCAATCGTTTCACACACAACAGTTAACCCAAACCAAAGCTACTTCACTTAACAAACATTGTAGCAGATCGCAAAACAATAAAATGATACGCCGCAAGAAAAACTAGGTTCATGTGAGGCCACTAAACTTGCGCGAGTTTACACAATGTTATATTACAACAGAAACTAGGCGGTACAAGTTACAAGAAGAGGCGTAATAAATAAATAATAAATTACTTATTGATAAATAATAATCACGTAAATAAGCAAACAAGTCACGATAGCCGAGTGGTTGGGTCATCGGAATTCGACTTAGACACACGAGTTCAATCAACAAGAGGTAGGCTTGTACCAAGTTATTCAAAACTTATGTCCGATTTATATCATGGGCTTAGACATAAATACGGCGACAGGCTAACCTATCACGTTTTCCCAAAATAAGCTTTACTGAAATGTAGGTGTATAGGAGTAATGGTTGTTAACCGATGGCGAGATAACCATCTCGTAAAATACCAGACACTAAATTAAGCAGAGTGGTGACGTGCAGCAGAGTCTACGGTGTGATGTATCTGAAGGGACTTAATTGTCTATACCTACCCCTGTATTGGGAATTGCGTGAAGATATTTACTTTTTTTATATAATACATATATTTAATAGTGGTGTCATTATAAACGAAATCTTTTCTGCCTATGAATTACATCAGTTGCGTTTAGCTTCGCGGTATGCAAGCTAAGTGGCAGTGGTTATTGGCAGTGAAAGGTATCAAAATATCAGATGTTTGCGGCTGCGGGCGGCACCGGCGCAGGCGCAGGCCGCGCCAACCGCCATTATTGCCGATAATGGCGTTACCAACTCCCACTGCCGCGTCTCGTTAAGTTTCAAGGGCATTCATTGCATTGATACATCTGACGCAATTTACGTTTCTAAAGTTGTTAGAAACTCGTAACTTTGTTTGGTTTTAGGCACTGTTATTTTAAAAATCGAGTCCCAAATTAATATAGTTAATAGAGTCAGGAGTTTAAAATCAAACGATTTTCGGATTTTATCGCGTTTTTAATTAGTTTTTACAAACAATTTTTACTTTCCGACACTTCGGATGCTTTACAGTATCCGTGGTTTGTAAAAACTAATTAAAAACGCGATAAAATCCGAAAATCGTTTTATTTAAAATGTGTAGTATTCGCAAATACAAAGAGTCAGGAGTTATTTTGCGGAAATTCATTAATAAAGAAATGTTGTATAAAATTACCCAAATTATATTCCGCATTACATTACCTGGTCCGAAGAGGAAGAGCAATCGGAGGGAGGGTATCCTCCCTAAGATTCGTGCATGAATTGTACAGAATGCACCACCACCAGAACACTCGACATCAGGTAAGTTATGCCACCACTGATAATTAAGCGAATCTTATTTCGTTAAAATATCACGCAGTTTCCCATACTGGAACAGTCAGAGGTTTAGGCGATGTCCTTTCGACCCACTTCGGTGAGCGAAGCTTATTTGGGACAAAGTGACAGGTGGTGAGCCTATTGCTAGAAAGAAGAAATATTTTCTAGTTCCAAATACAAGGGTAGACAGAGATCTAGACAATTAAGTCCTTTCGACCCACCATCCACCTAAGACATTTTATCGGACGACATGACAGGTGGTGAGCCCGTCGCCGTCTTATATCCAAGCCAACGATATTACCGATACTTACATAGAGAAAAATTTATAAATGGTAATATACCTCTATGACTCGAGTACAAACAAATTTATCTTCATCACACAAATGTTTGCTTAAGCGGGATTTGAAACCGCGACCCTTAGCTTCAAATTCACGGTTACTAACAACTCGGCTATCGGGTGGTCAAAGACCAATTAATTTTGAATATCTCACCATTTTATAACCGCGGGAGTCGAGGCGACTAAGGAAAGTACTATTTGAATAGCGTAAAGTCAAGACCAGATCAATATTAAGCATACCAGTATCGGGCAGCTATGTCTAAGGTCTGAGGGGTCTGGTACCGTGATGGTAAATCTGCGTGATAAACGTGGCGATTTGAGGTAGACACTTCCTACCTTAGACCGTGATACCTGTCACCATTTCGTTTAATCTTGGTTAAGTATTTTTCGAGAAGATCCCAAAATCATTTAGTCGTATCCTTACGATGTCTAAGGGAAGAAAACAGACACAGTCTGTTAAAACAAACGCTGATAAAAACCACTTTAAGAACTCACGTATGTACAATGGTTAGGTTATCTAAATTCGAATTAATAAATAATAATAAATAAATAAATATCCCGTCCTGAGCCCGTCACCGCTGCTTCGCCTTCTTAATGTCCAAGCCAACGATATTCTTCGTACATAAGTTTTTGAAAAACCCATTGGTATGAGCCTGCCACCTGGGGTTCGAACTCGGGTCTTTTGGCTCGAAATTCCGACCACCCAACCACTCGGCTATCATTACTCTTTAAATAATAATAATAACACATACAACCACATACATGGATACGAACAATACAAACACATATATAGATAGGAACAACATCACATACATTGCTCCGATCCCAATGTAAGACGCTAAAGCACTTGTGCTATGAAATAAGGAACAATGAAGGCACAAAAACACTGAAAACACTAAAAGTCACGATAGCCGAGTGGTTGGGTGGTCGGAATTTCGAGTCAAAAGACCCGAGTTCGATCCTCAGGTGGGTTTTTCAAAAACTTATGTACGAATTATATCGTTAGATTGGAAATAAAGGCGGCGACGGGCTCATCACCTGTCATGATGTCCCGAAAATATCTTCGGTGGAAGGTGGGTCGAAGGGACTTAATTGTCTAGACTAGACCTCTGTCTTCCCCTGTATTGGGAATTGCGTGAAGACATTTCCTACCTTCTTCAGTATGGAAATTGCGTTAAGATAAAAAATAACTATCGTTGACTTGGACACTAAAGCGGCAACAGACTCACAACCTACTTTTAAATTTCAGCACACTTCTTTCGTTGTAAAAAAGTGTGCTGAAATTATTATAAAATGGCCGTAGTTAAGTTTATATTACTCTAGCAAATTTTGACTCACGTATCATCGGATAATCTAATACAATATTTGCATTGAGTCTGTTAATATTAAGCGATGACGCCATTGATAAACCATGCGCGGAAATGTAAACATTATGTCCCTGAGTTAATAAATCAAAAGGCTTATTACGACAAAAAGGCTCTATTTTGTGTAGAAGAACCGTCACATTTTTAAATGTTTGTTCTAAACTTAAGTGTTCACCACTCATTATTTACTTAAACAATAAATATATTCACGCATAATCTCGCAGATACAGTAGTCAGAGTGAACAGATCGCCAAGTGTCACGATCTTTACACAATTCCTTCGCTTTTTTGAAATTATTCATATACTTCAGACACGCACGTCTAAAAACTGATTAAAATTCACTAAAGTTTTATGATAAAAATAAAAAAAATATGGTCGCCTAAAATTTTCTTATACACATATTTTATAGTTACAAAGTAATAAATAAATCGACAGGGACAACACTACATCGCTCTGATCCCGGAACAAGCAGCTAAAGCACGCGTATTATGGAATCAGAAACAACGAAGCTACCACAAAAAAAATTATAGTATCCGACTTTCACGTGAGAATAGCTGTGGGCATGTCTAATAATTTGTTAATCTCTGGACAAATGCTCGAAGGCTTTTGCCCCCTATGTCAAATAGCCATCAATGGCTTTCACATTGCTATGAGTTTAAAAAAAAGTGAGTGAGTAATATTCCTTCATTTATAACAGAACAACGGGTACGGCACTTGGAATCCATTATATGTGGGTGTGCGTGTACCGAAATAATTTAAAGTTTCTCTAATATGCGCTTCAGGCGTTGCCCGTTGTCATTCAATTTAGTTTCGAAAAGGTACTGTTACACTATTGCGATGAAATCTGAACCGTTCTGATCGAGTTCTTTACAAACGAATATTAAAATCTCTATATTAAGAATTGATAGCCGTGTGGTTGGGTGGTTGGAATTTGAGTCAAGAGACCCGAGTTCGATCCCCAGGTCGCAGACTCGTACCAGTGGTTTAAAAAAAAAAAAACTTATGTACGAATATGAATTATATCGCTGGCTCGAACATTGAGACGGCGGCGAGCCCACCACCTGTCACGTTGGCCCTAAAATATCGTGGGTCGAAACGACTTAATTGTTTAGGCCTCTGTCTACTCATGTATCTGGGTACCCATTGGGAATGGCGTGAAGATATATAAATATTAAATGTAATTCGCATTACCAATACGGCTTGATAGTCTGGTTGTTAGCAATCCTGCGTTCGCAGCTATGAGTTGAGGCTCCGACTCGACATAGTGCCTAGTGTAATGTTAGGAAATTTAGAAAGTGGTTTGCAGAATAAATGTATTTAAAAAACTTTTTGGTCATAAATGAAAGATTTTTTTATGGAAAAGGAAGACATACGAGCAGGTCACGTGATGGTAAGTGATTACCACCGTCCATGAACATCCGCAATACCAGAGGCATAGCAGATGCGTTGCCGGCCTTATAGTGCCCCTCCCCAAATTGGGGAGGGGGGTGTGTGGGCCTCCGGTTACCTACACTCACCAGACGAAACGCAGAAGTTTGTTAGACTTCTACTTCACGCCGGTATTCTGTGAGCTCGTGGTACTTCCCCTGTCGAGCCGGCCCATTCATGCAACAACAAAAGCTGATGCGTGGCTCTACCACTGAAAAGATGACACAATCTCCTTATAATCTACACTCTAGATTATTCTCACCTTTATGTTGCCCACAGACTGCGGTCTAATAGGCTGTTGAATACATTGAAATATTTGCAGCACGTTAGTGCTTCTTGCTCTAATTTACCATCTCCCTCTACCATACAGGCTGACGTAACTGAGAAAACATTTACACCATATTGTACTCTATTTTATGTTCACAAGTTTGTTATTGCATTTACGGAGTCTGCCAAGTATATTATTGTTTTCTATTACTCTAACAAGTGTTGACGATGCTCTAATAAATCTTGGTTTTCGACGCACCTTGTAACGAATTTTTAGTAAAGATTTAACGTCTTATGTCTTACACTTTAAGTAATGTGGCACGAGTTCAATTCCCAGGTGGTAAGTGCCTTAGAGTTTTTTCAAAACTAATTTACGATTTATATTGGCTTGGACATAAAGACGGCGACGGGCTCACCACTTGTCGATTTCTCCAAAAAAATATCTTCGATGAAAGGTGGTTCGAAAGAACTTAATTGTCCAGACCTCTGTCTACCACAGTATTTGGAAAGTCGTGTTAATTATTCCATAGATACTAATAAATAAATATAATGATAGGAAGAACATCACATATATTGCTCTCATCCCAAAATAACTAGCATATGCGCTCGTGTTATGGAATCGGAAACAACGAAGGTACCACAATCGGCTATAATTGTAATATCACATAATACAAAAATATTTACACAGCGCTTATTTTTTTAAACACAGCGGTAAATATTGCTTATTAGAATATTTAATTTCCGTTAATAATTAACATGATTGTTTTGTGTTCTTTTTGCAGATGAGTTAATTTTTTGTGGTATATGTTACCTACATATACCACCACCGAAAACGCGACACGTGTTTCGTAGAGTCTACTCGCTTGATAATGCCTTGTTTTGAGGCGAAACACGTGTCGCGTTTTCGGTGGTGGTATATGTTACCTGGTTTGAGTGTAGTGGTGGTGGTGGTGCATACAGTGGAATTAGTGCATGCATCTGTGGGAGGGAGGGTGGTGCTCTTCTTCTCTTCGGACCAGGTAACATATGCCTTTTTATATTTGCATGCGGAGGGTTGCGAAGTAATTTTTTCAATAACAACTTTACGTATAAATAATCCGTGTACCTTCATCAGGTACCTTAGTGCGAGACGGCACCTCCGATAGGTCCGAAACTAGTCGGTACCTACACCGATTGTTTAGACGTGCGTTTAGCCATTTTTGATAACATAAATAAATATCTTCACGCAAATCCAAATACAGGGGTAGAAAGGGATCTAGTCTAGATAATTAAATCCCTTCGACCCACCTTTCACCGAAGATATTTTCGGGACCACGCGACAGGTGGTGAGCCCGTCGCCGTCCTTATTTCCAAGCCAACGGTATAATTAGTACATAAGTTTTGCCACTTGGGGATCGAACTCGGGTCTCTTGACTCAAAATTCCGACCACCCAACCATTCGGCTATTGCGACTTTAGGCCGTTTTTAATTATATTTTTTTTTATTTATTGAATACAGTATTCTATTAGGTTTCGCAGTTAACAATGTCGACAGCGCACATTCCGTAGAGTATCGACTCAAAACACCGTGTGTTTTTTTTTTAAATCTAACAACGCATCTCTTTCTCACTTTCTCCGCTCTATGATTCTTACGTTGACTGTTCTTATGCGAAATATAAATAAAACCTGCGGTTTTAGTGGTTACGGTGACGTATTGAAGTGATCATGTGTGTGTGTGTGTGTTTACATACGCTTTTTAAAGTACATTCTTTTTTATTTTCACAAATTTTCCCATTACTTCAGTTGATAGAGGTTTAGAAAATTTGCTTCTTCCGACTCAGCTTTCGCCGAAGCTTTTGGGCCGACATGACAAGTTGTGAGCCTATTGCCGCCAGAGTATCTAAGCCAACGGTTGATATAATTAAATAGACATATATGCATATTATGACTCCAGCATAAATATTTATATTTATCACATAAATATTTCTCTCTCTCTCTAGATCTCTCTCTCGTATATCAGGTTCGAATGCTCAGCAGCATTCGAACCTGATATACGTAGCTTCTAAGTCAGGCTCGCTATTATGTAGGGAGTTTTGCGTTTAAGGTACATACATAAATAAAAGAAAAGTCAGGTGAAATATGGGTCGAAAAGACTTAATTTTTTAGACCTTCGATACAAACGAGATATAATAATAAACAAATAAATACATACATATGTATGGACAACATGACGTACATTGCTCTGATCCCAAAGTAAGCAGCTTAAGCACTTGTAATATGGAATCAGAAACAACGAAGGCATCACAAACACCCAGACCCGATGAAAAATGTAGAAAAAGTGTTTTCTACATTTTCACAGCTGTCAACATTTGGCGCAGCTGTTTACGGTGGAACACTCAGAGCTGTCGACACCTTGAAAACCGGTATGTACGCCACTCGTCTACGGAGATCTTTATATAAATAACATAATCATCATGCTTGGCAAGCGGATTGTCGTACCAGATTCCTCGCGCCTTTGATCATACTACTCGTCACTGCTACGCTGAATTTAGGTCTGTTATAATTCCAGATGGTTGTCCCGCCATCTGCTGATAGCTAATTGCACTTTCATGGCTTTTCCCTTAGTCGCTTTTAACGACATCCACTAAAAGAAAAGGGGTTGGGGGAGTGGTTATGACGTGAGAATATACCAATACTCTTACATCATAACCACTCAACATTACATATATCGTAAATGCCTACATGCCAAGAATACGCTTTCTCTGTAGTTAAAATTAACTTTTAAAAAGTCATGATAGCCGAATGGTTGGGTAATCGGTATTCGAGTCATGAGATCCGAGTTCGATTCCCAGGTGGCAGGCTTGTACAATGGATTTCTTACAAAGCTTATGTTCGATTGAAATTGTTGGCTTGGACGTAGAAACGGCGACAGGCTCTCCCTCCACCTGTCAGTTTGTCCAAAAAAATGTCTTCGTTGAAAGGTGGGTCGAAAGGACTTAATTGTCTAGAATCATCTGTATTGAAAATGGCATGAATTTTATACATATACATTTACATCGAGCCGTCCTGAAAACGAACCTGGCACCTCAGAGTTGACGACACAAATTACATCGACGCGTGTGCCATCCGTCCACGGAGTTGGTCGAACTAGAATGCGAAGCTTAGCTATTCGTGTCATCCAAATATATTAGAAATGGAAATTTCATTATCACACCGACCGCCCATACGAATGTCCGTATTAGCAGTGACCTCAGCGTCAGAGGGGGTCAACGGCCTATCTGCTTAGTGCGTGGTTTTTCGCTTTCGATGCGCGGAGGCTGCGCATCGACTGGCATCTCGCAGCACTCGGTTGCTCGCTAATTGGTTTCCATAAGATAGGCTTTCCAATTTAGTTGAAAGTTTTTTTTTTTGAGTCGCTTATTACACTTAAAAGGCTGCGAGGACGTACAGCCACGAGATTGACTGGCCAGCTGAAGACTCTAGTTGTGATGAATTCAAAATAAGTGAAACTGACCGTCAACAGAAGCTGCTGAAACAAATGGTCCATAAGATATTGGCCTTTCACCATGGCCACGATTTTTAGTGATGAAGGAATGACTTTAGAGATCAGACTGTTAGGTTCCACCTGTTACGTACCATCAGTTTGGTATCACCCACTCGCTTAGCAAGCGGAGTCTTGGAGACGCTGCTGCCCATCACGTAATTCAGGTCTGGTACGTTGTTATCATCCCGCCATCTCGCGGTGGCTATTGCGACACCACGTGAAGAAGGTGGTGGTAGATTTCGAGAAGATCCATTCCATTGTTCATCAAAATAAGAAATATTAATTTCATTTATTGATAGTATTAATTAATCTACCACCGTTTCGTAACAAGGTTCCTCTAACTAAGAAGACAATGGAAAAGAAATATCGTAGGTATCCTCTTTCTAATATTTTTTCAAGACAGTTCAAATATAAAATAAATATATATATAATAAAATAGGTAAAGGTAGGTAAAGAAAGATAGGGACAACATCACATACATTGCTCCGATCCCTAAGGCTGCTTCCTTCGCAAGGTCACTTGTGTTATGGAATCGGAAACAATGAATGTATCACAAACACCCAGACACGAGTCTATATAGAAATAGTGGTTTTCTGCATTGAACAGCCCCGGAATCGATCCCGGTAACCTCAGTGCTAGCGACACCATGTAAACCGGTACGCCACTCGTCCACGGTGGTCGTTAAATGTATATTAATTAATATTGTTTTATTTATATATTTTTGTTTTGTTAAAAATTTTTATTTTTGCTATTCATAACATTAATGAATAAAAAACATAACCTAGTTATCAAATCGCTGTACTGGAAGTATTAAAATAAATACAAAAGTATTTTTGTTTAAAGAAATTTTTGGTGCATCTTTTAAATTATGAGCTTATTTGTCGCGACTTGTGAATAACAAATACTTACATAATTGAAATTCGTTAAAGTGGATAGTTATCTCAAGATAATTAAGCGTAATGAAGGAAATGATTACGGTAATGTTTGTAGAGAGTAAGTTTTTTTTAACTTTCAGAGAACTCAAAGAACATCAGGCAAGTGTTTCTTTTATAACGCGTTTTTATTAGTAGAAATGCGAGTATATAATAAAATATATATATATAATAAAATAGGTAAAGGTAGGTAAAGAAAGATAGGGACAACATCACATACATTGCTCCGATCCCTAAGGCTGCTTCCTTCGCAAGGTCACTTGTGTTATGGAATCGGAAACAATGAATGTATCACAAACACCCAGACACGAGTCTATATAGAAATAGTGGTTTTCTGCATTGAACAGCCCGGGAATCGATCCCGGTAACCTCAGTGCTAGCGACACCATGTAAACCGGTACGCCACTCGTCCACGGTGGTCGTTAAATGTATATTAATTAATATTGTTTTATTTATATTTTTGTTTTGTTAAAATTTTTATTTTGCTATTCATAACATTAATGAATAAAAACATAACCTAGTTATCAAATCGCTGGACTGGAAGTATTAAAATAAATATATAAATATCTTCCGCAAGTCCCAATACAGGGGTAGGCAGAGGTCTAGTCTAGACAATTAAGTCCCTTCGATCGATATTTTCGGGACAACGTGACAGGTGGTGAGCCCGTCGCCGTCTTTATGTCCAAGCCAACAATATAATTCGCACATAAGTTTCTGAAAACCCATTGGAACGGGCCTGCCACCTGGGGATCGAACTCGGGTCGGTGGTTGGGTGGTCAGAATTTCGAATTCCGACCACCCAACCACTCGGCTATCGTGACTTTTATACTGTACCGCTTTTTATATATAATAATTAGATCACATATTGACACAGCAAGCGGAAAGGTGATAGCAACACCAGATAACTCGCATCTCAGATTATAGTGCCCTTTGCTAGCGCTAAACTGAACTTTTATTTGGTTTTTTATAGAAGTTGCTCAGCGTGCTATGGAAAGGGCTAAGCTCGGTGTTTCTCGTGATGGAATCGTGCATAAAACCTATCTGCGTGATAAAATCGTCATATCCGTAAGGATCAGCACGTTGAATCCCGTTGGCAATGGGATGTGGCCGGCCCATTAGCTCGCAGAACTGACAACCGTTGGGGAAGAAAGAAGTACCTCTCGAGTGGCAACCTCGTACAGGCAGACGCAGTGTAGGACGACCCCCCACGAGATGGAGTGACGACTTAAAAATGTTGCGTGAAGTCGATGGATGCAGTGGCTGAGCACCGTTCACTGTTGATAGTTTTAGGGGAGGCCTATGTTCAACAGTGGACTCTTGATATGCTGTAAAGGAGAAGGTATAGCATCAGAAACTTCGATACATGGCTTAGTCATTGTTGCTTGATCCACGTGTTAAGAAGGGAGATCTAATAGTCACTTAGTTAGTGGGGCTTGCTCAATTTTCTAGGAAAATAGAAAGAAAGAATGAAAACTTTTTTGTCGCACTATATACAATTAATAAAATATAAATACACGATATTCCAAATTTAAAAAAGTGACAACATAAAGGTCTATCCTCGGCATATGTCTTACGGGTATTCTCAACACTGATTTTCATCGCATACATAGAATACGTCACCATATTCCGGTAGCTATTCCGTGTCTTAAGGTTTATCACATAGTCTCCTATTACCACATCAACGATACTGCGTACCTATGTCATTTATACGTCCTCAATGTCCATAGTGTTGTAACTTCCGTCGCTAACGGCCCAATCGATAATTTTACGATGAAATCGATTACGGGTGCAGTTGTGTTGGATGGAAAAAAATGCCGTTGAACAGGTGGGCTTCGAAAGTGAAACGATTTCGCAAACACCGACTCAAACTACTAACAGTTCGGGGCTAGGGTGGCCAGTACCTCACGGATGTTAGGACATTAAAATAAATCAATGAATGTATACTTTAGTATTTATAACAAAATTGTACAGAGAGAAACAATTAAAAATCAATCTAAGTGATTAAACCTTACGACAGCCGAGTGTTAGGGTGATCGGAATTCGAGTTGAGAGACCCGAGATGGATCCCCAGGTGGTAGGTTCGTGCCAATAGGTGTTTTCAAACTACGTATAATTTATATCGTTGGCTTGAACATAAAGACGACGACAGGCTCTTCATCTGTCACATTATACCAAAACTATCTTCGGTGGAAGTTCGGTTGGAAGGTCTTAATTGTCCAGGCCTATGTCTCTCTCAGTATTGGGTTTAGCGTGACGATATTTTTTTTATTCATTAAGATTTACAAACAAAATCATGGTCAACCTGCTGAGACCGGTCCGGTCAGCAGGTACTACATATCATGTAAGCATTAAATCATCGTATCTGCTGTACGACACCAGAGAAATTTCGGCGCAATCCGGGTCATTATTGTTTTTCAATAAACAGATTCCATTAACGGAGAAAGTGTGCGGTTTCCTATATAAAAACTGATTTTTTTATCTATTACGTTTTGATTTTAGGAAGCAATTCATTTGATTATATGTTTGACGACCTCCGTGGACGAGTGGCGCACACCGGTTTTCTCTGAGGTCCTGGGTTCGATTCCTGGTCGAGTCGAGATGTAGAAAACACTTTCTACGTGTTCTTGGGTCTTCGTGTTTGTGGTACCTTCGTTGTTTCTATTATATCTGTTAACTTATTTATTCCTGTAGCTTATTTATTTCTATTATATCTGTTAACTTATTTATTCCTGTAGCTTATTTATTTCTATTATATCTGTTAACTTATTTATTCCTGTAGCTTATTTATTTCTATTATATCTGTTAACTTATTTATTTCATCTACCGATCACGCTCAAGCGTTTAAACCGAAGTATCAATATCTCATTGGATATTTAACATGGAGAATCGTAGCTTGCGTGTAACATGCATGGTTTGGTATCGAAACTATCGAACGGGGAGATGAATTACGTGATCGAAGATTATATCTGCACGTTACCAATGTAACGTGTGCTGTTACCACCTGGCTATTGAACTCGATGACATTGGAATAAGAAAATATCTTCACGCAATTCCCAATACAGGGGTAGACAAAGGTATAGTCTAGAAAATTCCTTTGACCCACCTTCCACCGAAGATATTTTCGGGACAACGTGATAGGTGCTGGGCCGTCGCCGCCTTTATGTCAAGCCAACGATATAATTCGTACATAAGATTTTGAAAAACTCATTGGTACGAGCCTGCCACTTGGGGATCGAACTCGGATTCGAGAGAATTCGAAATTCCGACCACCCAACCACTCGGCTATCGTGACTTCAAATAAAAAATATCATGAACTTGGGTGCTTTAACATTTAAGGGGACGAAAAATAGATGTCAATTCTCAGACCTACCCAATATGCACATAAAATTTCACGAGAATCAGTCAAGCCGTTTCCGTGGAATTTACCTACAAACACCGACGAGAATTTCAAATATCAGATTAACTTATTTATTCCTGTAGCTTATTTATTTCTATTATATCTGTTAACTTATTTATTCCTGTAGCTTATTTATTTCATCTACCGATCACGCTCAAGCGTTTAAACCGAAGTATCAATATCTCATTGGATATTTAACATGGAGAATCGTAGCTTGCGTGTAACATGCATGGTTTGGTATCGAAACTATCGAACGGGGAGATGAATTACGTGATCGAAGATTATATCTGCACGTTACCAATGTAACGTGTGCTGTTACCACCTGGCTATTGAACTCGATGACATTGGAATAAGAAAATATCTTCACGCAATTCCCAATACAGGGGTAGACAAAGGTATAGTCTAGAAAATTCCTTTGACCCACCTTCCACCGAAGATATTTTCAGGACAACGTGATAGGTGCTGGGCCGTCGCCGCCTTTATGTCAAGCCAACGATATAATTCGTACATAAGATTTTGAAAAACTCATTGGTACGAGCCTGCCACTTGGGGATCGAACTCGGATTCGAGAGAATTCGAAATTCCGACCACCCAACCACTCGGCTATCGTGACTTCAAATAAAAAATATCATGAACTTGGGTGCTTTAACATTTAAGGGGACGAAAAATAGATGTCAATTCTCAGACCTACCCAATATGCACATAAAATTTCACGAGAATCAGTCAAGCCGTTTCCGTGGAATTTACCTACAAACACCGACGAGAATTTCAAATATCAGATTAACTTATTTATTCCTGTAGCTTATTTATTTCTATTATATCTGTTAACTTATTTATTCCTGTAGCTTATTTATTTCTATTATATCTGTTAACTTATTTATTCCTGTAGCTTATTTATTTCTATTATATCTGTTAACTTATTTATTCCTGTAGCTTATTTATTTCTATTATATCTGTTAACTTATTTATTCCTGTAGCTTATTTATTTCTATTATATCTGTTAACTTATTTATTCCTGTAGCTTATTTATTTCTATTATATCTGTTAACTTATTTATTCCTGTAGCTTATTTATTTCTATTGTATCTGTTAACTTATTTATTCCTGTAGCTTATTTATTTCTATTATATCTGTTAACTTATTTATTCCTGTAGCTTATTTATTTCTATTATATCTGTTAACTTATTTATTCCTGTAGCTTATTTATTTCTATTATATCTGTTAACTTATTTATTCCTGTAGCTTATTTATTTCTATTATATCTGTTAACTTATTTATTCCTGTAGCTTATTTATTTCTATTATATCTGTTAACTTATTTATTCCTGTAGCTTATTTATTTCTATTATATCTGTTAACTTATTTATTCCTGTAGCTTATTTATTTCTATTATATCTGTTAACTTATTTATTCCTGTAGCTTATTTATTTCTATTATATCTGTTAACTTATTTATTCCTGTAGCTTATTTATTTCTATTATATCTGTTAACTTATTTATTCCTGTAGCTTATTTATTTCTATTATATCTGTTAACTTATTTATTCCTGTAGCTTATTTATTTCTATTATATCTGTTAACTTATTTATTCCTGTAGCTTATTTATTTCTATTATATCTGTTAACTTATTTATTCCTGTAGCTTATTTATTTCTATTATATCTGTTAACTTATTTATTCCTGTAGCTTATTTATTTCATCTACCGATCACGCTCAAGCGTTTAAACCGAAGTATCAATATCTCATTGGATATTTAACATGGAGAATCGTAGCTTGCGTGTAACATGCATGGTTTGGTATCGAAACTATCGAACGGGGAGATGAATTACGTGATCGAAGATTATATCTGCACGTTACCAATGTAACGTGTGCTGTTACCACTGGCTATTGAACTCGATGACATTGGAATAAGAAAATATCTTCACGCAATTCCCAATACAGGGGTAGACAAAGGTATAGTCTAGAAAATTCCCTTTGACCCACCTTCCACCGAAAATATTTTCGGGACAACGTGATAGGTGCTGGGCCCGTCGCCGCCTTTATGTCCAAGCCAACGATATAATTCGTACATAAGATTTTGAAAAACTTGGTACGAGCCTGCCACTTGGGGATCGAATTCGGGTTCGAGAGAATTCGAAATTTCGACCACCCAACCACTCGGCTATCGTGACTTCAAATAAAAAAATATCACTAATAAACTTGGGTTCTTTAACATTTAAGGGGATGAAAAATAGATGTCCAATTCTCAGACCTACCCAATATGCACATAAAATTTCACGAGAATCAGTCAAGCCGTTTCCGTGGAATTTACCTACAAACACCGACGAGAATTTCAAATATCAGATTAACTTATTTATTCCTGTAGCTTATTTATTTCTATTATATCTGTTAACTTATTTATTTCATCTACCGATCACGCTCAAGCGTTTAAACCGAAGTATCAATATCTCATTGGATATTTAACATGGAGAATCGTAGCTTGCGTGTAACATGCATGGTTTGGTATCGAAACTATCGAACGGGGAGATGAATTACGTGATCGAAGATTATATCTGCACGTTACCAATGTAACGTGTACTGCCTACCCTATTTCTTAGACTCGATGACATTGGAATAAGAAAATATCTTCACGCCATTCACAATACAGGGTCTAGACAGACAGAGACAGTAGACAGAGGTCTAGTCTAGACAATTGACGATCTCCGTGGACGAGTTCTTTAAACATCGGTTTTTAAGGTGTCGCCATCTCGAGGTCCCTGGTTCGATTCCCGGTCGGGTCAATGTAGAAAAATTACTTTTTCTACATTTTCTCAGGTCTGGGTGTTTACGGTGCCTTCGGTGTTTCCGATTCCCATAGCTCAAGTGCTTTAGGATCTTACATTGGGATCGGAGCAATGTATGTGCTGTTGTCCCCCTGTCTATATATGTATTTATTTATTATGTCCCTTCGACCTATCTTCCACCGAAGACATTTTATGAGACAACTTGACAGGCGGTGAGCCCGTTGCTATTTTTATGTCCAAGCCACCGATATAAATCGTACATAAGTTGTTGAAAATTCAAAGTCGGGGATCGAACTCCGGGGCTCTTGACTTGAATTCCGATCACCATACCACTCGGCTATCGTGACTTCAAATAAAAAATATCATGAACTTGGGTGCTTTAACATTTAAGGGGACGAAAAATAGATGTCAATTCTCAGACCTACCCAATATGCACATAAAATTTCACGAGAATCAGTCAAGCCGTTTCCGTGGAATTTACCTACAAACACCGACGAGAATTTCAAATATCAGATTAACTTATTTATTCCTGTAGCTTATTTATTTCTATTATATCTGTTAACTTATTTATTCCTGTAGCTTATTTATTTCATCTACCGATCACGCTCAAGCGTTTAAACCGAAGTATCAATATCTCATTGGATATTTAACATGGAGAATCGTAGCTTGCGTGTAACATGCATGGTTTGGTATCGAAACTATCGAACGGGGAGATGAATTACATGATCGAAGATTATATCTGCACGTTACCAATGTAACGTGTACTGTTACCACCTGGCTATTGAACTCGATGACATTGGATCAAGAAAATATCTTCACGCCATTCACAATACAGGGTCTAGACAGACAGAGACAGTAGACAGAGGTCTAGTCTAGACAATTGACGATCTCCGTGGACGAGTTCTTTAAACATCGGTTTTTAAGGTGTCGCCATCTCGAGGTCCCTGGTTCGATTCCCGGTCGGGTCAATGTAGAAAAATTACTTTTTCTACATTTTCTCAAATCTGGAGTGTTTACGGTGCCTTCGGTGTTTCCGATTCCCATAGCTCAAGTGCTTTAGGATCTTACATTGGGATCAGAGCAATACATGTGATATTGTCTCTATCATATATCAACGTATTATCTTTTGGGGCATGTATAGACATAAATATTATGTTTGTTTATACAATGTTAACAAATATTTATTGATAGTATTTAATGTGCCGTAATTAAATGTGTAAATTTTAGTGTATTTAAATTAACGACCCCAAAGCCTAGCTGGTAGTAGCGCTTATTCGAAGCTATGTGCTGAGGGTATGAATCTCGATTCCCAAACATCTGTTTGTATTCAAATCATGGTATATAAATGTTTATAAAAAAGATTATTGTGCACAGATGAATATTTTGTATAGATGACAACGATATCACATACATTGCTCTGATCCCAAAGTAGGTAACTAAAGCTTTAGCTTACCCGCCCTGAAATCGAACCCAGCTCAGAGCCGGTTATCACCGATATCATGAAGACCGGTGTGAACGCCTCTCCAGGACAGAGATTGACAAAATTTATCGAAATAAAAAATGCTGCATACACTATACTTAACAGATAATGTAAGGAAGTCTCCATTTCTATGATACAGTGAAGAAGTTTTGAAAAGTCATTCTAAATTTTTCCATTAAACTTTTGGTTTTTATAGAAGTTGCTCAGCGTGCTATGGAAAGGGCATGAATTTTATACATATACATTTACATCGAGCCGTCCTGAAAACGAACCTGGCACCTCAGAGTTGACGACACAAATTACATCGACGCGTGTGCCATCCGTCCACGGAGTTGGTCGAACTAGAATGCGAAGCTTAGCTATTCGTGTCATCCAAATATATTAGAAATGGAAATTTCATTATCACACCGACCGCCCATACGAATGTCCGTATTAGCAGTGACCTCAGCGTCAGAGCGGGGTCAACGGCCTATCTGCTTAGTGCGTGGTTTTTCGCTTTCGATGCGCGGAGGCTGCGCATCGACTGGCATCTCGCAGCACTCGGTTGCTCGCTAATTGGTTTCCATAAGATAGGCTTTCCAATTTAGTTGAAAGTTTTTTTTTTGAGTCGCTTATAACACTTAAAAGGCTGCGAGGACGTACAGCCACGAGATTGACTGGCCAGCTGAAAGACTCTAGTTGTGATAAATTCAAAATAAGTGAAACTGACCGTCAACAGAAGCTGCTGAAACAAATGGTCCATAAGAGATTAGGCTTTCACCATGGCCACGATTTTTAGTGATGAAGGAATGACTTTAGAGAGATCAGACTGTTAGGTTCCACCTGTTACGTACCATCAGTTTGGTATCACCCACTCGCTTAGCAAGCGGAGTCTTGGAGACGCTGCTGCCCATCACGTAATTCAGGTCTGGTACGATGATATCATCCCGCCATCTCGCGGTGGCTATTGCGACACCCACGTGAAGAAAGGCGGTGGTAGATTTCGAGAAGATCCATTCCATTGTTCATCAAAATAAGAAATATTAATTTCATTTATTGATAGTATTAATTAATCTACCACCGTTTCGTAACAAGGTTCCTCTAACTAAGAAGACAATGGAAAAAGAAATTTCGTAGGTATCCACTTTCTAATATTTTTTCAAGACAGTTCAAATATAAAATAAATATATAAATATCTTCCGCAAGTCCCAATACAGGGGTAGACAGAGGTCTAGTCTAGACAATTAAGTCCCTTCGATCGATATTTTCGGGACAACGTGACAGGTGGTGAGCCCGTCGCCGTCTTTATGTCCAAGCCAACGATATAATTCGTACATAAGATTTTGAAAAACTCATTGGTACGAGCCTGCCACTTGGGGATCGAACTCGGGTCGGTGGTTGGGTGGTCAGAATTTCAATTCCGACCACCCAACCACTCGGCTATCGTGACTTCAAATAAAAAATATCATGAACTTGGGTGCTTTAACATTTAAGGGGACGAAAAATAGATGTCAATTCTCAGACCTACCCAATATGCACATAAAATTTCACGAGAATCAGTCAAGCCGTTTCCGTGGAATTTACCTACAAACACCGACGAGAATTTCAAATATCAGATTAACTTATTTATTCCTGTAGCTTATTTATTTCTATTATATCTGTTAACTTATTTATTTCATCTACCGATCACGCTCAAGCGTTTAAACCGAGTATCCAATATCTCATTGGATATTTAACATGGAGAATCGTAGCTTGCGTGTAACATGCATGGTTTGGTATCGAAACTATCGAACGGGGAGATGAATTACATGATCGAAGATTATATCTGCACGTTACCAATGTAACGTGTACTGTTACCACCTGGCTATTGAACTCGATGACATTGGATCAAGAAAATATCTTCACGCCATTCACAATACAGGGTCTAGACAGACAGAGACAGTAGACAGAGGTCTAGTCTAGACAATTGACGATCTCCGTGGACGAGTTCTTTAAACATCGGTTTTAAGGTGTCGCCATCTCGAGGGTCCCTGGTTCGATTCCTGGTCGAGTCGAGATGTAGAAAACACTTTCTACGTGTTCTTGGGTCTTCGTGTTTGTGGTACCTTCGTTGTTTCTGATTCAATAATACAAGTGTTTTAGTTTCTTTGGGATCAGAGCAATACATGTGATATTGTCTCTATCATATATCAACGTATTATCTTTTGGGGCATGTATAGACATAAATATTATGTTTGTTTATACAATGTTAACAAATATTTATTGATAGTATTTAATGTGCCGTAATTAAATGTGTAAATTTTAGTGTATTTAAATTAACGACCCCAAAGCCTAGCTGGTAGTAGCGCTTATTCGAAGCTATGTGCTGAGGTATGAATCTTGATTCCCAAACATCTCTTTGTATTCAAATCATGGTATATAAATGTTTATAATAAAGATTATTGTGCACAGATGAACAACGTATTTTGTATAGATGAAAACGATATCACATACATTGCTCTGATCCCAAAGTAGGTAACTAAAGCTTTAGCTTACCCGCCCTGAAATCGAACCCAGCTCAGAGCCGGTTATCACCGATATCATGAAGACCGGTGTGAACGCCTCTCCAGGACAGAGATTGACAAAATTTATCGAAATAAAAAATGCTGCATACACTATACTTAACAGATAATGTAAGGAAGTCTCCATTTCTATGATACAGTGAAGAAGTTTTGAAAAGTCATTCTAAATTTTTCCATTAAACTTTTGGTTGGTGTTAGGTAGACTTTTTACTTTCGTGAAAATTTTCACTAATAATGTTTTTCTTGACGTTTGTGCACATATACAACATACGCTGTTCAACTGTGCACAATATAATCTATTTACATATTTATTTCTCTTGCAATGATTGTGACGTCGCAAATGATGTTTTGCCTTTACAAATAATAGGCTTTGATCGTAGAAGATTGAAAATTTACGATTTTATATATTTTATATTTCATAATAAAATAATAATAAATAAAAATAGATATCTTTACGCAATTCCCAATACAGGGGTAGACAGAGGTCTAGTCTAGACAATTGACGATCTCCGTGGACGAGTTCTTTAAACATCGGTTTTAAGGTGTCGCCATCTCGAGGGTCCCTGGTTCGATTCCTGGTCGAGTCAATGTAGAAAAATTACTTTTCTACATTTTCTCAAATCTGGAGTGTTTACGGTGCCTTCGGTGTTTCCGATTCCCATAGCTCAAGTGCTTTAGGATCTTACATTGGGATCGGAGCAATGTATGTGCTGTTGTCCCCCTGTCTATATATGTATTTATTTATTATGTCCCTTCGACCTATCTTCCACCGAAGACATTTTATGAGACAACTTGACAGGCGGTGAGCCCGTTGCTATTTTTATGTCCAAGCCACCGATATAAATCGTACATAAGTTGTTGAAAATTCAAAGTCGGGGATCGAACTCCGGGGCTCTTGACTTGAATTCCGATCACCATACCACTCGGCTATCGTGACTTTATACTGTACCGCTTTTATATATAATAATTAGATCACATATTGACACAGCAAGCGGAAAGGTGATAGCAACACCATATAACTCGCATCTCAGATTATAGTGCCCTTTGCTAGCGCTAAACTAAACTTTTATTTGGTTTTTTATAGAAGTTGCTCAGCGTGCTATGGAAAGGGCTAAGCTCGGCTTTTCTCTGCGTGATGGAATCGTGCATAAAACCTATCTGCGTGATAAAATCGTCATATCCGTAAGGATCAGCACGTTGAATCCCGTTGGCAATGGGATGTGGCCGGCCCATTAGCTCGCAGAACTGACAACCGTTGGGGAAGAAAGGAGTACCTCTCGAGTGGCAACCTCGTACAGGCAGACGCAGTGTAGGACGACCCCCCACGAGATGGAGTGACGACTTAAAAATGTTGCGTGAAGTCGATGGATGCAGTGGCTGAGGACCGTTCACTGTTGATAGTTTTAGGGGAGGCCTATGTTCAGCAGCGGACTCTTGATAGGCTGTAAAGGAGAAGGTATAGCATCAGAAACTTCGATACATGGCTTAGTCATTGTTGCTTGATCCACGTGTTAAGAAGGGAGATCTAATAGTCACTTAGTTAGTGAGGTTTGCTCAATTTTCTAGGAAAATAGAAAGAAAGAATGAAAACTTTTGTCGCACCATATACAATTAATAAAATATAAATACACGATATTCCAAATTTAAAAAGTGACAACATAAGGTCTATCCTCGGCATATGTCTTACGGGTATTCTCAACACTGATTTTCAGCGCATACATAGAATACGTCACCATATTCCGGTAGCTATTCCGTGTCTTAAGGTTTATCACATAGTCTCCTATTACCACATCAACGATACTGCGTACCTATGTCATTTATACGTCCTCAATGTCCATAGTGTTGTAGCTTCCGTCGCTAACGGCCCAATCGATAATTTTACGATGAAATCGATTACGGGTGCAGTTGTGTTGGATGGAAAAAAATGCCGTTGAACAGGTGGGCTTCGAAAGTGAAACGATTTCGCAAACACCGACTCAAACTACTAACAGTTCGGGGCTAGGGTGGCCAGTACCTCACGGATGTTAGGACATTATAATAAATCAATGAATGTATACTTTAGTATTTATAACAAAAATTGTACAGAGAGAAACAATTAAAAAATCAATCTAAGTGATTAAACCTTACGACAGTGTTAGGGTGATCGGAATTCGAGTTGAGAGACCCGAGATGGATCCCCAGGTGGTAGGTTCGTACCAATAGGTGTTTTCAAACTACGTATAATTTATATCGTTGGCTTGAACATAAAGACGACGACAGGCTCTTCATCTGTCACATTATACCAAAACTATCTTCGGTGGAAGTTCGGTTGGAAGGTCTTAATTGTCCAGACCTATGTCTCTCTCAGTATTGGGTTTAGCGTGACGATATTTTTTTTATTCATTAAGATTTACAAACAAAATCATGGTCAACCTGCTGAGACCGGTCCGAACAGCAGGTACTACATATCATGTAAGCATTAAATCATCGTATCTGCTGTACGACACCAGAGAAATTTCGGCGCAATCCGGGTCATTATTGTTTTTCAATAAACAGATTCCATTAACGGAGAAAGTGTGCGGTTTCCTATATAAAAACTGATTTTTTTATCTATTACGTTTTGATTTTAGGAAGCAATTCATTTGATTATATGTTTGACGACCTCCGTGGACGAGTGGCGCACACCGGTTTTCTCTGAGGTCCTGGGTTCGATTCCTGGTCGAGTCGAGATGTAGAAAACACTTTCTACGTGTTCTTGGGTCTTCGTGTTTGTGGTACCTTCGTTGTTTCTGATTCAATAATACAAGTGTTTTAGTTTCTTTGGGATCAGAGCAATACATGTGATATTGTCTCTATCATATATCAACGTATTATCTTTTTGGGGCATGTATAGACATAAATATTATGTTTGTTTATACAATGTTAACAAATATTTATTGATAGTATTTAATGTGCCGTAATTAAATGTGTAAATTTTAGTGTATTTAAATTAACGACCCCAAAGCCTAGCTGGTAGTAGCGCTTATTCGAAGCTATGTGCTGAGGGTATGAATCTCGATTCCCAAACATCTGTTTGTATTCAAATCATGGTATATAAATGTTTATAAAAAAGATTATTGTGCACAGATGAACAACGTATTTTGTATAGATGACAACGATATCACATACATTGCTCTGATCCCAAAGTAGGTAGCTAAAGCTTTAGCTTACCCGCCCTGAAATCGAACCCAGCTCAGAGCCGGTTATCACCGATATCATGAAGACCGGTGTGAACGCCTCTCCAGGACAGAGATTGACAAAATTTATCGAAATAAAAAATGCTGCATACACTATACTTAACAGATAATGTAAGGAAGTCTCCATTTCTATGATACAGTGAAGAAGTTTTGAAAAGTCATTCTTTATTCCATTAAACTTTTGGTTGGTGTTAGGTAGACTTTTTACTTTCGTGATAATTTTCACTAATAATGTTTTTCTTGACGTTTGTGCACCTATACAACATACGCTGTTCAACTGTGCATAATATAATCTATTTACATATTTATTTCTCTTGCAATGATTGTGACGTCGCAAATGATGTTTTGCCTTTACAAATAATAGGCTTTGATCGTAGAAGATTGAAAATGTACGATTTTATATATTTTATATTTCATAATAAAATAATAATAAATAAAAATAGATATCTTCACGCAATTCCCAATACAGGGGTAGACAAAGGTATAGTCTAGAAAATTCCCTTTGACCCACCTTCCACCGAAGATATTTTCGGGACAACGTGATAGGTGCTGGGCCCGTCGCCGCCTTTATGTCCAAGCCAACGATATAATTCGTACATAAGATTTTGAAAAACTCATTGGTACGAGCCTGCCACTTGGGGATCGAACTCGGGTTCGAGAGAATTCGTAATTCCGACCACCCAACCACTCGGCTATTGTGACTTCAAATAAAAAAATATCACTAATAAACTTGGGTTCTTTAACATTTAAGGGGACGAAAAATAGATGTCCAATTCTCAGACCTACCCAATATGCACATAAAATTTCACGAGAATCAGTCAAGCCGTTTCCGTGGAATTTACCTACAAACACCGACGAGAATTTCAAATATCAGATTAACTTATTTATTCCTGTAGCTTATTTATTTCTATTGTATCTGTTAACTTATTTATTTCATCTACCGATCACGCTCAAGCGTTTAAACCGAGTATCCAATATTTCATTGGATATTTAACATGGAGAATCGGAGCTTGCGTGTAACATGCATGGTTTGGTATCGAAATTATCGAACGGGGAGATGAATTACGTGATCGAAGATTATATCTGCACGTTACCAATGTAACGTGTACTGTTACCACCTGCCTATTGAACTCGATGTGATTGGAATGAAAATATCTTCACGCCATTCACAATACAGGTTCTAGACAGACAGAGACAGTAGACAGAGGTCTAGTCTAGACAATTGACGATCTCCGTGGACGAGTGGCGCACACCGGTTTCTCTGAGGTCCTGGGTTCGATTCCTGGTCGAGTCGAGATGTAGAAAACACTTTCTACGTGTTCTTGGGTCTTCGTGTTTGTGGTACCTTCGTTGTTTCTGATTCAATAATACAAGTGTTTTAGTTTCTTTGGGATCAGAGCAATACATGTGATATTGTCTCTATCATATATCAACGTATTATCTTTTGGGCATGTATAGACATAAATATTATGTTTGTTTATACAATGTTAACAAATATTTATTGATAGTATTTAATGTGCCGTAATTAAATGTAAATTTTAGTGTATTTAAATTAACGACCCCAAAGCCTAGCTGGTAGTAGCGCTTATTCGAAGCTATGTGCTGAGGTATGAATCTCGATTCCCAAACATCTGTTTGTATTCAAATCATGGTATATAAATGTTTATAAAAAAGATTATTGTGCACAGATGAACAACGTATTTTGTATAGATGACAACGATATCACATACATTGCTCTGATCCCAAAGTAGGTAGCTAAAGCTTTAGCTTACCCGCCCTGAAATCGAACCCAGCTCAGAGCCGGTTATCACCGATATCATGAAGACCGGTGTGAACGCCTCTCCAGGACAGAGATTGACAAAATTTATCGAAATAAAAAATGCTGCATACACTATACTTAACAGATAATGTAAGGAAGTCTCCATTTCTATGATACAGTGAAGAAGTTTTGAAAAGTCATTCTTTATTCCATTAAACTTTTGGTTGGTGTTAGGTAGACTTTTTACTTTCGTGATAATTTTCACTAATAATGTTTTTCTTGACGTTTGTGCACCTATACAACATACGCTGTTCAACTGTGCATAATATAATCTATTTACATATTTATTTCTCTTGCAATGATTGTGACCTCGCAAATGATGTTTTGCCTTTACAAATAATAGGCTTTGATCGTAGAAGATTGAAAATGTACGATTTTATATATTTTATATTTCATAATAAAATAATAATAAATAAAAATAGATATCTTCACGCAATTCCCAATACAGGGGTAGACAAAGGTATAGTCTAGAAAATTCCCTTTGACCCACCTTCCACCGAAAATATTTTCGGGACAACGTGATAGGTGCTGGGCCCGTCGCCGCCTTTATGTCCAAGCCAACGATATAATTCGTACATAAGATTTTGAAAAACTCATTGGTACGAGCCTGCCACTTGGGGATCGAACTCGGGTTCGAGAGAATTCGTAATTCCGACCACCCAACCACTCGGCTATTGTGACTTCAAATAAAAAAATATCACTAATAAACTTGGGTTCTTTAACATTTAAGGGGACGAAAAATAGATGTCCAATTCTCAGACCTACCCAATATGCACATAAAATTTCACGAGAATCAGTCAAGCCGTTTCCGTGGAATTTACCTACAAACACCGACGAGAATTTCAAATATCAGATTAACTTATTTATTCCTGTAGCTTATTTATTTCTATTGTATCTGTTAACTTATTTATTTCATCTACCGATCACGCTCAAGCGTTTTAAACTTGAGGCATCCATTTCATTGGATATTTAACATGGAGAATCGGAGCTTGCGCGGGTAAATATGCATGCTCTGGTATCGAAATTATCGAACGGGGAGATGAATTACGTGATCGAAGACATCTGCACGCCACCAATGTAACGTGTACCCGCACCACCCGCCTATTGAACCTCGATGTGATTGGAATGAAAATATCTTTCATCACGCCATTCACAATACAGGTTCTAGACAGACAGAGACAGTAGACAGAGGTCTAGTCTAGACAATTGACGAGTTCTTTAAACATCGGTTTTTAATGTCGCCATCTCGAGGTCCCTGGTTCGATTCCCGGTCGGGTCAATGTAGAAAAATTACTTTTTCTACATTTTGTCAGGTCTGGGTGTTTGCGGTGCCTTCGGTGTTTCCGATTCCCATAGCTCAAGTGCTTTAGGATCTTACATTGGGATCGGAGCAATGTATGTGCTGTTGTCCTCCTGTCTATATATGTATTTATTTACTATGTCCCTTCGACCTATCTTCCACCGAAGATATTTTCAGGACAACGTGACAGGCGGTGAGCCCGTTGCTATTTTTATGTCCAAGCCACCGATATAAATCGTACATAAGTTGTTGAAAATTCAAAGTCGGGGATCGAACTCCGGGGCTCTTGACTTGAATTCCGATCACCATACCACTCGGCTATCGTGACTTTTTAATGTGATTGGAGTAGGACAGATATAAATCGCTATGTTTATAGACTGATGGCGGGTTAACCATCTCGAAAAATACAAGATGTAATGGAAGTATTATGACATTATTTTTGTTACGTTGCAAACAAATGGTAAGAGCAGCGAAGCGGCGATACTTCTATGATAATATTTCCAACTCCTCTTCGGCCGATATTTGGAAATTTCTAAAATCTCTTGGTCTAGGTAAGCAATCTCCTTTGAAAAATAACATTTCCTTCCCTCTTAATGCCCTTAACTCACATTTTTCAGTAGGTTCTATACTCTCTCCAAACATAAAGTCTCAATCGATTTCAGAAATTAACTCCTTGGCCAACTCTGTACAGGAAACTTTTCATTCTCGCTTGTCTCTGATAACGATGTTCGTAAAACATTTGATTCCATCAAATCCAATGCAGTGGGCTGTGATAATTTGAGCCGTGCAATGATTTATTTAGTTTTCGAACAATTCCTGCCAGTCATGACTCACATTATTAATTTCTCTATTGTATACTTTTAATTTTATTACCATGTCGTAATGTGGTCCAACTAAAGGAGAAAGAACATCAAAAAAAAAGGGAGGTTCTCAGCAAAATAACTTTTAAAATTACCAACCATTTAAAACCTTAATGAAAGTTCATAATGGACTACGTTGGGTAATGACTCAGAAAGATGTGATTTTATATGTTTATCTTTATATTATTTGTTAATTTATATATTTGACTTCTAAGACCCAATAACATAGTTGGTAGTGACCCTGCCTTCGAAGTTGACGGTTGCGGGGACAAATACCATTAGGGGCAAACATTTGTTTGATGAATATGAATGTTTGTGCACTAGTAATGAACGTTTATTATGTTTATATAAACATTTATCTACATTTATATTATACTTACTTATCACCAGTTACGTTGTTCTATATAACCTCCGGTGAAATGTGGCTCGAAAGGCTTAAATTATCACCACCTCTGATGCCCTGAAAAAAAATCTACCGTAGTATTGACACTCACGATATCCGAGTGTTTGGGTGAATTCAAATCAAGAGACTCGAGTTCGCTCCCCGGGTGGTAGGCTCGTACTAATGGGTTTATATCGAGAGCTTTGACATAAAGATAGCGACAGGTTCTTAACCAGTCTAACTTTTGTTTTAGTGTGTATTAATTGTTGCTTATTGATGAAATGCTAAAGAATCTCTTTTTACAGGTTAATTGGATTCAAAACAGCTTGCGTAATTCATACGCGCTTCATCCGACATATATTCTAAGGTAAGTCACTTGACATCTTTATTAAAAGTTCCTCTGCGTATTAAAGAATCCCTCAATATCTTGAGGATTCTTTAATTCAGAGAAAAAAGCCGTTTATCTTCCACATGACTCCTAATATACTAAAACTATATATTAAAATGTGTTACACAAAAATATACTTCACATATTTTAATATTTACACAAAAATATACTTCACATATTTTAATATTTACACAGAAACCGTGTTTTTATACAAAAAAATATAATTATGTTAATCCATCTCTTAAAATGCCCGTGTACCAAATTTCGTGTACCAATCTGTTGTAAATATTAATGCGTGAGCCCTTTTCTTATTAATATCTATCAAATATCAACATATGAAGGGAGATTTGGGTTTATTGTGTGCTTACGGCATAAAAATATACCACCTTGTTACCGTAAATGTCGTAAGAGGCGATTAAGGCGAAAGCTCTGAAATTACTATTGGCTACCGACAGATGGCGGAATAATCGTCTCGAAAAATACGACACCAAAATTCAGGCAGGCCTATGTCGAGCAGTAGTGTTAAAGATGTGAGTTGTCTAGTACTGCGATCACCAACCTACTTTCCAAGCGTGGCGATTATAGCAAAACCTATGTCCTGCAGTGGACTTCATGAGATCCTTATGATCCTGATGATGATGATATGATGATGGGCGATTTAAATAATTTACCAACACAGGCGGTATTTAAAGCCGCGACCTCCGCCGTATCTTGTCGATGCTCTTGCCACCGAACCACGGTGTTTCTGTGGGTCACCGACCGTTCGTGTCAACGATTTTTTATTAAAACTCTCATTTTATATATTTATTTTTTTATTTTAAATTATTTATTCAGAAGCAACATGCTTTTAATTTATCTATTGTATACTTTTAATTTTATTACCATGTCGTAATGTGGTCCAACTAAAGGAGAAAGAACTTCAAAAAAAAAGGGAGGTTCTCAGCAAAATAACTTTTAAAATTACCAACCATTTAAAACCTTAATGAAAGTCCATAATGGACTACGTTGGGTAATGACTCAGAAAGATGTGATTTTATATGTTTATCTTTATATTATTTGTTAATTTATATATTTGACTTCTAAGACCCAATAACATAGTTGGTAGTAACCCTGCCTTCGAAGTTGACGGTTGCGGGGACAAATACCATTAGGGGCAAACATTTGTTTGATGAATATGAATGTTTGTGCACTAGTAATGAACGTTTATTATGTTTATATAAACATTTATCTACATTTATATTATACTTACTTATCACCAGTTACGTTGTTCTATATAACCTCCGGTGAAATGTGGCTCGAAAGGCTTAAATTATCACCACCTCTGATGCCCTGAAAAAAAAATCTACCGTAGTATTGACACTCACGATATCCGAGTGTTTGGGTGAATTCAAATCAAGAGACTCGAGTTCGCTCCCCGGGTGGTAGGCTCGTACTAATGGGTTTATATCGAGAGCTTTGACATAAAGATAGCGACAGGTTCTTAACCGGTCTAACTATTGTTTTTTAGTGTGTATTAATTGTTGCTTATTGATGAAATGCTAAAAGAATCTCTTTTTTTACAGGTTAATTGGATTCAAAACAGCTTGCGTAATTCATACGCGCTTCATCCGACATATATTCTAAGGTAAGTCACTTGATATCTTTATTAAAGTTCCTCTGCGTATTAAAGAATCCCTCAATATCTTGAGGGATTCTTTAATTTCCCGAAGAAAAAAGCCGTTTATCTTCCACATGACTTCTAATATACTAAAACTATATATTAAAATGTGTTACACAAAAATATACTTCACATATTTTAATATTTACACAGAAACCGTGTTTTTATACAAAAATATAATTATGTTAATCCATCTCTTAAAATGCCCGTGTACCAAATTTCGTGTACCAATCTGTTGTAAATATTAATGCGTGAGCCCTTTTTTTATTAATATCTATCAAAGATCAAGAGAGAAGAGATATGAAGGGAGATTTGGGTTTATTGTGTGGTTACGGCATAAAAATATACCACCTTGTTACCGTAAATGTCGTAAGAGGCGATTAAGGCGAAAGCTCTGAAATTACTATTGGCTACCGACAGATGGCGGAATAATCGTCTCGAAAAATACGACACCAAAATTCAGGCAGGCCTATGTCGAGCAGTAGTGTTAAAGATGTGAGTTGTCTAGTACTGCGATCACCAACCTACTTTCCAAGCGTGGCGATTATAGCAAAACCTATGTCCTGCAGTGGACTTCATGAGATCCTTATGATCCTGATGATGATGATATGATGATGGGCGATTTAAATAATTTACCAACACAGGCGGTATTTAAAGCCGCGACCTCCGCCGTATCTTGTCGATGCTCTTGCCACCGAACCACGGTGTTTCTTTGGGTCACCGACCGTTCGTGTCAGTTGATTTTTATTAAATATAAAATAAAAAAATAAAATATCTTCACGCAATTCCCAATACAGGGGTAGACAGAGGCCGAGTCTAGACAATTAAGTCCCTTCGACCCACCTTTCACCGAAGATATTTTCGGGACCCCCGAAATTATTGAGAGTTTTTAATAATTTTTATTAAAAACTCTCATTTATATAACACGTTCACGTAAAAGCTTGCCACATTACTTGTGACACTATACAATTTGTTAATTTTCTCGCGTGAAATTTTAATTCAAATACCCAGGTTATCATTACACGGAATTCGCGTTAACTAAAATATTTAATGTGGTATTTCACTTCTAAAGTGCTTTTACGTATATTTATAACTCACGAGTGGTTGGGTGATCGGATTTCTATTCAAGAGCTCCGATCGATCGCCTGGCGACGGGCTCATACCTATGGGTTTTTTCAAAAAAATTATGTACGCTTAGCGTCCCCGCGGCTTTCCCAACAGTTTAACACTTAACGCGGAACTCTTATTACGTTTCTAAAATAAGAGGAGCCTATGTTACTCCTTACAATATTAGCTAAGTGTCAATGAAAGTCCTGTTAAAATCGGCCGTTTCAAAGATTAGCCGGACAAACTCACAGACAGACAGGCACACCAAAATTGTAAAAAAAAATATTTTGGTGTATATACTGTATATATTCATATGCATGTAATAAAAAACGACTATTTCAATATTACTAACAGACACTCCAATTTTATTTATATTTATAGAACAGTTATACTAGTTGACTTGGACATTAAGACGGCAACAGCCTCACCACCTGTCATTTTGTCGCAAAAAATGGCATCGATGAAAGGTTGGTCGTAAGGACTTTATTGTCTAAACATCTGTCTACCCCAGTATTGAGAATGGCGAGAAGAATTTTTTTAACTCTACTATATGACATACGCCTCTTCCATAAGGGAGGATTTGCCATAATCTCCACGCATTGCCAGCGGATTCATTATAAGTACCAGACTCCTTGCAACTTAAACGCCGTTGCACTTCACCGATCTGCTTGAAATGGATTTTAGTTTGGAAGGTTTCTAGATGGTCATTTCGCCATTTATCAGCGGCATGTGAAATTTTTAAGTACACTTTCAATACATGTTCTCGGGTTTAAGCGTTTGTAGTAATTTCGTTGTTTCTAATTCTGTAATACATGTCCCTAAGCGACCTTATTTGGGATCAGAGCAATGTATGTGATGTTGTCCCTATCTATATATATACTAAATATTTAAATTAGAATAGAATAAAATTTTATTTCATCTTCTACAACAACTTTTTCTAATGAATAAAATAACGATGTAACAGGGTGACTGGCGGAGAATGTCTATAGGCCTTTTGTGACCTATACGGAATCGCAACAAAGATTAAACAAATAAATAACAATATAAGAAAATAAAGTACGATCTGAACTATTTAAAAGTAATAATTTTATAAAAGCCTTGCAAAGAGCTATCGAAAGGGCTATACTCGGTGTTTCTCTGCTTGGTAATCGTGACGAAGACATTCACGGACCCAGGGTCACCGGCATAACCGTAAGGATCAGCACGATGAAGTGGCAATGGGCCAGACGCAGCTCGTAGAACTGACAGCCGTTGGGGAAGAAAGGTTCTCGAGTGGCAACCTCGTACAGGCAAACGCAGACGACCCCCCCCCCCTCCCCACTCCTCGAGATCCTCCTCGGAGCGACGACCTGCACGATGTTGCAGGGAGTCGACGGATGCAGATGGCACTGGACCGTTCTATGTGGTAATCTTTGGGAAGGTCTATATATTTAGTAGTGGACTTCTGATAGACTTATGATAATGATGATGTAAAATAAGTGTATGCCGCAGTAGTTAATAAGGTACTCAGCATATTGCTGTAGTGATACGTTAGCGCTGTTTTTCAGTTAAATCCCATAGGTGAAATTTAGGTCGACAGCCTTTCCCTTAATCGCCTCTTACGACACCCACGGGATGAAATTGAGAGGTATACTCTTACGCCGTAATCACACGGCCAAAAGTGCTTTTATAGCTCTGTAATGATGATTTTATGTTCGAAAACGTAAAAGTAATTGTTACAATAATACCATGATGCGCGTTACATCGGTTTACGTAACGAATAAAATTACATATCGGAAATGTGCATGACTTGCATAAACATTTCGAATGCGTTGCGTAGGCGCAGTTGAACTGAAGACTGTAGCACATTTTATTACCTTCATGTACTTTCCCATACTGAGGTAGGCAGAGATATAGACAGAGATTTAGATATATGTAATGATAATTTAATGGTAACTGTGATAATTTGAATTTAAAAAATTCATCTTTATAATAATAAAATTTCATGTTTAAGGTTCTTTAATGTTTGCCTTAAATGCATGCCTAATAAGGCAAAAAACCGGTTATGGTCTTTTTTATTCTGTTTTTATTTAATTAATTAATTACTTAATTTATCTTCGGTGGAAGGTGGGTCGAAGTGACTTAATTGTCTAGACTAGACCTCTGTCTACCCATGTATTGAGGATTATGTGAATATATTTATTTACTTTATTTATTTAGGGGCTTTTGTCCTTTTTGGATATGCCAGCGCCATCATACCCTGATATAAAATTTTAAACCAATATTCATTAATAAAAATTTAATAGTGGCACTATAGAGAGATTGAATCATTGATGCCGCATAACCATGGCAACTATGCTTTTCGCTGCGGCTAAGGGGGCGTCCATAAATTACGAGAGGTGTTAAAGGGGGGGAGGGGGTCGAGTCAAATCTCATCAAATCTTACGTTGGAGAGAGGGGAATCTCGACAAATATCACACAATTTTTTTCTGATTGAAACAAAAAAATTATACGATTTTACTGAAATGCAGATGATTTTACTGAAAATCATATAGACATGTTGGTTCTAATAGTCTCTCTTGAGACCGTGCAAGATTCTCGATGGATTGAATTAGAGTAGATATTCTTTTTTTAATCACAGTAGTTACGATTTAAGTATTTTATTGTTAAACTTTTATTACACTTATAATTAAATACACTTATAATAAAATTTAAAGTCATGATAGCCGAGTTGTTGGGTGGTCGGAATTTCGAGTCGAGAGACCCGAGTTCGATCCCCAGGTGGCAGTACCAATGAGTTTTTCAAAAACTTGTGTACGAATTTCATCGTTGGCTTGGACATAAAGGCGGCGACGGGCTCACCACCTGTCACGTTGTCCCGAAAATATCTTCGGTGGAAGGTGGGTTGAAGGGACTTAATTGTCTGGACTAGACCTCTGTCTATCCCTGTATTGGGAATTGCGTGAAGATATTCATTTATTTTTTTTATTTTTATTTATTTTACACTTATAATTAAACTCTCAGCAATATTGATTACTAGTCTTAACTAGTCGTAAATAAAAGCACGAAGCATTTTTTTCTTTTTATAATAAAAATCCAACGCGTTTACGTAAGAAACCCACATTTTGAAAAACCTCACGTTAGATTGGGGGATGGGGGAAGGGGTTGAATCTCACGTCATCTCACCGGGGGAGGGACAAAAATTCAAAAACGACGGACGAGTGGCGTAAACACAGGTTTTCACGATGTTGCCATCTCGAGGTCCGGGTTCGATTCCCGGTCAGGTCAGTTTTCTGCATTTCTCAGGTCTGGGTGTTTTGGTATTTTCGTTGTTTCTGTTTTCATAATACTTGTGCTTAAGCTGCATGGGATCAGAGCAATGTATGTAATGTCATGTATCAATTTATGTAGAAATTTATTACGGGTAGGAGACTCCTTCTCTTTGTAGGAGTCGTCTTGGTCAGTACCATATTTAGCCATTCCTGCCGCCACCTTGCAGTGTTACAATTGTTGCGTTCCGGATTGAAGGGTAAAGAGCGGAGTTTGTTGCCGCAATGAGGTATCCCTTAGACCTCGGGGCAGATAATCCAATTATATTGATAGCATATAACACAGCTATAAATAATATAAAAAATATCTTCACGCCATTCTCAATAGGGTACTAGGGTACACGGAGTTCTAGGCACTTAAGTTCTTTCTTCGAAGACATTTTTGGGACAACGCGACAGGTGGTGAACCCGTCGCTATTTTTATATCAAAGCCAACGATATAAATCGTACATAAGTTTAAAAAAACCTTTAGTACGCGTGTACTATTCGGTACGAGTCTACCACCGGGAGATCGAACTAGTCTCTTGAGTCGAATTCCGATCACCCAACCAATATGACAATTCATTCGTATTATAGCTATGTGGTAGGTTCATGTGATGAGCCTATCACCGTGGGTCGAAAGTACTTCATTGTTCATAGATCTGTCAACTTCGTATGAGGAATACGCGTGAAGATATGATTTTTTTTATTCACTGAACAGCGCATTACAATCGACCTACTTCTCGAGTCTTATGTAATGCAAAAAATTTATATTTTGTTTTTCGATTCGTGGGAAAGAAGTCCATACAGGAGTCGTTACGCCAATGTGAACAGTATTGTTTCATTGTTCTTAATATATCTGTTTTCTTTATTGTTTCAAATGTCTGCTTGTCTGGCCAGCATTTGTTAGAATGTTTAACCTCAAGGCTGTTAAATGATGTTTTAATCTATGGCCTATCAAAACGATATTAATTCCGAGATATTGTGTAACTTTAAAACGGAAATTATTTCCACGCCATTTTCAATACAGAGGAAGACAGAGGTCGTCAGAGAACTTTAACTGTCTAAGTAACTATTAAATTAATTATCATAATTTAATAGTTACTTAGACAGTTAATGTTTAAGTTACACAGTACTACTATTATATAAGGAAATGTTTTCTATTTAATTTTGAATGCCGATTCGATTTTAGAATCGATATTTTGGGAAACTGATCGATCGTAGGGATGATCCAGCTGGATCGTTTGTCATCTTATTTATATCAATTCAAATATACCTTAACAATATTTCTCCTCGCCTCGGGTTGACTGGCAGAGAATGCCTAAAGGCATTAAGTCCGCCCTTTGTATAACTTTCTTTGTAAGGTTTGCAATAAAGTGTAAATAAATGAAATAAATAAATATAGCATTTACTAATGGAATTAATTTTTTTTTCTGTAGTAGTTTTTGCCTTTTTTTAAGGATTCAATAGGTCACAAATAGCTTCTACAGGGCAGTAAGATGAGTAAATGTTCTAGAAAGGACGCTGATTTTTATTTCTGTTCAAATTACTTATGGAAAAATTTTCACGCATTTCTCAACACAGGGGTAGCGCACACGCGCTTGATTTTATTTTAAGAAAACGTTACAAGTGGTGAGCTTATCTCCGTCTTCATGTAAATCGATTATCAAAATATTGATCTTTTACTTTTCTATTATTTTCTAGATCGATCTAATAGCTCGAAATTCGAAAATCAGTTCAGAAAGTTATCTACGCAGTATTACGCAGTTAAATTCCTTGTTCCAATATGGCACATAGATTTTTACGTGTTACATCGCTTTTGAGTCTACGACATAATAACAGTGTTATTAATCACTGCATTATGCAAAATAACAGTGTTATTAATCACTGCACAATGTATAGTAACAGTGTAATTAAAAACAGCGTCGCACAGGTTTTTTGTGCTTCTATAACACGTCGATGTAAGGCTTCACTTGCGCTACGTTCGCGTGACGTCCTTGCATGTCTTTAACTTTTTTTATTGCTGTTAATCTCCGTTACACCTATTCTTTAATCGTTTTTAAATCGTTGTAATTTTAAGGATGATCGAATGTTTTCGATTTCGTTTTTAACAATGCACTAGTCTGCACTGTGGCTTCAGTCGCTTGGTCAGAAATATTTAAACCAAATCATTTATTAATTTGATCATAGTCAAAGTCGAAGTTTTTATTGCATTTTTGAGTAAACATAAGATAATGTTTAGTATAATATCAGAATACTCTAATAATATTTGCACATAAGTACATTACATCCATAGATTGTTATTTTTAAATCTCCTCCACAGTTTCCTATTGAGGTTCCGCTATCAGAAATAAAACAATATCTATTTCTTCTGATTTTAATAGATAATTAAAAGCAGAAGAAATAGACGAAAGAATCATCGTAGGTATCTTCTTTTTTGTCCCTTGTTTTCTAATCAAAGGAACTTGAAGATATTATGATTAGAAATGGCATGGCAACGTGTAACTCATTTTCAGGGGTTCCTATTATTAATATTCTTAAGATTATTATATCAATTATAATTATGTGTACAATATTATGTAAATAAGTAAAAATTAATAACTGTTAGTATGAAGTTTTTCTGTAATAAATTACCCGTTAATGAGCAAGCTGTGCCTTTTTATTTTCAATTAATTCAATTTCTTTCCTGTTTACTCTTACAATAAAAAAAATATTTTATTTCTATCTTTAAAAATATGCTTGTAATGGATCCATAATAATGATATCGAGTTGCTATCGATCAAAACGGAGGACGGTAACATAAAACACAAACACACACACAATTCTACAGTGTTGGTAGTTTTGATATTCATATCTTTAGCAAATCCAGAGCTATCTCTAGGGAGATCAGCAACCACTCAAGTATCGAATGATTGGAAGCCTCTTGAATATTTTTACTTTAGTCTGTGATGTAAGTTAAAGGAGTTTTGCGGGATAAAATCTCTTGAAATAACTAAAATCGCGGTATAAGCTTCATAGACATGTCAATGATGTCCGTAATCAAAATGAGAATTAGGGTTAGTCAAAAAGTGCAATAGTAATCATGTACCGTTAATATGCAATTACTTTGTTTGTTTTTTTGCGCTTTCGGGCAACTACGTAATAACTGTTTTATTGACACAGGCGCTTTAACAAGGTTAATTGAAATCAATGCGATAAATTTGTAAATTACACTGTCATTTCGTACTGCTGATTCGGTGACGAATTCAGAACTTCTCTCTGAGTTCTGAATTCGTGGCCGATTATACGAGATTTCTCCCTTCGTCGCTTCTTATGACGCCTATTAGAAGGGATCACATTCCAAGAATTTACGCGCCTTTTAATTTTACCTGAAAACATATTAAATATTTTAAAAGTAACTTTTTAGAAATCACGGAAGCCAAGAGGCTGGGATAAAGAAATTCGAGTCAAGAGACTCAAGTTCGATCCTAATGTAGGTTCGTACCAATGAGTTTTTCCAAAAACTTTCGGACTATTTATACCGTTGACTTTGACATAGAGACGGCGACAGGCTTACCAACTGTCACGTTGTCCCGAAAAATATATTCGCTGAAAGGTGGGTCGAAAGTACTTAATTGTCTAAAGCTGTCTGTCTACCCCAACACGCGGACTAGCGCGAAGATTTCTTTTTTTTAAATAGCTTTTAAATTTACCGATTGATAACCGCTACCGCCTATATCATGCGCCCGATGCTAAGGCAAGCGCGCGAGCGGGCACGCGCTGCGTAATCTCCGCAATCGTTTGTTGTTAATTGATCGCTCGCACCTGTCCTATGCCGGCGCATCTGTGCCTCGCACTAGGGACCCGTGTACACCGCCTGCGATACGTTATTTTTAAATAAATACATATATTTTAAATAAGATAATTTGAAACAAGCGAAAGAGATATCCATATATATATCTTTCGCTTATGTTATTTAATTTTTCAAATTATCCATTTTTTTGTACATGCACGTCTAGGTATCTGAGTACTCTTAACGCTCCTCTTCGTGCAATTTGCACACATGGTCGTCGAAAGTTCGTCTTGGTTTATGTATGGAGTTCGCTCAACTTGCCCAAAATCATAGAATTTCACTGGGACAAAAATTAGTCAATTATCTTTGGTGGAAAGTGGGTTAAAGGGGCTTAAATGTCTAGATTAGACCTCTGTCTACCCCTGTATTGGGAATTGCGTGAAGATTATTTTTTTAACAACTTAACTTCGAGACCACTTCACTATCTACTAAGCAAATCGGTCTGTATGTATATATTGTTAATTTGTTAAAGTTGAAGATATTTATTTACTATTTTTATTTTACAATAATTATTTTTGCATTCTTTGCTAGAACTCTTCTATCTCCTCGCATCGCTTCTCATGTGTCTGTGGTCTTATGTTATGTCTTCCACGGGCACCGTTCAATAAAGTCCACTTCGTTTTGCTCCCGATGTCGCGTGACATGTTTGACGTCTCGCTTTAATGCGCGCGTTTAGACATAAGCTTTATTTTCATTTCCAGGAAAACGGATCATCCATTGATATCGTCGCAAAATTGCGTCTACTTTTTTATATTTAATTATGAATAGTTTTTACGTTTTTTATTTTTAAATGTTGCGCGCCTCTGCGATAAGCCGAGTCAGTTAATTGACGTTTTTAAAAAGAAAAACATCATAATACTTTACAGTAGTGCGTCGTTTTTTCTCATAGATCAAACGATACCGAAGAGTGGTAAAGCCGTAGTGAAATACTCCGTTGTTTACAACATATGAACACGTAAATTGTCTTTAAAATATATGTATATCTTGATGCCATTCCCAATACTGGACATAATTAAAGAAAATAATTGTCTTACATTCTGTCTAGTTAGGTACTAGGCAGAAGACACCATCTCTCACGTTGTCCCAAGAAATGTGTTTGGTGGATAATGGGTCGAGAGGACATACTTGCTAAACTTCTGGTACCTAAGTACCTAACTAAATAGAAGTTTACGTTACGTACTAGACAGAAGTTTAGACAATTTCCTTTCGGCCCATCATTCACCGAACACATTATTTGGGACAACGTGACAGATGGTAAGTCTGATCGCCTTCAAGTCTGTCCATCAGTAATGTCCAAGCCAACGATATAAATTGTACACAAATTTCGGCAAAAAAACCATTCCTACGAGCTCACCGCCTGGGGACCGAACTCAGGTCTCTCGACTCGAATTCCAATCACCCAACCACGGCTATCGTAAAAAAAATATCTTCACGCAATTCCCAATACATGGGTAGACAGAGGTCGAGCCTAGACAATTAAGTCCCTTCGACCCACCTTCCACCGAAGATATTTTCGGGACAACGTGACAGGTGGTGAGCCCGTCGCCGTATTTAAGTCCAAGCTATCGATATAATTCGTAGATAGGTTTTTGAAAGACCCATTGGTACGAGCCTGCCATCTGGGGATCGAACTCGAGACTCTTGACCCGAATTCCGATCACCCAATCACTCGTCTATAGTGACAGTGTAAATAAAACATTTAAAAAAAAGTCTATACTAAACTCCGCATTGATTAAACTAGACTTAGAACAGACCTAAAGCTATTTGATCCCGTTCGTAGGATGCGAGCGAGTTTAGTTAAGGTACACATCGCGTCCGGTATAAGTGTGGCGTCAAGTTCGCCGCTTAGTTACCGCATCGGTTGCTCACTGGACAACTGTAACTGCATATTCCAATTACGAATTTGCCGTGAGCGTACGACGAATTTCGCGTTGAATATTTCGTCGCTTGGGTAACACTTGTAATCGATTATTGTACTTAACGGTCTTGTTAATGTGTATTTGATATATTATGATGTCCTCCTGCGTTTTCAAAATTTTTTTCAAGCTTTTTTAAGGTTGACTGCGGTAATACTCCGAAGTTAATAGGCGGTGATATATTATTCTGTTTAGTGAGTAATCTACATTTGAATTACAAGACTTGATTACGATCGAAACTTATAAAAAATATAAATAAATAATTGTAGATAACAATAATACATTGCTCTGATCCCAAAGTAAATATAAAGCACTCGTGTTATGGAATCGGAAACAACTACGATGTCCTCATACACCCAGACCAGATTCGTAATAGAAGTTTATTTATTTATTTTATTTTATCAGGATTCAGGGAGTAATGGGGTAGCCAGAGAGAACAGAGCGCGAAGTGTCACGATCCTTACATACCTTTTTCGCTGCTAACAAATTCATCATTTTCTTGATCCCCTTCTCCGTGTTTGAGCAATTTGCTCACATGGTCTTCGAAAGTTAGTCACAGCCTACCTCGATACGATTCATGTTCACTTTCGCGCCATATATTTTCTTCACCATTCGATCTTCACTCATTCGCTCACCGTGCCCAAACCATCGAAGCATGCGCTTTTCAATTTTAGATCATCTTTCAATACTGCAATATTGCGAATCTCGTCGTTTCGTTTTAGTCCGAATAATGTCTGACAATAAGGGAATCCATTACATACATACATAATGATCTATTAAAGACCACTGCAGGACATAGGCCTCTCCCATAGGGAGGACCACTCGCACTTCAGACACTGGGTGGTAATATTCTTACACCGTTACATTTCATTACATAATCAGGCTAATAATGTCACAACCCTAAAATATGGAGAGCGAATTCTTCGAAACCGTAATGGTTGTAAGAAACGAAATGAGCTTATTTCAAACTTTCCCAGTAGTGTGAGAGCAAGACGCTGATTTTCCTCTTTCGTTAAAATGTACTAAGCCCCTCTAATTATCTCGCGGCTGTGGACTTACAACACGTTATTATGAATGATTGTCAGGGTTGCCACTTACCAATTTCGCTTATAACAACAACATGCGCGTGTCCGGAGACATTAATTTAAATAGCCTTTAGTTATTTGTGTTCGCGAATGTATTTTTTTTATTTAGGTCATGTACCACATTAGCAATTTCTTTAGGAGTTATTACCAGTTTGACTGTACCGATGATGAATTCTCACAATGAATATTTAACGAAATTATTGTAATAATACCGAATTATCTAATTGGTCTCCATAATTTTCTCTGGAATATGAGGAACAATACGAGTGACCTAAGTACGGTTAAAGATGGCGGCACTGCTAAAATTGTGATCGGAATTACGATAGATCGGCGGTTTCTCGTATTTTATTTTTTTCTACATTTTCTCGGGTCCGGATGTTTTGGTACTTTCGTTGATCCCATAATACAAGTGCTTAGGTAGCTTACTTTGGGATCGGAGCAATATATGTGACGTTCTCCCTATCTATATATGTATTTATTTATATATTTATGTCACTCCCTTTCGTACTCTGACGAATTTTTCTCGCAATGTTTTGTTAAACGGTGATATTGAGTTTATCAAATGATATGTTCAGGAGATATAAATACACGGACGCTGGAGACTTAGTCTTAAGAAAAGGAGATTGTCAATTCGCTAGCTATTTATGTCATATTATTGTAATTGCAAAATATTCTAATGCAATAATCTATACACGGTAGGTTGGGCGTGAAGTCGACACAATTCATTAAAAAAAATTAATTGCGCGCGGACCTCACGCGCCTATCTTCAAATGGAACAAATATATAGTCTCCCTTCAAAGACTTATAATTATACCACGTAACCGATTAAGCTGTCTCTGATACCTGTATTTTGAGACTTTGACGTGAGGCTCGCAAAATATCAAATTGTGTAATTAGGTTTTTGCAGTCTGGTCAATAAGGTATGAAGGTATTTTTTTATCGTAATTTACATTTACAAATGCAAGAGTAATTATACAAAAATCATTATCCATTTATTTTCTATGCAAGTTACATCGTATCGTGGAGGCCGATATAAAGTTAGGCATGAAATTGTCTAAATGTAAATGAAATGTAAATGTGTGTACAATTTTAACAATAAATAAGAAAACTCTCGATTCCTTTTAAGTTAATTTCATCTGTTTCATATACATCGAGCAGAGTGCCTAACATCGTTAGGTAACGCGTTCGATTTGTATGTGCTAACAGAGGTGGTGAACTGGGAAACAATGGGGAGGGCATGGCGCTTCATTCTATGCGTTCATACGAACAATGAGCCCTCCTGCGGGCTAGGTGGCCTCGGACGCTGTTGCTAAAGCCACGGAGGGATGCAGTGGTTCGGATGAGCTTAAACTTAAAAATAATTAAGTACAATTAATAATAACTTTTAAAATTAAATTAGTTAATATTAAAGGTATGCCGAGACTAACTTTGAAAAACCATGTGAGCAAATTGCTCGAAGAAGGAAGGGTCAAGTGTACTCGCATGCATGAGAAGATGAATCTGAAATAAGCGAAAGAGTTATGTAAGCATCGTGACATTTGACGATCTGTTCTCTCTAGCTACCTTGTCAAGGATCGTGCGTGAATATAAATAAGTAATAAATAAACAATTAATATTTCTAAACAAAAATTTAGATTCAGTATGTCCATGGAAATGAAACGCGAAAGGTATCTTTGTTTCAGGAATTTTTTTGCACAACGTTGCTTTTCTATATAAGAATGTTCTAGTTTATCATAACGTCCACTGCTAGATACCGGCTTTCTCGTTCTTCGGGTTAGCCATAACAGCCACGCTCAGCCAGGGGATTGGCGATCGCAGAACCAGACACCTCGCACCATAGACGCTGCTACCTGTCGCAGGTCTGCCAAATCTTGGTCTGGTATACTACGTTATAGTTATCCCGAGATCTATCGAAAGCCAATAGTATTTTCAAGGCTTTTTACATAGTCGCTATGACATTTAGAAAAAAATGGTATATTCTTATACCATTACCACACATAAGAAAATAGAATAGTATAGTGTTCTTATTCATTATTTATTCCGGAATATTCAATGAATCAAATTGATCAATAAATGAAATGTTATTTGTTGTTCGAATATTACCTTTTTGAGTTGGGTTTGTGTTCTAGAATTTTCCCAACTATTAACATTGTCTTCACTTGTCCTGACTAGACTATCAACTGATATCCCGGTACCATTGAATGCAGCCGCCTATCAGCTTCACATCCACCCGCCAGCCTACCTCGTGGTCTGGCTATTAAACGTTGGTAAACAATATGCGAGATGTTAGATTGCACCTATTGTTTCCGACAGCCCTGCAACCCTTCCAACACACAGGCCAAAAGAGCGAACCGGACCGCGGACCACACCCGGACTCTAAGACCGGAATTGTCTTTGTTTTGTTTGATAGAACAATGTTTTATAGATGTATAGAAATTTTTGAAAATAGGATTAAAATATCTTCACGCCATCCCCAATATTGTAGTACACAGAGGTCTAGAGTCAGGTCAGAGGCAATTAAATCATTTCGACCCACCGAACGTCCCTAAAAATTGTCTTCGGTGGAAGACAATTCTTTAGGGACAACGTGGTAAGTGATTAAGCTGTCTCTGATACCTGTATTTTGAGACTTTGACGTGAGGCTCGCAAAATATCAAATTGTGTAATTAGGTTTTGCAGTCTGGTCAATAAGGTATGAAGGTATTTTTATCGTAATTTACATTTACAAATGCAAAGAGTAATTATACAAAAATCATTATCCATTTATTTTCTATGCAAGTTACATCGTATCGTGGAGGCCGATATAAAGTTAGGCATGAAATTGTCTAAATGTAAATGAAATGTAAATGTGTGTACAATTTTAACAATAAATAAGAAAACTCTCGATTCCTTTTAAGTTAATTTCATCTGTTTCATATACATCGAGCAGAGTGCCTAACATCGTTAGGTAACGCGTTCGATTTGTATGTGCTAACAGAGGTGGTGAACTGGGAAACAATGGGGAGGGCATGGCGCTTCATTCTATGCGTTCATACGAACAATGAGCCCTCCCTGCGGGCTAGGTGGCCTCGGACGCTGTTGCTAAAGCCACGGAGGGATGCAGTGGTTCGGATGAGCTTAAACTTAAAAAATAATTAAGTACAATTAATAATAACTTTTTAAAATTAAATTAGTTAATATTAAAAGGTATGCCGAGACTAACTTTGAAAAACCATGTGAGCAAATTGCTCGAAGAAGGAAGGGTCAAGTGTACTCGCATGCATGAGAAGATGAATCTGAAATAAGCGAAAGAGTTATGTAAGCATCGTGACATTTGGCGATCTGTTCTCTCTAGCTACCTTATCAAGGATCGTGCGTGAATATAAATAAGTAATAAATAAACAATTAATATTTCTAAACAAAAATTTAGATTCAGTATGTCCATGGAAATGAAACGCGAAAGGTATCTTTGTTTCAGGAAATTTTTTGCACAACGTTGCTTTTCTATATAAGAATGTTCTAGTTTATCATAACGTCCACTGCTAGATACCGGCTTTCTCGTTCTTCGGGTTAGCCATAACAGCCACGCTCAGCCAGGGGATTGGCGATCGCAGAACCAGACACCTCGCACCATAGACGCTGCTACCTGTCGCAGGTCTGCCAAATCTTGGTCTGGTATACTACGTTATAGTTATCCCGAGATCTATCGAAAGCCAATAGTATTTTCAAGGCTTTTTACATAGTCGCTATGACATTTAGAAAAAAATGGTATATTCTTATACCATTACCACACATAAGAAAATAGAATAGTATATTGTTCTTATTCATTATTTATTCCGGAATATTCAATGAATCAAATTGATCAATAAATGAAATGTTATTTGTTGTTCGAATATTACCTTTTTGAGTTGGGTTTGTGTTCTAGAATTTTCCCAACTATTAACATTGTCTTCACTTGTCCTGACTAGACTATCAACTGATATCCCGGTACCATTGAATGCAGCCGCCTATCAGCTTCACATCCACCCGCCAGCCTACCTCGTGGTCTGGCTATTAGAGCGTTTGGTAAACAATATGCGAGATGTTAGATTGCACCTATTGTTTCCGACAGCCCTGCCGGCCGCTGACACGGGCAAAAAGAGCGAACCGGACCGCGGACCACACCCGGACTCTAAGACCGGAATTGTCTTTGTTTTGTTTTGATAGAACAATGTTTTATAGATGTATAGAAATTTTTGAAAATAGGATTAAAATATCTTCACGCCATCCCCAATATTGTAGTACACAGAGGTCTAGAGTCAGGTCGGAGGCAATTAAATCATTTCGACCCACCGAACGTCCCTAAAGAATTGTCTTCGGTGGAAGACAATTCTTTAGGGACAACGTGGTAAGTGATTAGCCCACGCTGTCTCTGTGTCCAAGCCAGCGATATGGTTCGTACATAAACTGTTAAAAAAAATCCATTGGTACAAGGCTGCCATCTGGGAAATTCAAAACCCGATCACTCATCCACTAGGCTATCGTGACACAAAATAAGATCGTGACAATATCATCTAAAGCTGGCAAACACTGGAAGCTATGGAAATGCATTCGTTTATAAGTTCAAATAGAAAACATATTTATATGGTAAACATGAATTGCTATTGATAAATTGTACAATGTGTTTATATAGATTATACATAAGAAAATCTTCATGCCAATCTCAATAGACAGAGGTGTAGAAATTAATTCCTTTCGATCCACCTTCCGCCAAAGACATTTTTGGGACAACGTGACTGGTGGTGATCTCGTCGTCATCTTTAATACATAGATAGATTATACATTTACATAGATAAATATTCATCAATACATACAAATATCCATGACTCGAGTACAAACATATTCATCACACAAATATCTGTCCCTAGAGGAACTCGAACCCGCAACTTAGCTTCGTAGGCAGGGCCACTACCATCTAGACTATCGGGATCCCTAAATAAATATAACATTACAAAAAGAGCCTATGTCGCCCCAGCAGATTGCTTTATAACATGTTAATAACTCTCTCACACTTTCTTATGCCCGCTCATTGTCTATTATCTGTCCACGAGATCGGAGACCACTGTAACCAGACCGCCGTCTGCTCCTTGTCCTCATCTCGAAAAGACTATTGAATGTCTTCCCGGAGGTCCTGTAATACTAGTCATCCAGTATATTCAACCCTTTTGTGTGTTTTAATCACCAACGCTTCGCCGCATCACTCAGCAGCCTCTGATTAAAATTCAACCTTACAATTGTGTGTCTTAAGATGTTATTAAGTAATTAAGTTGTTGTCTTGGCTGAATTATCGCACATCGTTGTGTGGATGAGTAATCGATTTCACTACTATAAAAAAAAAATTAACAAATATATACGAAACGTTGCATTTTAATTAATGTCTCGGTCGAAAGATTTATTAGATATTATAATTGAACATAAAAGACGTTTGCAATTAGATTCTGCTAAACTCGCGGTAAGGCTTTAATGCATATATACATATATACGTCGCAGTCGTTTGCTGGACTTTTATCATAAATAAGGTATTAGTCGGAGAAAGGAAATATCGTGTGAAAAACTGCAAACCTAAGAAATAATAATGAAAAAACATTACTCTCAAGATTTTTAAGTCCACCAGACCGCACTGAAACAGTGTCCATCGAAGATTTAAGAGAGAACCAAAGCAAAGCTCTTGTGTGGGACGCAACTTGCGTCGATACATTAGCGGCCTCTCATATCAAGGGTACTTCGATAAGGGCCGGGGCGCCATCAGAGGCAGCTGAATCGGGTAAATGGCGTAAATATGAGTCTTTGAAAGGAGACTATATATTTGTTCCATTTGCCGTAGAGACAATCGGTCCGTGGGGTCCCCGCGCGATGCAGTTTCTAAAGGAATTGTATCCGCGACTTATCGTTGCCGCTGGTGACAAGAGGGCTGGTTCTTTTCTCGCTCAACGGTTAAGTCTAGCCATTCAACGTGGAAATGCAGCCAGCGTTCTTGGTACCATGCCACGAGGAGTAGGGCTCTACGATTATAATAGTTTTTAGTTAATTAGTATTGTAAATATTAACATATTTTTTCTGTAAATAAATATTTATGAAAAAAAGAGAGAACCTCTGCATATCGAGGAATCCAATAATCGCGACTCTTGGCAGCCGGATTGGCGATCGCTGTAGCACCCACTCGCACCTCAAACGCTGCTGCCCATCTTGATCTGATTATTTTGGTTTGATATTTTTAGAAATGGTTCTCACGCCATCTATCGGTTGCCATAACATCATTCAAGGATGTTTCCCTTGGTCATCTCTTACGACACCCACGGGAAGAGAGGGAGTACCAATATTATTACACCGTTACCACACGGTCAATTGGGAAGGTCTAGTCTAGACGATTAAGTCCCTTCGACCTACCTTCCACCGAAGATATTTTCGGGACAACGTGACAGGTGGTGAGCCCGTCGCCGTCTTTAAGTCAAAGCCAACAACATATTAAGTTTGTGAGAAACCCATTGGTACGAGCCTGCCACCTGGGGATCGAACTCGGGTCTCTTGATTCGAAATTCTGACCACCCTCCCACTCGGCTATCGTGACTTTTTATCGGCTGGGAAGGTTAACATAATAAAAATAAATGTATTTATGTCAGGAACCCCTGAGTATGTGGTGATCGCTCCCAAGCCTTTTCTAGAAATGAAGTTTTTGTATAATCTTAAAAAGGAGGATAACTACGGAGTTTCTTTCGCCTGTTTCTCCTCCGTTAGAGGAACCTCATTACGAAACGGTGGTAGATTATAAAATATTACTATCGATAAACGAATGTACATTCCAATTTCGTTAAGTAATGATTTGATTTGATAAAAAAAACTTTTTCCCACCAGCTCGGAGTCATCTGCGATGGCTCGCGTAATGATTGTCAAGTGAAACCTTCCGCCCACATATGGCATGGCGTAATGAATTGCATTCCATAATAAAATCTTGAATATAGGGCGTCCATTTAGATGCTATCAGTCCTGACAGGTCGGCATGTAGAATGCGCGACAGGGAATTGCGTTGTGAACTATAAAGTCGTCACTGTATCTTTAAACCTTTTTAAAGTTAAGTTTGTATTTGTGGGAATGCCTTGGTTATCTTACTTTGTATGTGATAATGTATTATATATTTTATGGTTGTCTATGTACAGTATGATGTCGACCACCGTGGACGAATGGCGTACACACGAGAGGCTTATTGTTAGCTTTGAGGTCCTGGGTTCGACTTTTATTCTATTGAATATAAAACAAAACAGAAATACATTTTGTAACATAAAAAAATATCTTTCATTCCTTTCCCAATACAGTAGACACTTTCGACCACCACCTTCGAACACCACGAGATAGAAAAAGTACCCACGAGATAGTCAAAAATATCTTCCACAGAAGATATTTTTGACACGACGTGACAGGTGGTGAGTCCGTCGCCGTTTTCATGCCCAAGCCAAAGATTAAATCGTACGTTAGTTTTTGAAAAAACCCTTTGGTACGAGTCTTGGGGATCGAAATCGGGTCTCTTAACCGAATTCCGATCATCCGACCACTTGGCAATCGTGACTATAATAGTATGTAATACATTTTACATCAGAATGATTATAAATTTACAAATAGCCGACGTTATCGCTAAACAACAACCTCTTCCAGGCAAACCTTTGCCGGAGAAGATTAATATTTAATTTAAAACTATTTATGTATATACTTATTTGTTTATTATAACGTGAACTATCTCGCAGTGGTAGAAATGTAATGCTTCGTTGCAACAATAATTCGTAGCCGTGATTCTGAGCGACTTTTAAAGCCTGCGTCATGTAATGCATTAAGGCGACGACTGTTTAATGATGAAATTTTGGAAATATTTGAATGTTTTTAAACAGACAAGATAGCGGAGTGGTCGGCTGAACGGTATACGGATCGGAAGACTCGAGTTCGATCCTTGGGAAGCAAGGCTCGTACCGGTGAGTTTCTTTTAAGAGAATTATTTTTAAGATTATAAGCAGCAATTTGCTTATGTACAGTGACTTATAAAACCTTGGAATGAAATGGTAAAGCAGCGATTGGTCGCAATTGGGAGAGTCGGCTGCAGGTTTATATCACTGACTTCAACATAAAGACGGCGACAGGCTCTCCACATATTGGTGGAGACAGTCTATCTTAGGCTTTTTGTAACTTGTTTGCGAATTGTGTCGTAGGCTGGAACACCAGGACATTGACGGACTCATCACTTGTTCATGTCTCAAAATAAAATCCTGTGCAAACAAACTAAAGTTATTTAAATGTTTTATTCCTTAAATAGCGAGAGTAATGGTTGCTTGAAAAAAGAAAAAAAAACACGTTAAAAACAAGCCGGCTGATTCATTTACACCATTATCGAATGTTTTTTATTGATGATGTCACAATAAATAAAGAAATATCTTACGCCATTCCCAATACAGGGGTAGACAGTGGTCTAGACACTTAAGTCTTTTCCACCCATCTTCCATCGAAGACATTTCTGGGACTACGTGACAGGTGGTGAGCCCGTCGCCGTTGTTGTCACAATATTATAGTCGAGTTACCATATAATTAACTCAAGGCTATCTAATGTCTTGGCAATAGCATCATATGTTATATCTTTTCGTGTTCAGTGTCCAAATTTGTGGTAAAATTATAGTTCAATTTAAGTGTTTTCCTATTCAAGTTACTTAGTTTTTTTTTTTGAATCATACCAGTGTTATTTCTCCGCCTGGGTGAAACGCCAAAAGAAATCAATCTATAGGACCAACTAATGTAGTATTCTCTGAAAACAAATTACTACTCGATAGCCGGCAGTCGAGTATAACTAAAATTCATAAGACGAACATTTAAAATCAGTGCGTGTTGCCAGTGATGATATATTTTTTTATAGAAAAAGGTGGCAAACGAGCAGGTGGCTCACGTGATGGTAAGTGATTACCGCCGCCCATGAACACCCGCAATACCAGAGGCATAGCAGATGTGTTGCCTGCCATAGAATGCCCCTCCCCCAATTTGGGGGAGGGGAGTGTGTGGGCCACCGGTTACCTGCACTCACCAGACGAAATGCAGAAGTTTGTTAGACTTCTACTTCACGCCGGTATTCTGTGAGGTCGTGGTACTTCCCCGGCCGAGCCGGCCCATTCATGCAACAACAAATGCTGATGCGTGGCTCTACCACTGTTAAAAATACGATCTGAAACGTGGTCCTTCACTTCAGGCCGTATGAAGGAGCTCAAAGTTGCTCAGCCTGTTATGGAAAGAGCTGTGCTCGGTGTTTCTCTGCATGATAGAATCCGTAATGAAGACATCCGCAGTAGAACCAGGGTAACCGACATAGCCGTAAGGATCAGCACGTTGTAGTGGCAATGGGCCGGTCACATTTCTCGTAGAACTGACAGCCGTTGGGGAAGAAAGGTTGTCGAGTTGCAACCTCGTACAGGCAAACGCAGTTTAAGACGACCCCCCACGAGATGGAGTGACGTCCTGCATAATGTTGCTGGGAGTCGATGGATGCAGGTGGCACAGGACCGCTCTATCTTTGAGGGAGGCCTATATTCAGCTGTGCACTTCGGATGGGCTGATATGATAATGATGATAAGCCGATAGTAGTTAATGAAGATATTTTCTTTGAAGCAAAGTTGAAGCAAAGAAACGAATTCGAATCCTACTTAGGTCAAACGTTTGTATGATAAATTGGAATATTTCTCCTCGAGTTTAAATGTATATATTAATTTAAATCTCTGGCCCTAAGCTTGGACATTAATACGACGACAAGCTCGCCAACTCTCACGTTGTCCCAAATAGGCTTCGATGAAAGTTTGGTCGAAAGTACTTCATTATCTAGACCTCTGTCAATCCTGGTATTGGTAAAATACACATAAATAAATATAAATCTAATTTCCTTCTTCCACCACTTTTCTACAACTACATTGCCATTTTATACATCAAGAAGGAAGTTACAGTTAGAACAACAAATTGCGTGTAACTTCATCCGTTGAATCCCACGGCGCGTTCGACATTAGCGTATACGAAATCATTTCACCACCGTACCAGAGCGGCAACAAATCGCACACGTAGTAAATTCGAAATTATGCGTACCAGCGTACCAGGAAGCGTCGCCTTAAGATGCCGCGGTTTCCCACGGGCGGATCAAAGGAGCCGACGCACCGCGCGCCACTCTCCGTCACAACTACCATTGATGCGATAGCGTTGTGATTAGTCGAACGAAAATTGGCTCAAATTAGTTTTTTTTTTTTTGGATAAAATTTCGTTTTGATAGTTAATTGAAATTCGAAATATTTTCACCATTCAGTGTCGCAATGATTTATACCACTCTATCTGTTTTATCCGCGGCTTGTTTTAATTGCATGCATGCGTAATATAATATTATACTGTGAGCGTCAATAACCGAATGGTTAAGGGTGCGGACTGCGAAACATAACATGTCACTGATTCGGGTCCGATATTAGTCTATTGTGGTAAACCACTCCAGACACAAGCAGTGCGGCTTAATTGAAGTGGTTAACAAGAATACAAATAATGTTATTTGGCAATAATTTGGTTTGGAATAATAAAAATAAAATAAATCTTCACGCAATTCCCAATACAGGGGTAGACAGAGGTCTAGTTTAGACAATTAAGTCCATTTAACCTCATCTTCCACCGAAGATATTTTCGGTTTTTTATCGTGACTATATATTAAACATGTTCTAAATAACATTATTCTAAACAATTATATATATTATAAGTCATGACAGGCGAGTGGTTGGGTGGTCGGAATTTCGAGTCGAGAGACCCGAGTTCGATCCCCAGGTGGCAAGCTCGTTTTTCAAAAACTTTTGTACGAATTATATCGTTGGCTTGGACATAAAGATGGCGACGGGCTCACTACCTGTCACGTTGTGCCGAAAATATATACCTTCGGTGTAAGGTGGGTCGAAGAGACTTAATGGTCTAGACTAGAACTCTGTCTACCCCTGTATTGGGAATTGCGTGAAGATATTTATTTATTTATTTAATATGTCATGAAAGAATGTGTAGAAGAAATATGGCAGAGCCTTAGAGATGGAATGGTTAGTGCAGCGGAAGACGTGTGCGGAACTGTGAAAAGAGGTATTAGTAAAAAGGGAGATGTATGGTGGAATGACGAAGTGAAAGAAGCAGTAAATAAGAAGAAGAAAGCATGGTTAGACTACTTGGCCTCTAGTCATGATAAGGATATGAGAGAGAAGAGGAAAGAAAGATATAAGCTCCAGAAAGTTCACACGAAAGCATTGATTGAGGAAGTGCGTGAAAGGAGTAGAATGGAAGCGGACGAAAGGTTGTCTCACAACTTCAAGGAGAACTCCAAACTATTCTGGAAAGAGGTTGGAAGGATCCGGAGTGGTGCGACAGCCTTAAGAATGAACAAAGTGCTTTCGAGAACCAATGACGTCCTCTCAGTAAAATCGGACATCATGCAGACAGATGAATGCGTGTGATGATCTAAGTGAGGGATCCGGGGGTGACGCCGTGATTGGTACGCCAGACTCGGACCTCGATGACACTGAGGTCATCAGTATGAAAGAGATTGAATGTGCGATAAGAAGTTTGAAATGTGGTAAGACTGCGGGACTAGACAGAGTTACTGCTGAAAAGGTCAAGTATGGTGGGCCTCGCGTCTGGGACAGCTTTCATCTGCTGTGCAATTTGTACTGGCGAACGGGGGCTGTTCCGGATGATTGGCGATCCGCGGTCATTGTGCCTTTATATATAGGTAAAGGTTCACATTATGACTGCGGGTGCTATCGGGCGATCAGCTTGACCAGTTTAGCAAGTAAAGTTTACTCGAAGGTTTTGACACGTAGGATGCAAGAGAAATCGGAAAGATTTCTATGGAAGGCACAATGCGGATTTAGACCTGGAAGAGGATGCACGGGTCAAATGTTTTTTCTCCGCATGATCACGGAGAAGCTTCTGGCTGCTAACCAGAAGATTTTCTGTGCTTTTGTGGATCTTGAGAAAGCATTTGATAAGGTTGTAAGGAAGAAAATGTGGGAACTGTTGCCGGTGTATGGTGTGGATGGTCGATTGCTAAGGGCTGTGCAGTCACTTTACTGTGACTGTAAAGCCTGTGTGCGGGTAGGGCATGACCTGTCACCCAAGTTTAGCGTCCAAAAGGGCGTAAAATAGGGTTGTGTCATGTCTTCCTGGCTGTTCATACTGTATCTCGACAGCTATTTACAGAAGCTGAAAGATAGCTGTTTGTGTGTGAAATTGGGTGATATAAAAGTAAATTGTCTGCTGTATGCTGATGATGCAGTGCTTATTGCACCATCAGAGGCAGAACTGCAGGCATTAGTCACGTGTATGAAAGAAGAATGTGAAATTAATGGTCTCCGTTTAAATGATAATAAAACTAAGGTTCTGGTATTTGAAAGGGACGAAGAAGGAACGAAGTGCGAAATTTGGGTAAATCAAGAATGTCTAGAACAGGTGAATGAAATTGTATACTTAGGGAGTGCGTTTAGCCGGGATGGAAGATGTGATTTAGATGTGGACAGGCGTGTCGCTGCCGGGAACAAAGTCAATGGTGCCCTGATTGCGTTAGTCAAAAGGCAAGGCGTAGTGAAAAGTGCACGCCTTGCAATACATAACGCAGTGTTGGTACCGACTTTGTTATATGGCAGCGAAACCTGGGTATGCCAGAAGAAGCATAAAAGCAGGTTGAATGCAGTGGAGATGCGATCTCTTCGTAAAATGTGCGGCCTTACCATGGCCGACTGAAAGCGAAACGAAGAGATTCACAATAGGGCAGGTTTGAAAGATGACCTTGTCACAAAAATGGATAAGGGCGTGCTTCGACGGTTTAGGCACGTTGAGCGAATGAGTGAAGACCGAATGGTGAAGAAAACATATAGCGCGAAAGTTAACATTAAAAGGGGTCGTGGTAGACGGAGAATAACTTTCGAAGACCATGTGAGCAAATTGCTCGAAGAGGGGAGGGGTCAAGAGTACTCGGATACCTAGACGTGCATATATGAAGAAGATGATGAATCTGAAAGAAGCGAAAGAAGTATGTAGGGATCGTGACACTTGGCGATCTGTTCTCTCTGGCGACCCCGTCAGGGATTGTGCGTGAAGATAAGTAAGTAAGTAAGTATTTAATGATGTTATTTGGCATATTATTCTTTTTTTTATTTCCGCAGCACACTAAGTACCGGCAGTAGTTCCGCTTTCTGTTCACGAATCCGCTGACCAAAAATAGAGATTTTCATATCTTTCTTACGGGAGAGGCGTCCGTCCTGCCGTTGACTTTTACAGTATCGTATGAAGATCCGGGTCGTAATGTAAGCTTGAATGTTGAGACTTATGCGTCGAGAACTTTATTTAACCCAGTATTGTGGTTATGGTTAAGAGAGCTTCTATTTTTAAACTTTTTTTTAAGTTAAAAGATTTGTACTATTACACATATTTATTTATCTCAGACAATACTCAAATTAGTCAATAACTTGTATTTAGATAGCGTGTTATTGTCTCTTAGATAATTCGTTTATATAAAACGAAAAAAACTTCATTATCAGTAACTAAAACAAAATTTACTGTCACGATAGCCGAGTGGTTAGATATCGGAATTATAGAACACACTCCAGATCGATTTAAAAGATTTTCTCTTTACTTTAATAACAAAAAACACAACTTATATGCTTTAAAATCAATAAAACTTCCACTATTTATTACTATTGTTCTTCTTTACAGCCTACCAAAAAAAAAGTCCCCTGCTGAATGAAAGCCTTCCCCGTGGATTACCAAAAAGAACAATCCTGTGTATCCCAGAGACTGTGTGAGATGTCACTCCAACTTTTGTAGGGTTGTCATACACTGCCTTCGGTTGTACGTGGTTGATACTCGAGAACCTTTGTTACACAAAGATTGTCAGTTCTACCTTAGTTTACGCTACCAAAATTTTCACGAGGCTTGCTCCATAAGTAATTGCAGAAACAAAACTGGCTCAAAAGAAAAGTCTATGAAAACATTACGCTGTACTATTTCTAAATGACTAGAATATTTTTAATATGTTTATGTTCCGGTTGTACTCGTAAGTGAAAACGTCGTAAAGTTTGTAGAAACGCGTCATTAGAACGAATGGCCTATAAGTTAGTGGGGAGGCGGTTACAAGTCAATAGCTGAAGCGGGAATAAGATATAATATAAAAAAATATCTTCACGCAAATCCCAATACAGGGGTAGACAGAGATCTAGTCTAGAAAATTAACTCCCTTCGACCCACTTTCCACCGAAGACATTTTCGGGACAGGTGGTGAGCCCGTCGCCGCCTTTATGTCCAAGCCAACGATGTAATTCGTACATAAGTTTTTGAAAAACCCTGCCTGGTACGAGCCTGCCACCTGGGGATCGAATTCGGGTCTCTTGACTCGAAATTCCGACCACCCAACAACTCGGCTATCGTGACTTATCGTCTTAATATTATACTAGTTCCCGACATGCGTAGTTCTTGTCAAAATTATAATGAGATTGGTCGCGATCGTTTCTTTTTGTATCTTTACGCATAACTCCAATACAGACAATTAAGTTATAGAAAATAAGTCCTGCCGACCCACCTTACAGCGAAGAAATTTTTTTGAGACAACGTGACAGGTGGTGCTTAAGCCCACAGTATCATATACTTTCTACCGCCGCCGTGGTGTCTAAGCCCACAGTATCATATACTTTACAGAGATTTATATTTACATACATAAATATTCATATATACATTTAAACAACTACTCGTATGTCACGATTATAAGCATTCACATTTATCATACAATCATCAATATGTATGACCCTAGCGGAAGTGAAACTCTCAGCTTTGAAAGCAGCGTCACGCCAACTATGGCTATAACAAATACTTGGTTAAAATTAAATCGGGGTTAAAATTTAAACTGTCATATAAACGACCTCCGTGGACGAGTGGCGGACGTACTGGTTGTCATGATGTCGCCATTTCTGAGGACCCGGGTTCGATTCCCGGTTTGAGTCAAGGTTGAAAAGTACTTTTTCTATATTGTCCCAAGTTTGGGTGCTTGTGGTACTTTCGTTATTTCCGGTTCCATAGTGCTTTAGCCACTAACAGTGGTATCAGGGCAATATATGTGATGCTGTCCCTATCTAAGTATGTATTTATCTAAGTATATATTAGACAGAGCTCTAGACGATTAAGTTCTTTCGACTCACCTTACACCGAAGTCATTTTATCTTTATTTTCTAGTCTACGATATAAATTGTTTAACTCACTGGAACGAGCCTTGCGATCGAACTCGGGTCTCTTGACTTCAATTCCGCTCGCCCAACCACTGGGCTATCGTGACTAGTTATTATTATATTTATTATTATCATAAACCTTATTCGCTTTCGCTTATAATATGAACGTACGATATAGGAACTATGCAGTTTTACGACGCGCCGCATTTTGACTGCGGTGCATTACAAACTCTCTACTTACAACTCTCACGAGGTCTTAATAGCCATCTTCCTTGCATTGTCACATGCTGCTTGCAGCCTATCGTTAACGCTTACTAATGCTTCGCAGCTGTGAAGTTAAGGATTGAGTTGAAAGTTAGAAATTTCCGGTAGATATCGCCAACGCTTAACGGACGAAAAAAGTAAAATAAATAAATGTCTTCACGCAATTCCCAATACAGGGGTAGACAGAGGTCTGGTCTAGACAATAAGTCCCTTCGAGCCACCTTCCATCGAACGTATTTTCGGGACAACGTGACAGCCCATCGCCGCAAATATCAACTGATGCGTATGATGCGACAAGTTGGCTCGGTGGTTAGAGCGATGCTGATTTATTTAATTTCTATTCAAATTAATTAACACTTAAGTTTTAGTCGACCGCCGTGGTCGTGAGCTTTGAGGTCTCAAGTTCGATTCCCGGTCGGGTCAATATAGAAATCATTTTTCAGGTCAGGTCAGGGTGGATGTGGTACTTTCGTTGTTTCTGATTTCCTATTACAAGTGCTTAATTACAATATTTGAACAATCTTGAAAGATTTCAATATCAAATTGAAGCAGACAGGTGATGGGCAGCAGCGTCTAAGGTGCCAAGTGTCTAATGCTACGGTCGTCGATGCACTTATCAAGGATGTTGAATATGGTAATTTTCCCTTATGAGAGGTCGTTTTACTGTAATGTACTTCTATATGACTATAAGTAAGTTAATCCTAAAATGAACGTAATGTACTACCACCTGCTTTCGAAAATGGATTTCGGTAATTTTTCTGCCTTTGTGTTTCTTTGATCTTCAGATTCTTTGGACTGTCTTCACACATGTCTTAATGGGTGGCGAGAGGTCCAGATAATATAGTTCGACCCATATTTGATCGGAGCTTATTTTGGAACAACATGACAGGTGGTGGCCGCCATATTTATGTCCAAGCCAACGATATAAATCGTTAATACATTTTTGAAAACCCATTGGTACGAGCCTACCACCTGGGGATAGAACTCGGGTCTATTTATACAAATTCCGATCACCCTACTATTCGCCTATCGTGACTCAAGTAAGTTAATCATAAAATAAACGTAATCTATATTTGAACGCAGGTGTCACAACCTTTTAAATATAGATTTCATTCCTTTTTTCTTAAATAGTTGGCTTGGACATATCGACGGCGACAGGCTCACCACCTGTCACGATGTCCCAAAAATGTTTTCCGTGCATCCACATTGGATTGAAAGGATTTAATTGTCTACACCTCTAGACAGAGGTGTAGACAATTGGATAGACATCCCAGTATGGAGAATGGCCTAAAGATTTTCTTTGATCTTCAGATTATTTAGACTATGAAACAACTCTTTCTAATCCTTACAGTAACCTACCCATTTTCATATTCGTTTCAACCATTCCATTTTAATCAGACTCATTGATAAAACGGTGTTGCAACAGTGCTCTGTAATGTTACAATGTTGACTGCACATAGCTTCGAACAGAACTAGTTAATTCGAAAGTTCAAGACGCGATTTCGTTATAAATATTAAGCTGAATGAACGAACTGTATGTGTGAGCAGATGTCGGCCAGTTCACCTTGGCCAATTTCTGGTACACGTCGCTGAAGAGCATGTGCTGCAGGTTGGCCGTGTCGTATGATTGTTTTGGGCATTACGCGGCGAAAACAATTAATTAAAAAATCAATAATAAACTTCACGCCATTCCCAGTACTGTAGTAGATAGAGGTTTAGACAATTTAGTCCTTTCGATTCACCTTTCATCGAAGACATTTTTTGAGACAATATGACGGTCGGTGTTGCTGTCTTTATGTTCAAACCAACGATATGAATCATACACAAGTTGTTTTAAAAATGTTTTGTCACAAGCCTACCACCTGGGGATTGGATTCGGGTCTCTTGACTAGAATTCTGATCACATCACCACTCGGGTGTTTCTGGTGCCTTCGTTGTTTTTGATTCCATAATACAAGTGCTTAAGCTATTTACTTTGGGATCAGAGCAATGTATGTGATGTTGTCCCCGTATAAATGTTAGTATACATACTATATGTATTTAAGCCAGCTAAAATCTAAGCCAACAGGGACAGGTATAAGTTTTAAAAGAGTTCTCTCTTTCGAATTTTCTACTTAATGTTCGAACTCCGATAGAATCATCCGATTAGAATTCATGTCACCCACGAGATCTATGTTCTTAATCATACATCACGATGACTCATCACCACACCTGCGACGGAGAAAGCTTCCAGACTGCGGAATTCTCTCGAACGTCATCCGTCAAGCGGAATGCGTATTTTAATAAAATAAATAAATAAATATTTTCACCGAATTGCCAATACAGGGGTAGACAGAAGTCTAGTCTAGACAATTATGTCCATTTGATCCTCCTTCCTCCGAAGATATTTTCGGGACAACGTGACAGGTGGTGAGCCATTCGCCGTCTTTATGTCCAAGCAAACGATATAATTCGTACATAAGTTTTTGAAAACCCATTGGTACGAGCCTGGCACCAGGAGATCGAACTCGGGTCTCGTGACTCGAAATTCCGACCCCCAACCACTCGACTATCGTGACTTTTTTTACGTATTTTAATATTCACACATATCCCAATACTAGGATAAACAGAGGTCTAGTCTAGACAATTAAGTCTCTTTGATCCTCCTTCCTCCGAAGATATTTTCGGGACAACGTGACAGGTGGTGAGCTTATCGTTGAAATTCGTATTATGTGAACATTTTTAATACATCATAGAATAAAGTTTGTTAGCCTGTATATAAGTTATTTGTATATTGACCTTAACGATTAACTATTTAGACAGCTGTATAATAGCCATGATAGCCGATTAGTTAGGATCAGAGTTTGAATCGGCGGATACGAGTTCTATCCCCGAGTAATGAGCTTTCATTTTCTACTCTTTTAGAGGAATGAGAATTTAAAGCCATTGATACGCTTTGTATCAATGGCTTTAACTTTAAACGGCGATAGGGCTTTCATAATCTTACACAGTCCCAAATAAGCTCCGTTTAAACGTTGGTCGAAAGGACTAAATTATATAATAGTTAGCTTTTTATTCTTATAAATTTACGTGAATGAAGTAAATACTTCAGCTTCTGTATGAATTAACCGCTACGACTGAGACAGAGCAATGCTTCGAACAATTGGCTTGAAGTAGAGTCCGAAGTATTGTGCTGCGTTAAGTCAACTTCGACATAAAACATAAAAAATGGGATAGAATAAAAAGACTCTTAAATATGAGTGGACATAAAAATAAATAATAAATATCTTTACGCCATTCCCAATATAAGTGGAGGTGGTATTGGAAATTGTGTGAAGAATAAAAAAAAACCTACAAATCTACAAACTTTGTATAGTATTGATCTTTACAATTCTTACAACCTTTAAATATAACTCGCTTCTCGTGATTTAGTTCATCTCTAAGGCAAATTCATGAAAAAAGAATATTTAATTTATAAATAAAAAAAAACTTCCAAAATGAGATCTTAGTAAACATTTAAATTTACCTAATTATTTGACACAACATTATTACATACATAATTATTTGACAAAAGAATTTTGAATCTATAAGATTCAAAATTCTGAACAGTACGAAGTTCGCTATAAATATAAATGTATGACATAATCAACTTAAAAGTTTTCTAGAAGAAATCACTTATAAGACTGCCATTTGCCTTGCCATAAAATATAAAAAAAAAGAAAATCTTTATGCTTTCACCGAAGACATTTGTTGATGAGATAGGGACAACATCACATACATTCCTCCGAACCCAATGTAAGATGCCAAAGCACTTGAGGTATGGGATCGAACTCGGGTCTTGACTCGATTTCCGTTCACCCAATCTCTTGGCTTCTGACTTCCTATGAAAAAATACATAAAAATGTTTAATTTAAGAAAAATATTATAATATAATATATATAAAAAATATCTTCACGCAATTCCCAATACAGGGGTAGACAGAGGTCGAGTCTAGACAATTAAGTCCCTTCGACCCACCTTCCACGCAAGATTTTTTCGGGACAACGTGACAGGTGGTGAGCCCGTCGCCGTCTTTATGTCCAAGCCAACGATATTCGTACATAAGTTTTTGAAAAACCCATTGGCACGAGCCTACCAACTGGGGATCGAAATCGGGTCTATTGACTCGAAATCCCAACCACCCAACCACTCGGCTATCGTGACTGTAAAATATTATAATAATCGAAAGATATGATATATCATAACGCAAACTAAATTTCATACTGCACATGATTCAGCATAATGTTTATAGATTCTATTTATATTAAAGTTCACTATAAATATATATAACCTGTCTATAAAGCATTACATCAAAACGTTTTTGAAACCCAACCACCGATTATAGAATCAAAGCCCAGGCATTCGGGAGTGCGCAGTGTAAACTGTACAAAAATATACAAAACAAAACGCGCACAAAAATCGTGCGGTTGCTTTTTGCTTCAAACATATCGCATAATGGAAAACCGAGCTAATAATGCAGGCGACAATCATCGCAATGAAACCCCACAGATTGTCACATGAAATGATACCATAATGCGCCTTCGTCTCGTTTTTTAGTGACATCAACATTTCTCGCTACAAAAACTGTCTGTTACTTTTTTATTGTTTTAGAGCACTTCCACACGGACGTCTTTTTGCAATTCTACACCTTTTTTACATACTCATACTTACATATAACTACATAATGAACTATAAAAGTTCACTGCAGGATTTAGGCCTGTCTTGTAAACTTGGCAAGCGAATTGGCAATCGTTCTACATTTGAATTAGTTCTGCACCGCTTCTACATTTTATCTCTGTTTAGCTTGATGGTTGATTGGTAAAGAATGCCATATGGCATTAAGTCCGTTACATACTACTTTGTCATTAAAGCTTAAATAAATAAATATATTCTATACGCCGATACAATACGGCTATCACATATTCATTGCATTGTATTTATGATGGACTTCAGATACTTTGGAATCAGAGCAATCTATGTGATGTTATGTATATATGTTTATTAGTTATCTTTTATTAAAATTAAAAGTCATGATAGCCGAGTTGTTGAGTGGTTAGAATTTTGAGTCAAGGGTACCCGAGTTCGATCGGTTTTTTAAAAACTTATGTACGAATTATATCGTTGGTTTGGACATAAAGACGGCGACGGACTCACCACCTGTCACGTTGTCCTGAGAATGTCTTCGGTGGAGGGTGGGTCGAAGGGACTTAATTGTCTAGACTAGACGTCTGTCTACCCCATGTATTGGGAATTGCGTGAAGATATTTATTTATTTAATTTAAAAAAATGTCATTAATTTAATGAGAATTAGTTTAGCTATTGTAAAAATTTTATAACACATAATTTTATGTATCTAATGCCGTCAAAATTATTGTTGCATGTGGCCTAGCCAAGGAGAATGTAATGTGTTCAACGTTATTCGGTTTAACTTTTTTTTTAAATTCACTTATTGACATATTGTTTTATATTATTTCTGGCTTTGTCTATGTTAAGCTTCGCTTACAGGCACAACTGACGGTTTTAATGTATCGTCGTGAGCGTTTCGATAATATATTGACGACCTCCGTGGACAATGGCATACACATCGATTTTCATGTTTTCGCCAGCTCTAAGGTTCCATGTTCGGTTCCCACCACAATGGGAAGGTACATTATTCTCTTCTTTTCAGCATATCAAGCGTTAATTGTTAACCATAGATCTCTCCTAAAATTTGCCACTGTGGACTTTAGACACCTACCCACCTTACCGCCAACTTAAGCCCTTGATTTCCGTCACTCCATTTTATGTGTGGTCGTCCTACACTGCTTAAGAAAGGTATATTCACGCCAGTGGAATTCTACCACTTTAAAAATTACTAAATTCTTTCAGTGTTAAGTAGCCAGTTAATAGATTCATTATTGCATTACTAGATTAGATTGCATTACTTTGGCGAAAATTCATTTTACTAAAGTTGTTACTAAAAAAATTACATTGCACCATTCCGCATGCAAAAATAAAAGGTATATTGCACCTTGTTCGAAGAGAAGAAGTGGGTCCGAAGACAAGAAATGCAGAACAGGTAACATATGCCTTTATTTTTTTCTTATAATATATATGAATAGTGAAATGTAACTGTTTAATAAAAACTTTAAAAGTAACTAGTAATTTATACATACAGTCTGTATATGCGCGAAGCGAAGCGATCTGTGTAAAGCATCTGTAGAAACAATAAAACACTACATCTCCTCTACATCTTTCGATTCACCTTCCACCGAAGTCAATTTTTTGGGATAATGTGATAGAGCCCGTAGCGGTCTTTATGTCCAAGCCAACGATATAATTCATACTTAAGTTTTTGAAAAACCCCATTGGTACAAACCTGCCACTTGGGGATCGTACTCGGGTCTCTTGACTCCGAATCCCAATCACCCAGCCACTCGGCTATCGTGACTTATATGATAATAATTTATTTATCTATATAACTAACATACATTACATTTATCGACTGTCATTTTTGTATCTACAACTACTTCGTAATGAGATTTGAAGCGTGCGAAAGGAACTCTGCAGGTAATCGCTCGTTAGTTTTTTAATTGTACATACAGATTTTGATTAATAAATTTATTGAACCTGTTAACTTACAGGTTTTGCACATTATTATTTATTTTAAGTAAATGTTAAATTAAAAACGTATGGAGATAAAAAACGGTCGGTGAAAAAGAAAGTTAATGGAAAATAGCTTCACGCCATTCCCAATACAAGGGTAGACAGATGTTTAGATAGTTAAATCCTTTCAACTCACTTTCCTAAGACATTTTTTGCGACAACGTGACAGGTGGTGAGCCAGTGGCCGTCTTTATGCCCAAGCCAACGATATGAGTCGTACATTTCAAAAACTTGAAAAAACCCATTGGTGCAAGCCTACCACCTGAGGATCGAACTCGGGTCTCTTGACTCGAATCACCCAACCACTCGGCTATCGTGACTTATATGGTGTTTGAGTGATGAAGTAAACTTTATAATGGATGAAATGAATCGATTAGCAGGAGAGCGAACGTCGTGACGAAGGTCGACTTAATAGATAAGGCCCCGAAAGGTCGTCGGTTCATTCCCATCTTGGTCGCCTTGGTCGCGCATAAAAAAAATATTAAAAACGCTATAGCCCATATATTTTAAGTTACTTTAATGCTTGGAGTTGATTATTTTATTTTATGTTTGCTTATGTGTTTATGTTTTCTTTTTTGTCATATATCCAGTGGAGAAACACAGAGATCATAACAAGAGGCTAATAGAGACTTTAAAATATCTTTTTAAATAATAATATAAACGCTGTTTTTCAAGGTGTCGTCGCTGAGGTCAGGTTTCGATTCCCAGACAGGTCAATTTAGATAATGTACAACTTTTTCTACATTTCCTCGGCTCTGGGTGTATATGGTGCCTACTTTGTTTGTCCTTTCAGAACACAATTGCTTTATTTTATTTACAATTCATACACATAAATGATCTATACATATATACAAATGCTTTAGCTACTAACTTTGGGAACAGAGCAATGAAATTGCTATCTATCTGTTTTCCTATGTATGTATGTTTGTAAGATGCGTGATGTTTGGTACTGCTGCCAATCCATTTATCGAGCATGAAGATCATGGCAAGATCTCCTAATAGCTCTCCCATAAATCCTCCTCCAAACTGAGTCCTTCAGTGGATATTAATAGGCCGGACATATGCAAAAAATCCAATAAAGGTACTCAACTCTCACTCCTATCGGCGGTCTCCACTAGCTGCCATTTTTTTATTTAAATAAAAAAATAAAAAATGTCAAGGCATTCACAAAACGAGTGAACTTAGTTAAGCTCTTTTTGTAAATGCGTTATTATAAAAAAAATTAAAACATAATATTATTGGAGTATCTTCAATTCTTTTCTATGTTTATTACATACACAATAAATATACTAATATTCTGTATTAAAAACATATTTCTGTATTAAGCTGAGATAAATATGTTAGTGTAATTTTTTGACCTTTGTTTCATGGCCGTAATAATTACAGACATTATGAACAAGTTCAGTGCAATGAACAGCGAAATTTGTTTGATTAACCGCCTCATACGAACGAGTTCAACGCGTCACAGTTGGTGTAAAGTATTTTAAATACCTACTTACTGCTTTCAAGGTTAATAACTTAAACGCTCCTTTGTATGATCCGGTGAAGCCTTTTTTCTTTAAATAACATATACACTTAGATACTACTTCACAAACATTACTCTGATCCCAAAGTAAGTAGCTTAAGCACTTGTGTTATGGAATCAGAAACAACGAAAGTACCACAGACACACACACCCGAGAATATGTAGACAAACTGATTTCTACTTTGACCCGACCGGGTATCAAACACGGGTCCTCAGAGCTGGCGATACCACTAAAACCGGTGTGTACGCCATTCGTCCACGGAGGTATTTGGAACTGTTAATCTATTGTCAAATTTATAATAGAAGCCTACAAACATACCTCTATGGAAGTAAAACTTCAATGTAATTAAATAACCCATCTCCATTGTAAATTTGGGAGACTCCTTCTCTTTCTTTGTTCTTCAGAGAATGCTAATTTGCATTGAGTCCTCCCTTTGTAACCTTATTTTAAGGTGAAACAATGAAGTCTCTAAATAAATATTTTGTCTCTAAATAAATAATAATTTTTATATATATATATATATATATATATATATATATATATATATATATATATATATATATATATATATATATATATATATATATATATATATATATACATATATAGGGACAACATCACATATATTGCTCCGATCCCAATGTAAGATGCTAAAGCACTTGAGGTATTGGAATCGGAAACAACGAAGGCACCTCAAACACCCAGACCTAAGAAAAAGTGGTTTTTCTACATTGATCTGACCGGGAATCGAACCCGGGACCTCAAGATGGCGGCACCTTGAAAACCGGTGTTTACGCCACTCGTCCACGGAGGTCGTCCGAGATAAATGTGTGCAGATGAAGATGTGCGGGTGAGCTAGTGTCGAAATATACATAGCGGCATCACCGAGTGTATTATATGTTAATGTGTTTGTCTATATATTCTTGATTTATGTATTGTTATATAAATTATATTTATATTATATGTAAAAGTATTTGTAAGTATGTATGTTTATGTAGAAGACTGACTATTTTATAATTAGATTGATTATTATTTTGGTTTTAGTTTCAACTCTTTTATTTTTTTTCTTTTGCTTTGTTGGACGTGCATCAAAATTTCACCATAAGGTTAACTCATAGAAAATGCATAAAAATAGATAGATAAACAGTCTATTATAGTCCCTGGTAGTCTCTCGTCCAGGAGTAAGTTGCAGTAATGTGCCCTGATAAAAAAGTCAATGTGATATAACTTAAATTATTTCTATACATGGCCACCAGTCTCGCGAAAGACAGTTGTACTAATTCGTTACAACTTTGATTTGTTCCGCGACTCACAGCCGGGTTCACGTCAAAGGTCTCGACCTTTGCCACCCGTTGGCGATGCAGTCTACTAAATCTAATTGCTAATTCAACACAAATTGATTCTTTTGTTATTTTGAACAGTACTACAGTACTGTACTGCTTATTGTCTGAATAAGTAGTTTTTTCTTTTTATCTTCACGCATTATCCCGGTACAGAGATACCGGAGCTTATTTGAGCTTATTTGGGATAACGTGACAGGTCGCCAATTAACTAATGAATGAATGAAAAAATATTAATTCAGCAGTACAAAGTAAAACATAATACACATAATTACAAATACAAAAAACCGATACAATAAATGAAAAATACAAATTAAAAAATTCATTCAAAATTACACTCTAATGAATCGCTCGTGCTGAAAGGGGGATGCTGAGCGAGGATAATCTTACTCAGTGCTGATTATCAGCTAAATAGCCTACGCACTGGCGACACGAACGTCGCGTAGTGCTCACTTTAATAAGCATAATGCATAACATTGCATTATGCTTTTAAAAGTGAGCACTACAATATACTTATGAAAGTGAACACTATAATATACTTACATACGACATTTATATCAACATTCATGACCCGAGGATGAACATTCATATTCATCACACAAATATGGGTCCCTAACCGATTTCGAATCCAAGGAATGTTCACTAGTTGGCAGTGTTGTAGTATTCACTAGTAGCATTATCGTCTGAACCTGAAGTTAGAATCGTATCGCACTTATCGCATGTAACAGCCTAACCCATTTGACGCTTATAACATTACACAAGTAATACTTTCAAAGAACTATTAGCCAATTTCTTTGCCGAATTTCGAGCATGAGTGTAAGTGCATTTTTGTCAGTTGGAGATGTTTACCACGCTATCTGTTGATAGACATCGTTATATACTTTGTCCTTATTCTATATCCCCTTAGTCACCTGTTACGAATTCCACGAGAAGAAAGTTGGTAAATTCTGACGCCGATCACAATGTATCACTTAGCTACTGTTTTGGGTCTGCTTAAGTTTGGCGATTACGCGTTACCCCGCTATCTATTGGTGACCATAGCTAGTTTTAAGGTTTTTGACCATGAATCTATGAATATGAATCTTTTTTTCTATGGCTATAAATCCTACGGCGTTAAAGTAGCAGGAAAATTCTGACACCGATTCCACATAATTCTTAAAGAGTAAAGAATCAAATTCAACAACAATCCGCGAACAAGTTACTTAATGAGCCAAGCAGTTACATTCTAATTGTAGGTTATACCGCCAAATTTACGATTCGACCAACTCTTACTGACCACGGACCCACCTGTGGGAAAATTGTTAATCGCGAGGGCTCGTGAGTCGGGCGACCTTGACGTGCGCTTGCGCAGGTCCGCGCCGCACCTCCATTTCAGAACACTCGATTAGTAGCCCTATCGAAATACAGATCGGTGCCGGTTTTAATCGATAAATTCCTTAAAAACACCATAGTCAATTTTCGTTAAATAGTGCAATGTAATAAAAAATGAACATCATAATAAAAAATAATTACTTTTAAATGTCAAAGTCGAGTTTCGCGTTTATTATGTGGCTTGAGATCAGAGGGAGTCGAACGAATGAGTGAAGATAATATACAATGCGAAACTTAACAATAAAATGGATCCACGTAGGCTGACACTAACTTTTGAAGAAAATGTGAGCAAAATGCTCGAAGAGGGGATGGTCAAGAGTATTGGGACACCACGACATGCATGTGTGAAGAAACCCATGAATTTGAAAGAAAAGAAAGAGAAGAATGAAAAATTATAGCTTGTAAGGATCGTTAAACTTGGCGATCTGATCTCTCTGGCTACTCCATCCGAAGTTATTCGTGAAAATATAATTAAATAAGATCCACAAGAATTAAGATTACATTATGACTTAATTCTTAATATATTTAAACATATAGAATAAAAATTAATATTTATTTATAATAATGAAAATTTTATAAAAATCAATAGCCACGGTAGCCTAGTGATTGAATGATCGGGATCAGGGGACTCGAGTTCAATCTCTAGGAGGAAAGCGCGTACTAATGAGTTTCCGAAACTTATGTGCCTTTTTTGTGTTATAGTTTTAATGTTTTGTGTCATAATTAAATTTTGGTTGTAGCTATAAATAAACTTCTTTCTTTCTTTAGTCTGTAGTTACTGGTAGTCATTTCCATGTTCGGAACTTTATCCTTACTAGCCTCAACATCCTCGGCTAATTTACACTACTTAAGCAAATGGTGAAAAGGTGGCTGGTTCTTTTTCCACACGAAGGTAACACAACCAGCATTCTTGGTACTACGTTAAGAGGAGTAGGGCTGTACGATTATTGTTATTTTAAATTTAATTATTGTCGTAAATATTTAATAAATATATCATAAATAATGCCATTTTAAAATATATTTTTTTTTGTTCCAGGTTTGTCCATTGTCGCATTCTGATGTTGTTTGAAAACAAACTTAGTAAGTAAATACAGACTTAGTCGTAAGAATCAGCACACTGCAATGTCTGCAGCTATGAGTACGATGTGTTGCGCGTATGATATGCGCGTTCGACTAGTATTGTTACTTGGAGTGCCGATAAATGTGAAAATTTCTGTGAAATATTTCTTTCTTTCTCCTGTTTCTTCTCCGTTATAGGAACCTCATTACGAAACGGTGGTAGATTAAAAATTTACGATCGATGGATGTAATGTATGTTGCTTATATCGATAAATAAATGATTTGATTTGATATTAATTGTTCTAATTACAAAATATTTAGATTTGATATTCGACACTGCAATTAATTTGAATTTTTTTTTACTTTGACAGGTCTCATTGACTACCATATTTTATTTACTTACTTACTTATCTTCGCGTATAGTCTCTGACGGGATAGCCAGTGAGAACAGATCGCAAAGTTTCACAATCCTTACAAACCACTTTCGTTACATTCAAAATTATCACTTTGTTCATTCAGGCACGTCTAGGCATCCGAGTACCCATGACAGTAGGCTTAAAAGCCTACTGTCAAAGTCTAATTTGCTCACATGGTTAAGCAATTGATCTGGGCCTGTCACCATGTTTTATTTTGTTATTTTTAACAATTTTACTTTTAAATTTTTAAACTTAATGGGAAAAGGAAAATGTTTTTAGTATTTATGTATTTATATTTTTTGCACACTGCATACTTAAACCATTAATAAATTATGATTTTATAAAGTTTTTCTTTTACAAATTCCTTCAACCTCACTTTCTGAGATTCTGTTCTAGAAACGTACAAACCACCTCACGAACGAGTTACGTACTCTATGGAGTCTAGTTACTTAAGTTACAAACTTGTGTTAAATTCTGGTATTACGTTATGACTATTCTTATTAAAATTATTATAAATAATAAATAAATATCTTCACGCACTTCCCAATACAGGGGTAGACAGAGGTCGAGTATAGACAATTAAGTCCCTTCGACCCACCTCCCACCGAAGATATTTTCGGGACAACGTGACAGGTGGTGAGCCCGTCGCCGTCTTTATGTCCTAGCCAACGATATTCGTACATAAGTTTTTGAAAAACCCATTGGTACGAGCCTACCAACTGGGGATCGAACTCGGCTCTATTGACTCGAAATTCCGACCACCCAACCACTCGACTATCGTGACTTTTTTATACTCGGCTATCGTGACTTTTATATTAAAATTATTAATGTTTTAAATACTTTACTTTATCCACCGTTGCCGTGTGGCAACTGCGTTAGAATATTGCCACTCCCTTCTTCCGGTGGGTTTCGTAAGAGGCGAATAAGGGAAATAGATAATCATAGCTAAAAAATATCAGACCAAAATAATCTGATCAAAGATGGGCAGCAGTGCCTGAGGTGCGAATGGTCTGGTACTGCGATCGCCAATCCGCTTGCCAAGCGTGGCGATTATGGCAAATCCTTCCTATGGGAGAGGCCTATGTCCTAAAGTGGGCTTCAGCAGACCGTTGTGTATGTATGTATATATGTATGTATCCATCATACTGTTCGTCAGTTACTTACAGCGGCCTCGGGAATGGAAACATTGATATAGTCGACATCATTTGTCACAGTTCCGTGACGTTCTGAAATTTGTTGAAGTTTGTGTTGGTAGTTAGACAATTATATTTAAGATATAGCAAGAAAGAAGACAGACAAGCTGTTTATTTGACGTCACAATAATAATATTAAATACAAAAAAAAGTCGAGACAGTGGTTGGGTGGTCGAAATTTCGAGTTAAAACACCCGACTTCGATGCCCAGGTGGCAGGCTCGTACCAATGGGTTTTTCAAAAACTTATGTACGAAATAAAAAAAAGTCACTATAAATAAAAGTCACGATAGCCGAATAAAGTCACGATAGCCGAGTGGTTGGGTGGTCGGAATTTCGAGTCAAGAGACCAGAGTTCAATCCCCAAGTGGCAGTACCAATGAGTTTTTCAAAAACGTATGTACGAATTTCATCGTTGGCTTGGACATAAAGACGGCGACGGGCTCACCACCTGTCACGTTGTCCCGAAAAATATCTTCGGTGGAAGGTGGGTCAAAGGGACTTAATTGTCTAGACTAGACCTCTCTCTACCCCTGTATTGGGAATTGCGTGCAGATATTTATTTTATTTTATTTAATGTACGAAATATATTGTTGGTTTGGGCATAAAGACGACAACGGGGTCACCATCTGTCACTTTATCCCAATACATCTTCGGTGGAAGGTGGCTCTAAACGTCTTAATTGTCTAGAACTCCTACCCCTGTTTTCGAATGACGTGAAGATATTTTGTTTTATAATATTACGCACAATCAAATGTAGATACATAAATGAGATAGAAATGTATAATGTGGACTCGTTTCAAGAAAGCCGCGACGTGAAACTGCACAACGCCGTCGATGTCGCTTTGATTTCTAATGAACACTCATTACCAGATGCCTTCGCTACATCTGGAGGCTTAGTTTCGAAATCTTTCGTTTCACAGTAAAAAGGTGGACTAATGCCTGTAAATATGTAGGTTAATATTGTAATAGTTCATGAGTAGCCTAATATTGTGATTAGTGAGTTTAATACTCACGATAGCCGAGTGGTTGGGTGATCGGAATTCGGGTCAGGAGACCCATGTTCGATCCACAGGTGCCAATCTTACCAATGGGTTTTATATAAAACTTTGTATGATTTACATGGTTCGGTGGACATAAATACGGCGACAGGCTCATCGTCGAAAGCAATTAATTGTCTAGACCTCTGTCTGACCCAGAATTGGAAATGACTTGAAGATATTTTTTTATAATAGCGATTAGAGTGAGAGTGATAGTGTTATAAAGCTCTAAGTAAAGTCTATACTAAACCTATTTATCCGAGGTATGCCAAAACTGCCTTACGAAGAGCATGTGAGTAAATTTCTCGAAGGGGGGAGGATCAGGAGTACTCGAATGCCTAGACATGCATGTATGAAGAAAATTATAAATCTAAAAGAAGTGAAAGAGAGTATGGATGTATTTAAGGATTATGCACTTGGCGATATATTCTCTCTGGCTACCCCGATAGCGATTGTTCGCCAAGATATGTAAGTAAGTAATTCTTTCCGTGGGTAAGAGTCAGCTTAGAGAGAAGCTTTTTAAATTAGCTTTAGACAGATGGTGGGATAAACACTAGACCGAAAGATTAGCCTATAGGTCAACGATGGGCTTCTCTCAAATGTAGAAGAATGATCTGAGCTTGGTAACGTCTTACACGGAGCAGCGTCTTGGCTTGCGTCTTGGCAATATCTATTTATTTCGAGGCCAAGTAAAGTACTTGAGCTGAAATAAAAAAAATATCTTTTTTTATTATTTCTCAGGCGACCCGATATTCGTATTGGTAGCGACCCTGCCTTCGAAGCTAAGGGTTGCGAGTTCGAATCCCACAACGGGCAAATAATTGTATACGTAAATATTTGTCTATGTAAATAAACATATGTGTATGTATATTGTACCGTTAGCTGAAAAGTTTATCGAAAATACTTCATAGTCTAGACTGACCTATGCGAAGATATATAAAGAAATTTCTCCGACGGAAAGGTTTCTTCACTGTCCTTCACCGTCAAACATGTGATAAATTAATAAACACTTGACAATAATTGTCCTGTACTGTGGGCTGAGACGTCTGAGAAGAAGAGTTATGGCGATTATGGGAAATAAAAAAACCCTACATAAGAGAAAGAAAGAAATATTATTCAAACACGCCACATATGAAAATGGGATATGGAACTATTAATTCTTACGCTGCTATAACTTTAGCAAATCCATAAACAAATCATTACAATTAATAAACTTTCTTCGCTTAAAGCGAAGAAAGTTTATAAATAAAAAATAAACATCTTCACGCAATTGCGTGAAGAATTGGGAATTCCCAATACAGGGCTAGACAGAGGTCTAGTCTAGAGAATTTAGTTCCTTTGAGCCACCTTCTACCGAAGATATTTTCGGCACAACGGGTCAGGTGGTGAGCCCGTCGCCGTCTTTATGTCCAAGCCAACGATATAATTCGTACATAAGTTTTTGAAAAACCCATTAGTACGAGCCTGCCACTTGGAGATCGAACTTGAGTCTCTTGACTCGAAACTCCGAACACCCAACCACTCGACTATCGAGACTTCTTCGAAGAAAGTTTTCAAACATATTAAACAAATAATAGCTACATTGAACAAATTGATCATGGTAGAGGCAAGCCGTGGAAAATCTATATTTATTAGACAAATAGAGGAGCGACGGGCACGGACAAATATCACGTATGCAGTGAAACAAGTTGCGGTATGTGTTAGTGTGTCACAAGGTCGTATGCTGGGCCCGCTGCTATACCATGTGGATGACAAATTATCTTTGTATTTTAATATCTATACTCTTAAGTTGATTTATTAGACTTTCACTTTTCAATTATTCATTATGTTAATGTAATTATTAATGTTTTTAAATTAACCATAATAATTACGTGTTGTACACATACAAGCCGTAATTATTATGGTAATTGGGGGTATCAATAGATGGAATGGAATTCTCTCATAGATAATTATAAATTTTTGTGTGTTATTTAATTTTATTTGACTCTTTTCATTCAATGAAATTCTACGTAGTCATGATAGCCAAGTGTTTGGGTGATCGGAATTTAAATCAAGAGACCCGAGTTGTATTCCCAAGGTCGCAGGCACATGCCAATGGGTTTTTCAAAAACTTTAGTACGATTTATATCTTTGGCTCTGGCGTAAACACGGCGATAGGCTCACCACATATCACGTTGTCCCATTGAATGTCTTCGGTAAAAAGTGGGTCGAAAGGATTTAATTGTAAAGACCTCTATCTACTCTTGAATTGGGAATGGCGTAAAGATATTTTAAAATACTTTTCATTTAATTTAACTACTGTAAATGACATTTCTTATGTACACAGTCAGGTCATAAGTATTGTCACACAGTAAAAACTTTTCTTTTAGAATGCTGGCCACAAAAAAGTTTATTGAACTCGAATTTAGAAAATAAAACTGTATACTTTTTAGAATTTTATCAATTTTTAAATATGGAATGGACGCTTAAAGAAGACCGTGTTGCAGTTATTGCGTTGCATCGTTGCTGTTACGCGCCAATTCAAATTTTTGACATACTGAAAAATTTGAATATAACCAAAAGATTCGTTTATCGTACCATCAAACTATACAATGAAGACTCTAGTATAGATGACAGGTCAAGAAGTGGTCGCCTTCGGTCTGTTAGGACTCCAGTAGTGATAAAAGCTGTGAAGGCGCGAATTTAAAGAAATCCCAAACGTATGTAGAAACTGTTGGCCCTTCAGATAGGGTTAAGTAGAACCACTGTGAAAAGAGTGTTAAATGAAGACCTAGTGATTCGGGCATATCGAAGAAAAACAGGACTTCGTTTGAATGCTCGTCTATGGACCTGAGACTGAAGAGATGCCGTGCTTTGTTGAAGCGGTACGCGGGAAAAATTATTGGGAAATTCTTTTGGGATGGAAATTTTTTTTACCGTAGAAGAGATCTACAACAAACAAAATGATAAGGTGTACGCACAGAGTAGTGAAGAAGTGAGTAACCGTATTCCGCGTGTCAAAGGAGGTAATTTCCCATCCTTGCTCATGGTATGGTTGGGACTTTCTTATTGGGGCTTATCAGAGGTACATTTTTGTGAGAAAGGTGTAAAAAAGAATGTAGTTGTGTATCAAAATACAGTCCTGACTAACCTTGTGGAACCTGTTTCTCATACCATGTTCAATAACAGGCACTGGGTATTCCAACAAGATTCGGCGCCAGCTCATAGAGAGAAGAGCACACAAGACTGGCTGGCGGCGCGTGAGATCGACTTCATCCGGCACGGAGACTGGCCCTCCTCCAGTCCAGATTTGAATCCGTTAGATTACAAGATATGGTAACACTTGGATGAAAAGGCATACTCAAAGCCTCATCCCAATTTGTAGTCACTCAAGACATCCTTGATTAAGGCAGCCGCCGATATTGACATGGACCTCGTTCGTTTTGCGATAGACGGCTGACCGCACAGATTAAAGGCCTGTATTCAAAATCACGGAGGTCATTTTGAATAAACTTTAGTGTCATAAGAATCTATGTTTTGTTAAGTTCATTTTGGTATATAAATAGTTACACAATGAATAAACTTGTTTTAATTATTTTATATTAAACATGTGACAGAATTTATGACCTGACTAGGTATAACGCCTATCTAGATAAACATGGAATATAAAACGCCATCTAGACGTTCAATATTCGCCAAATCCGTACTCTGATTTGCGTGATACCAATGTATAGATATCTGGTGACGGGCAGCAATGAGGTGCTCGCCAGCCCGCTTGCCAAGCGTAGTGATCATGGTTAATCCTCCTTACGGAAAAGGACTTTGTCCTGCAGTGCGCGATTACGTATGTTTGGGCGTCATGGATCTTGAGGGCATCATCGGGCGGATTATTATTGTTGTATAATCTGTATATACATTTGTTGCAAAGAGAAAAACACTAAAATATATCCACCCCATTCCCTATATTGGGGTAGATAGGGGTCTAGACAATTCAATTTAAACTTCCCCTTTCGACCCACCTTTCACTGAAGAGATTCTTTGGAACAACGTGACAGGTAGAGAGCCTGTCGCCGTCTTTATTAATTTATTTATTTATTTATTTATGTATACTTTATTGTTACACCAAATGGATAACAATAGGCGGACTTAATGCCTTTTGGCATTCTCTGCCAGTCCACCCAGACTTTACGTCCAAGCCAATGCTATAAATCGTATATATAGTTACAATCCTACCTCAGGATCGAACTCGGGTTCCTTGACATGAATCCGATCGCCCAACCACACGTCTAGTGTATTTGAGTCAAACTATTAAGGTTGAAATGATAAAAATATGTAAATTAGTCGTTCTAAATTATTTAATAACGTATTTTAAAAAATCTCATGAATATTTATAAGTTATAACAAATCGCTTAGCCCTTCAAAATGGATGTTTGTTTGAACAATTGGGAAACGCGGACCGGTACCCATTAGCGCGACCCTGTGACACACAGACAGACGGGTTTACAATTCATTAGACGGTAACAGTCAGTCAGGCCGACGGTGCTTGCTACGGAGGGTCTCATATTCATATCAGATACAACATGTAATTACTTTAGCCATCTTCTTTGGGATTAGAGCAATGTATATGATGTTCCTTTCTATGTATTTATTTATTATATATATCTTCACGCCATTCCCAATACAGGGGCAGACAGAGTCTAGACAATTAAGTCCATACGTCCCACCTTCCACTGAAGATATTTTCGGGACAACATTACAGGTGGTGAGCCCGCCGCCGTCTTTGTGTCCAAGCCAACGATATAATCGTACATAAGTTTTTTAAAAAATCCATTGGTACGAGCCACCTGGGAATCGAACTAGGGTCTCCTGACACGAAATTCCGATCACCCAATTAACCACTCGGCTATCGTGACTTTTTTTTCTTTTAGTTATTGTTATCTATGTATAAGTCACAATAGCTTATTGGTTGGGTGATCGAAATTCGAGGCAAGAGACCCGAGTTCGATCCCCAAGGCTTGTATCAGTGGGTTTTGTTCAAAGACAATATGACATAAAGACGGCGACGGGCTCACTACGTGTCACGTTGTCCTAAAAATGTGTTTGGTGGAAAGTGGCTCGAAAGGACTTAATTGTGCAGCGATCAGGATAATTAACTCCTACTATTGGGAATGGCGTTAAGATATATGTTTTATGTCGCGGATTTGTAAACGGGAGCAGTTACACGAGAGCACCTGTTTTATCTCGTAGTATCCGCTGTACCGTAATTTACATGCATATCTAATCATCTGGTCTCGTTCGCACCAGCGCAATCAGAGCGTGTACACTTCTACACATGTGCTGGTTTAATTTTGTATATATGTATCTTTAGACCATGGTTTTGCTGTGACATTACGCTTTAGGAATACATACATACATACATACATAGGGACAACATCATTAACTTTTTTCTGTTCCCAAAGTAACCAGCCAAATCACTTTTGTTATGGTATCAGAAACAACTAAGGCACCACAAAACCCAAACCCGAGAAAATGTAAAAAAGTTTTTTCAATATTGACCCGACCGGGAATCGAACCCTCAGAGAGACACCTTAAAAACCGGTGTGTGCGCCACTCGTCCATCGTAGTCGTGATAAATTTCTTAGCGCTTCAACTTATGACAACTGAAAAATAAACTCTTACGTGCATCGATACAATCTTGTAATTATTCAAAATTGTCTACGGAATTGTTACTTTCACATCAGTTGCGAACTATAATTATTTTAAACAATTTAAACCACATTCATCATAGAGAACAATATCATTAGGGCGTGTTCACACGCGCGCAATCACCGGCGTGTTGTCACCGATAAGCTGGTGTAACATCGCCGATCCGCCATCTTGTGATGGCGGACGTTCTCAAGATGGCGTATCGGCACGGAAGCGCGGGCACGGCAAATAATTTTCCGCGTCCGTGGCCGCGTAGACGGATAACTGTTGATATATTAATGATGGCCCCTAGTGAATGCTGGATAGTGCCAGGAGGAGCTACAAATTCGAACGCTTTTAAACAGATTAACGCTCATTAGAGTCCCTAATAAAGCTTTATTAGGTTTTTAGACCTTCGTTTTCTAGTTACGTACACTAGACGTTTCTAGTTAGTTAGACGTGTCTAGACGTTTTTCTAGTTTCGTACGTAGTTACGTACATATTTGACATCATACGAACTAACAATAATACAACAATACATACATACATAAATAAAGACTACATCACATACATTGCTCTGATCCCAAAGTGAGTAACTTAAGCACATGTGTTATATAATCAGAAACAACAGAGGTACAACAAACACCCAGAACCGAAAAAATGTAGAAGCGTTTTCTATATTGACCTGACCGGGAATCGAACCCGGGACCTCAGAGCAGGCGACACCATGAAAACCTGTGCGTGCGCAACTCGTCCACGGAGGTCGTCTTACGCTTTGCAAGATTTATGTTCTCCTGATATGTTTTATTACTTACTTAAATCATTAATATTACTTTTATTGTACTATCTATACGTTTATTACTACAGTATAAATAGTAATAACTTATGTACGATTAATATCGTTGAATTGAACATAAAATCGGCGATAGGCTCTCCCTTTGTAACATTGTCTCAAAATAAGCTCCGGTAAAATGTGTCGAAAAGACAACATTTTCAAGACCTCTGGCTACCACCGTATTGGGAAATGCGTGAAAAATCTAACACCTGTATAAAGATAATTTTGTATCCGTGGTCAAACAAAAAAACATCTGACTATTGACTTAAGACTCACCTCTGGTTTTCGTCGTTCAAAAATCATAAACCAAAACACTAACGGCTTAACTTGCGAATGTTAGTCAGCTAATGCTTAACACCTGCTCGGTACCTGCGAGGAATACCGCTTGCGGACGCAACATTGCGCCTCCTACCTCAATAACTTACCGTCTAACGATAACTCGTATTAATCTCTATTTATTGGTCTCTCTGTATTGCCGCTCGCGCCGTAAGCTGTAATTTTAATGAACAAGGGATAAATACACATTTTGTCTTATCCAGTTGGGAGACAGGTTGCATTTTTTCGATTTTATTATAGAGATGTTTTAGATAGCGGTGGAACGTAACTACAATGTTGTTGTTTATAAGTAGGCGCCCCCCGCGGCTTTGTCCGTCGTTTAATACAACGCAGAACGCTAGTTATTTTTCTAAAATAAAAGTAGGCTTAACATCAGCTATCTACAAATGAAATTGAGAGAGAAATTGGGTTTGGAATTAAAGACACTTCGACTTTATTTATAAGTACTTGCCAAGCGTGGCGATTATAGCAAACCCTTCCTTACGGGAGGGGCTTATGTCCTATTGGGGATTTTTAGGGGCCGTTGTATACTGTATATATGTATGTATTTCAAGAATAAATTTTTCAAGAATTAGATTTAGAAAGAGCAAGGATCGTGATGGCCAAGTGATCAAAAAGCTGTGTGACTAGCTTTCAAAAAAGAAGCTTGACACAGGTTCGATCCTCAGGCCGCCACTGAAATTTTTAATAGCAATTATATGTGCTGAATTTACTAGCATTACGATAAAGGAAAACACCGTAGGACCTGCACGTTACAATAGTCAGGTTTAGATTTATCTTAGTTCTTGGGAGTGAAACACAACTTGAGTTAGAAGTATACATACTATGCCATAATTATGGAATAGGAATTCCTATAGGCGGATGTCGCCAACGCCCTTAAGAAGCGTACGAAAGACAGATTTAAGATTTCAACCAATTACGCATTAGTTGAAATGATATGGAGCCTCGCAGATAAGTGCTTCGCCACAAGACATTACTTCACTTTGTTTTATATATGTTTTCACTTTTACTTATCGCTTTTCGAATTGTCTAATAATAGTATCTAATATGTGAGTAGAATGTAAGTAGGTATAAGTACATGCTTCAGTGCCTGCTGTGTTTTCATTTAACTAATGAGGCAATTTATTTTGTTTACTTTTGTTGTGTATTGTATTTTGCTACGCCGCAATTGCACTCATTGGTTTTTTTTTTATAGAAAAGGGAAGCAAACGAGCAGGTGGCTCACGTGATGGTAAGTGATTACCGCCGCCCATGAACACCCGCAATGCCAGAGGCTTAGCAGATGCGTTGCCTCCCTTAGAGTGCCCCCCTCCCCAAACTTGGGGGAAGGGGGTGTGTGGGCCACCGTACCTGCACTCACCAGACGAAACGCAGAAGTTTGTTAGACTTCTACTTCACGTCGGTATTCTGTGAGGTCGTGGTACTTCCCCGGTCGAGCCGGCCCATTCATGCATCAACAAAAGCTGATGGGTGGGTCTACCACTGGTAAAAAATACCTAACTTCACTATTGCTATGGGTTGGATGATCGTGTCAAGAGTGTAATACCCAGGTGTAAGGCTCGCACCAAAGGGTTTTTAAAAAATTTATGTACGATTTATATCGATGGCTTGGACATAAAGACGGTTTTGTTAAAAAATGTTTTTGTAAAAGATGGTTCGGAAGGACTTAATTGTCTAGCCCTCTCTACCCCAGTATTGGGAACGCCGTGAAGATTTTTCTTTAACTTAGTAAATATATTAATAAATAAAATTATCATGGCATCCTTCTACACCCCCTTTCACTACAATAATTTCATTTAACATCGTACGAAATTAATAAACAAGACTATATCGTTTGTGCCACAACCAAGTTTCTACACATAAATAACTGTTACAAAATACTTAATGATACAAGGAGCCATCTCCAGTACAATTATGCGATTTAAAATCATTTTCCAATATCGGCGGCTCGCCCTCAGCACCAGTATACTACATTACTGTTAATATAACTCGTTTTATATCAATTATTAACCGATGCACCGCTGGCTTGGTAAATTGCAACGAGGAAGTGTATTGTGGCGATATTAAACGTCAGCTCTGCCATTATAACGGTTATATTAAATTATAACATAACTATCGGTTAATTGTCCGGACTGAGAGTTTTGTAATTAATATTTTATAATAAATAAATACATTGATAGAGACAACGTCATATACATTGATCACCAAGTAGCTAAAGCACTTGTGTTATGGAATCGGAATGAAAATATCACAAACTCCAGGACTCGAAGCAATGTAAAAAAGTGGTTTTCTACAGTCCGGGAATCAAACCCGGGACCTCAGAGCATGCGATACCTTGAAAATCGTTGTGTACGCCACTCGGCCACGGAGGTCGTCAGTAATAATGGATTTACAACAGAGTTTATAATCTATATATAAATAAAAACGAAAGGTCGAATGACGAAATCCCAAAAAAGATTTGACCTATTTTTTATGCAATTTTTATTGATTTTAAAGCATATTAGTTAAGCTATTATTTATGCTATTTTTTATTGATTTTAAAGCATATAAGTTATGCTGAACTTTGGTAATTAAATTAAAGAGAAAAAACGTATCAAAATTTCAACTGACACGGGCGGGATTCGAACCCGCGATCTTTGCCGTACCATGGTAAAGGTGTGACCTATAATGGTTACATTTAAAACAGATGGTAAAATGTGGTGTGTAAATTTATATTGAACTATGTGATTTTTGGGTTAAGAAGAATCGTGGACGCAAAGTAACGGCGATGGACTCAATACGTCTCGTTGTCCCAAATAAACTACGTTAAAAAGTGGATCACTATAGCCGAGTGATTGGGTGGGCGGAATTTAGAGTCATGAGACCAGAGTTCGATCCCCAGGTGGCAGGCTCGTACCAATGGGTTTTTCAAAAACTTATGTACGAATTATATCGTTGGCATGGACACAAAGACGGCGGCGGGCTCACCACCTGTCATGTTGTCCCGAAAATATCTTCAGTGGAAGGTGGGTCAAAGGGACTAAATTGTCTAGACCAGACCACTGTCTACCCCTGTATTGGAAATTGCGGATGTTCTCGCTTAAAAACTAAGACAAATTAACGCCATTCGCATGCGTTATCTTAGCGAATCGTCTTTGTTTTCTCTTCCACTGTCCAAATTTTGCATCAATTGAATTCGTGCATGGCTAGAGGCGCGCCACACGTGTGGTGGCGTGCGCGCTGCGTCTGGATGCGGTAATTACCATAAAGAAAGTCGGTCCGCGTCATCCGTTTCACCAGCAACGGAGAAAATAATTGACCGTACGCTATGCACTTTTGCCTTCGTTATACCTGGATAAATTGTAGCTATGAATGCCGAGTGGTTGCGTGATCGGAATTCAGTTAAGAACCCGAGTACGACTCCCAATTGTTAATTATTTTGTTAGTAATGATAATAGAAAGTAATAATGATAACACCATTATTATTATATTCGAAACTAACGTACGATTTGTGTCTTTGGCTTGGACACTAAGATGGCGACAGGATCATCACCTTGTCCCAAATAAGGTGAAGTATGGGTCAAGATGACTGACTTGCCACGTTTCCAAAATGATCTCTGGTGAAATGTGGATCGAAGTAACTTAATGGTCTGGATCTCTGACTTAAAACTGAAAGACAGAATATAACAAAAACCCAAGCTACTAGTAAAATTAGTTCTTTCAAACTTTGTTTCTTACCATATTATAACGCAATTAACATTGAGTTTATTTTAGATATCACAGTAAAGATGTTCATTATTTTTTTTAAATATCCAAATATTTCTAGGCTGCTAAGAAGAATGCTGAGATATATTAATACGGAAATTGTCACGGTCAGAGTATAGGAAATTAAGATTTTCTAAGGTAGTTTTTAAATGTTTTACCGTATCGAATTCACCGTAATAACTCAATGATCAATTATTATTTATTATTTATTTAATGGAACAGAGTCGCCAGGGTTCCGATCCCAGTACCAGCAAATTCAGTTTTGTCCGGTTTGCTACGAGGTGAAATAAATAACACTGTGTGGCATCGATGAAAAAATATATGGTATTCATGCCGCGTGTGTTGTGGGAGATGACTAACAGAAAACCTTTGATTTGTCACTGACTACCAACAGCAAGATCGAAATACCAGAATACCAGACCAGAATTAAAGAGACCACCAAATAATTACCCGTAGCTAATTCGAATTTGTATAATATCTTCATGCCATTCCCAAATCCAGGACACACAGAGGTCTAGACAAGCCCTTCGTCGTGAGCCTGTCGCCGTCTTTATGTGCAAGCCAACGATATAAATAGTATATTTGAAAAGACTCATTTGTACAAGCCTGCCATCTGGAGATCGATCTAAATCCTCTCGACTTGAATTCCAACAATATATTAGAGATTTAATATTGAACCCAGTACCTCGCATCAATCGCTAAGTACTAAATCACACGGTCTTAATTTAAACTCTCATAACAATCATCATAATCGTATATATTTGACGACCTCCGTGGACGAGTTGCTTACACACCGGTTTTCAAGGTGTCGACAGCTCTGAAGTCCCGGGTTCGATTCCCGGCCGGGTCAATGTAGAAAACACTTTTTCTACATTTTCTCGGGTCTGGGTGTTTGTGATAGCTTCGTTGTTTCTGATTCTATATTACAAGTGCTTTAGATGCTTACTTTGGGATCAGAGCAATGTATGTGACGTTGTTCCTATCTATGTATGTATTTATTTAATATTATATATAATATAACCTGTCCCACAGGGTTTGTCATAATCGCTACGCTTGGCAAGAAGGTAGGCGGCCGCAATACACGACAACTCGCATTTTAAACCTGCCTGCTGAACACCCTTCGGTAGCCAATTGTAACTTCAAGGCTTTTATAACAATTTTATAACCTTATTACTTAAATATCTCCGGTCAGTACCGGGCAACACAGAAATGACAAAGGAGTCGGAAACACACGAGACCTTGAGAAACTCGTATAGCCACAAATTATTCACGGTCGTGCAGGAAGTAAAGATGAGTGCAGTAAACAAACGTGCTAATTAAATTTGCAAATGTTTACGCGATGAGAATAGTGATGGGCATGGTGAAAACATGCTAAGAACTGAAAAATGTAAGGCATTGACATGTTAAATATTCCATACTGATATATCGTACTCCTGTGTTCCTGTGTCTATATAAAATATCTTCCCGCCATTCCCAATACAGGGGTAGACAGAGGTCTAGTCTAGACAATTAAGTCCCTTCGACCCACCTTCCACCGAAGATATTTTCGGGACATCGTGACAGGTGGTGAGCCCGTCGCCATCTTTATGTCCAAACCAACGATATGAATCGTACTTAGGTTTTTGAAAAAACCCATTGGTACTGCCACCTGGGGATCAAATTCGGGTCTCTCGACTCGAAATTCCGACCACCCTTCCACTCGGCTATCGTGACTTTTTTTTTCGACGTTCCTGTGTCTGTAACACAAATAAATATATCCGCGCTATTCCTGTGGTATTCCAATGTTCCACGCTATACTGTGGTAGACAGAGGTCCAAACAATAAAGTGCTTTCGACCCACCTTTCTCAGAAGACTGTTTTAGGGCAACGTGATACTGACTCAGTCGACTCAATAATAATTAAAATTCGAGTTTTATGAGAGAATTAGTAACACGAAATTAAAAGTACCGCAATATACTCCACAGCAATATGTTACCACGAATGTAACAACTTTCGTACAATAATAAATAGAGACTTGTTTTTTTTTTATTTACTCGGAGGATATATAATTGAAATGTGTAATACCTACGCGAGCCGAAGATTGACGAGCGTAAACAGAATTGCCACACGATTTGTTTACAAACGATGCGCGTGCGCAGACGCAGCGGCCTTGACCTTGTGGTCACGTGGCTCGCGGAGTGCACGCCGCTGCGGCTAAGGTTACCATATGAAAACGCTTTTATGTAGCAAACATATATTTTCCCATTCATATCTAAAATACTTTACTTATCTAAAATATATATAATAAAATAGTATCTTCACGCAATTCCCAATACAGGGGTAGACAGAGGTCTAGTCTAGACAATAAAGTCCCTTCGACCCCCCTTCCACCTCAGATATTTTCGTGACAACGTGACAGGTGAGCCCGTCGCCCGTCCTTATGTCCAAGCCATCGATATAGTTCGTACAAAGTTTTTGAAAAACCTATTGGTTCAAGCCTGCCATCAGGGCATCGAACTCGGGTCTCGTGACTCGAAATTTCGACCACTATCCGGCCGGCTATCGTGGTTAATAAAAAAAATACCTTATGAAAAAATGAAAATGAAAAAATGCTTTATTTCTCCAACTTACAATCAAAAACTATAATCGTGACAGGGTCCTCCTAGTAAGCTTAAAAGAAAACCTGTGTTCGGAGGCCCGCTCTTCCTTAACTAAAGTATTCACATTTTTGTTTGTTGTTTTTACATTCAAGATTCTACATGTCCTTTTTTCTATATCCACAAAACACAAAAAAGCAATGACATTAGAAATGTAACTGGTTGGAAAGAATTCTTTTGGACAAGTTTAAAGAAAACCAATACCCGCATATTTTAACTCAAGAATTATATTTCTGAAATATAATCCTCTTAGACTAAGAGAAAGTATAATACGACATTTTTATTGGTCACATTAAAATTCAAATATAGATTTTTTAACCCTCATTAAGCTGGAATTCTACGAGATGTAGGTGTAGGGTCATTATAGAAAATAGTTTGTAATATCCATCCTTTGAAAGGAGGGATTATTGAGCAATTGCATCAATTTAAGCCGATTTATAAATTGTAAATTAAAGTACACATATTTTTCTGGAATTGTAAAACATTTGTTCTTGGTGGTATCGGTTTAAGAATATACCACCGCCCTTTTTTCTTCTCAGAATCCTTGCTTGTTGGTTATCAGGCGGGATAATCAATAAGCCTCTTCATCCGGAAGTTGCCGGTTGGCAGCAGCAGTTAGGAAGTGTCCACGACTTTTCACATTAAAAACAGTATTTTACATGATATCGATATACCGACTAGTGTCGCCGCCAGCTCTGGGATTCGATTCCCGGGCGATCAATGTAGAAAACTACTTGCTAAGTTGTCTCGGGTTTGTTGTTCCACCTTAGTCGTTTCTGAGTCCAAGCTGACGAAATAATTGGTTCATAAGTTTTTGGAAAACCCATTGGTACGAGCCTGCCACCTAGGGATCGAACTCGGGTCTATTGATTCGAATTCCAACCACCTACTTGCTCTTTATGGAATGTGCTGCCGTCAGCGACATATATGACTTAGGGACCTTCAAGAAAACAGCCTATACTTTTCTCAAAGGCTGGCAACGCATGGGCTATGCCTCTGGTATTGCGGATGTTCATGGACGGCGGTAATCACTTACCATCACGTGAGCCACCTGCTCATTTGCCTCCCTTCTCTATAAAGTTGTTATTGAAAAATTTACTTCGCAACCCTGCGCATGCAAATATAAAAAGGTATATGTTACCTGGTCCGAAGAGAAGAAGAGCACCACCCTCCCTCCCACAGATGCATGCACTAATTCCACTGTATGCACCACCACCACCACTACACTCAAACCAGGTAACATATACCACCACCGAAAACGCGACACGTGTTTCGCCTCAAAACAAGGCATTCTCAAGCGAAAGCGCGTTTTCGGTGGTGGTATATGTTACCTGGTTTGAGTGTAGTGGTGGTGGTGCATACAGTGGAATTAATGCATGCATCTGTGGGATGGAGGGAGGTGCTCTTCTTCTCTTCGGACCAGGTAACATATACCTTTTTATATTTGCATGCGGAGGGTTGCGAAGTAAATTTTTCAATAACAACTTTACAATGAATTTCCGCAAAGTAACGCCTGAGTCAATTAACTATCCCTTCTCTATAACAAAAAACTCAACCACTCAGCTCTCGTGATTCTTTAAGAAATGTGATGATTAAGATAATAATGTCGTTTCAGATGATGCATGCGTAGCCGCGCGGCATGGGCCAGGCGGGGAGCCAGCCCTGCGGCGCGGTACCGCAACGGGCCCGCCGCTCCAACACACTGCCGCACGAGCCGCTGCGTCTCGCGCCTAAGGTATGAACGTTCATGGTGACAGCCAGCCACCAATTCTTCAAGGTATTCGCTCAGGCATATTCAATATCAACTGGATCCTTATGTTAATATGATAACTTTATGGTATGGTGTCGCCAGCTCTGGGGTTTGGTTACAGGTCGGGTCAATTTAGAAAACACTTTTTCTACGTTGTCTCTGGTCTGGCTGTTTGTAATATGTTCGTTGTTTCTGATTCCATAATACAAGTGCTTAAGCTATTTACTTTGGGATCAGAGATATATGCTGTCCCTGAATATGTACGAGTATGCTTGTATTTATTATTAACATGCATCAAAAAGTAGCAGTCTAGACGTGTGGCGATTAATTGTTAGGTGTGGCACTAAACCTCTACTTGTATATCTCCGTTTAGCCTGATGGTTGACTGGGAAAGAATGACTTTAGGCATTAAGTCCGCCTTCATGGACTTTGTGCATAAAACTATATATACATAAATATATAAATAAATAAATCTGCATCGACACCACTGCTTCCCTGTCAAGAGTGTAGGCATGGAGAAGATCATTATGATGCTATTTTTATTGCTTTAGCTTTAAAAAGGCATGTAATTTACGCTTTAGTTTTTGTTATTAAATTAGAATTGAGAAATTTAGGAAACCAACTGACACGAACGGGATTCAAATACAGAATTTCTGCCGTACTATAGCAACGCTCCTATATTTCAGCAGAATGGTGACAAGCAACCGCGTATAAGGTGTATGGTATTGCGATCGCATTTGCACCTATGGTATCGCGTTTATGGTAAACACCTTATATGTTACGATAGCCGAGTGGTTGGGTGGTCGGAATTTCGAGTCGAGAGACCAGAGTTCAATCCCCAGGTGGCAGGCTCGTACCAATCGGTTTTTCAAAAATTTATGTACGAATTATACCGTTAGCTTGGACATAAGACGGCGACCACCACCACCTTTCTCGTTGTCCCAAAAATATCTTCGGTGGAAGGTGGGTCAAAGGGCCTTAATTGTCTACACCTAGACCTCTGTCTACCCCTGTATTGAGAATTGCGTGAAGATATTTATTTATTTATCTTATATGTTCTGCAGTGGACAATCAGTTTTTCGCTTAATCATCTTTTACAACACCCACGAGAAGAAATGTGTTGGTACCTATGTCGTAACCATAGGAAGACCATAGGGAGACTGTCTAAAAAATTACATGTTATTATTTATTTTTAATGTCTTGCAGGTGTTACCATCTTTACCGGAGTCGCCATGCTTACGGAGTACAGACAACGGGGCCATTCTTCAATCAGGAGGCACCATCAGTGGCCGGCGTCCTGGTTCCACTCTAAAGGAGACTTCAAGATCTAATCATGGCTTAGGGGTTTGTACTGTTCATTTTTTCTTCACCATTATAACTGCCAATTACCATTAGCCGCATCTGTGTAAGCTTTTGTCACATATTGCTAATTGAAAAATGTCAAGTATAAAAATAAAAAAAATCACGCCATTTCCAAAACTGAGTTAGACAGTAGGCGATTTAGTCCTTTCGACCCACCTTCCACCGAAGATTTTTTTTTGAGATATGGTCCCGTAGTGAGCCCGTCGCCGTCTTTATATCAAAGCCAACGATATAAATCGGACATTGGGAAAAACCCATTGGTAGGAGTTCTTACGAATGGGTTTTTCCGATGGAAACTTTTAATTCGGGTCTCTTGAAATAAATATGAGCGTTCAATTTACTGTCGTTTAATTATTACAGCTTAAGCACATGCATCTACGTACTTGCGTAAATTTTTACAGATAATCCAATCTGATTTATTGGGGAAAATCAGATTATAAGGCGGTGCACTTAAGGATTTTCTATTTTAGTATTCACTCAATGTTCTTTTAAAGATTTAATCTATGTAGTCTTGTCCTAAAATCGCAAATTAAGCAACGAATAGGAGATAATGACGAGCACTTCCCGTCGGAGGGATAATTGCCATGCTTGGGAAGCGGATTGGCGATCGCAGTACTAAAGATCTTGCACCATAAACGCTGCTGTCTGTCACCGATCTGTTTATTCTATCTGGTATTTTTTGGACATACCGCCGTCTGTCGGTACCTGTTAAGATTTTCTAGGCTTTTATTGAGAAGATAAGGGATGTCATATTCTTAAGGTGATATCAACACGACCATTACAAATAGTATGGCTTCTCATACACACTCCAACTAAAAAAACTGCAAAACTGAATTGGTTCACAACACCAATCGAATGGCGCGCTCGAACCTGCGACATTATGTTTTTCGTTCCACACCCGAAACCACTAGTCTTTTAGTAAAACACCTTCTTGTTCTACTAAATAAATACATACATAGATAGAGACAACTTCACATACATTGTTCCGATCCCAATTTAAGATGCTAAAGCACTTGTGATATGGGAATCGGAAACAACGAAGGTACCACAAACACCCAGACCCGAGAAAATGTAGAAAAAGTGGTTTTTCTACATTGACCCAACCGGTAATCGAACCCGGAAACTCGAGATGGCGAGACCTTGAAAACCGATGTTTACGCCTCTCGTCCACTGAGGTCGTTACTTTTCAATAAAAATAAATTTACTTGTTTCCAGCACTCAAATGTATACAGATCACGCTCTGCCGGCACATTCGGTGAATCCGTGGAGACACGTCAGAGGGAACGGGATCCTCTGCATCGAGCGCATACGAACCTCGAGTTTAGAAACAATGAGAGTGAGTAAACATGCTACTGACTTGGAAATGATTAAATAGTAACTTTATTTTATTATTTTAACAAGCTTATGTACTAATGTACTTACAAGTATATAAATTTCGGAATCTACTGTTACATATTGGTCAATTTAGTTGTTTACATTACATTGCGGCCTGTTAAAGTCAACTGCAGGACATAGGCCATAGGGAAGATTTGCCATAATCGCGACGCTTGGCAGGCAGGATGGCTATCAAAGTATCAGACCACTCGCACCTCAGACGCCGCTGTACATCTTCGGTCTGATTATTTTGGTCTGATATTTTTTGAGAAATGACTATCCCGCCATCTATCGGTTGCCATAACGATATTCAAAGCTTTCCCTTCGTTGCCTCTTACGACACCCACGGGAAGAAAGGGAGTGGCAATATTCTTACGCTGTATTTATACAACAAGAAATAATTAATTTCAAAAGAAATTAAATTATTATGATTGCTATTATTATTAGGCATGAGAGTCTATGTAACGTCAATGTGTTTCATATTTTAGGCGGATGGACTAGATTTGAAATTCCAAAAACGAGAAAACTATCTTCAGCATACTTTAAAAAGTGTTCACATTTTTTTAAATTTAAATCATAAACCTTCATTGCAGATGGCAGTTTAAGCAAAAGGTTCGGTTCAGAACCTGATCTTAGAATAGAAGAAGAACAGCAGAAACAAAGAAACAACAACAAACACTTTCGCAAAAAATATCGAGCGCCGCCGCCACCTAGCAACGACGTAAATATAATTTATTACCTAGTAAGATTACACTTAACAAAATATTTTAAACTAATTTGATCGATCTTTATCATTGGTTCCAGCATCGAGGGGGTTCGTCGCCTGATTCCAGCGTCGGAAAAGCGAGACCGGAACCCCAAAGAAAACTCAGATTATTTAAAACAAGAAATGAGACTAAAAAGTTTAATGGACACGCGGAATCGAAAATTCCGACTTTCAAGAACACATACACCGATTTTAAATCTTTAGATTTAAACGATCAATCATTTGAAAGGAGGTACAAATCTCCATATAAGGGTAAGGATCAGCATCTAAAGAACCCGGATAACAGAGACATGGTGCAGAGTTCAGTGTCTTTAAAAAGAGAAGAGCGTTTGCTGCAAAACAAAAATGATTCGAAGAAAACGAGGACGGATGTGGTCGGTGGATGCCGAGCGAAAACCTCCAAATCAAACGAACACAGTGAAGCGTGGAAGACGCCTCTTTTTAACAGAAATTTCCGATATTCTGAAAGATTTAGAAAGGATGACAGCAATCAGTCCACGTTAAGAAGAGAGAAAACTTTTGACAATTCTTTGATTGGTATGAACAGAGAAAATGGCCTATCTAAAGATGTCGTCGAAAAGAGTTTAAAATCATCTGATCAATCTAATGACAGAATCAGTCCACTAGCAGATAACAAGCCACTGAGAAAATCTCTTCCTTCATTATTACCCAGAAATGAAGAAAAAGATGAATTTCAAGCGGAGCTCAAAATGGCTACAAGTAGAATAAGAAACGAATTAGGGAATAAAATTAATTTAAGTGAAATCAAAACTAGTCAACTTAATAGAAGCAATGTAGAAAAAGCTAACCCAACGAAAACTGCAGTCCAGACTAAAGTCAAAGAATCTAGTCTCAAACCAAGCATCACGAAAACGAAACAAGATTGCAAAATCACAAATACTCGAAGACCATTATCCAGGACACATGAAACGAAGACAAAATCATCGATTCCCCAGAGTAAACTTATTAGTAGCAGAAACAATGATACGAATAATTTGAAACTTGACACTAAAGAAAACCGTCGCCCGATGCCAGATAGAGGTCAGGCATCTGGAAAAGAGTCAACACCAGAACACTCTCCGACAAGAAAAAGTGACTTTTCAGCAAATAACACATCGCAGAAGTAAGATTTTACGCTCTTTAAGATTTTTGAAAAAATTCATAAAAAAATCAGGATATTTAACGCTAATATGTTTCTAATTTCCAACTAAGTTCCTAGTTACTAAAAAAATTAAAAAAACTCAACTACATCGACTACCTATTGTACAAAAAAAAATGAAATCATCTGAAATATTAATAACTTTTCAGACCAAACCCAGTACCGTCGAAACAGTTCTACTTTGGCATGATTGAAAGCAAACAAGCGGAACCCCAGGACCATCTTAAGGACTTCCCAGGTCTCGGTAGTCCGATTATTGAAGAACTCAACAACTTCCACCTGATTGAACAGAAGCTTCTAAGTTACCATGACGACGACGCTGAGCTGGAGAAGTTCAACGAGAAGTTTAAAGAAGACTGCAAGATAAGAAATAGTAAGCTGATAACTACAATTAGATTAAAAAGTTTTTATATTATTTATTTTTAGGATTCATTGCTATTTCTCCATGGTATAGTTATCTGCTTATCATCTTAATGTGAAAGTTTGAATGGATGAATGGATTTATGTTATCCAATCATGAAAATTTGGTACAGAGATGGATTATAGTCTGGATAAGATGAAACATGTTTTTGGTCTAGAGAGGGATGTTACTTGCTGTTTAAGACAGATTATAGTAGGTTTCTTTCGTAAGAGATTTGAAGCATGTTTTTGTTTAATACATATTGATTTGTTGTTTTTGGTCTGGAGAGGAATATTTGATACTTTTTATTCAGCCAATAATCGATGAAATGTGGGTCGAAGGGGCTTAATTGTCTAGACTGGCCCAATATCAGGAATATTTGAGAATATATTTATTTATTTAAGTTTGGAAACGGAAGCATCCCGCGGAAATTTCCAAATTATGCGAGAACGAAGCCGCTGACATAAACTAGTTAATAATATTTTCAAACACTTGCAGTATCATCAGAATCGGCACTCTCGTCTGAAGGCTCCGAAGCAGAGGGTTCAGATGGGTCACTGGGCATTGCTCTGAGGTTAAGACCCACATTGCCAAAGAAACAGCAAACTATACCACATTTCTCGCCATCCGCTGCATGGCGGCAGCTTGCCAGTCTTGATGCGCATCTTGCGTCAGGTAAATGATTGTTATTTTATTTACATTTTAAGGAAATCCATTGTCCGTATGTAGTATGGTTATTATAAAGTAGTTGAACGGTCAAAATGTCAACGTTAAAATTTCAATGAAATTTTTTTGCAATCGTTTTTTACTTGATTAAAAGTAATATCATATTTCGATTTAAAAGTAATATTTATTAGTATATGACGTTGTAAATTTACCATCTTAAATAAGAAGTTTAAACATCAAGTTTATGCCAATGAACGAAGTATTCCAAGATAAGTCTTGGGTTATGGACGCTGTACTAGTGGCAAAATTAAACATCTAAAATTATCATTATTCATTATTGTCTGCAACAGAAACCCAGCCGCTAGCAGTGGAGACAAAAATGTCAGGAGATATATCCGCGGAATCTTCGCCGCGCTCCGATCCGTCAGCGGACAAGTCCGGAGATTCCGGCATATCGGGTGACCACGCTCACAGCGATCACAGGATCGACTCGCCTTCTAGACACCATGTGAGGCATTCAAGTTATTTTACAAATAATTTTTAAATTAATTAAGAAACTAGTTTCTGCTCGCGACATCGCCCGTTTCCCAAAAATGCCGCGAGATCCCATGATTTATCAGACTCATACATAAATGACTTGAAGCTCGGAACGCGGACCTATTTATATATTTACCGATCTATTTCTTAATTTCAACACAGAAAAGTCACAATAGCCGAGTGGTTGGGTGATCGGAATTCGAGTCAGGAGACACGAGCTCGATCTTCTGGAGTTTGTATCAATGGGTCTTTTTAAATCTTACGTACGATTTATATCTTTGGCGCGAGAGACGATGACAGGCTCAGCGTCTCTGACGCTGTACCAAAAATGTTTACGTAGAATGGTGGTTCGAAAGGACTTTCAATTCTCTAGACCTCTGTATGCCATTCCCAGCATGAAGATATTTATATTATTTATTTTTAGGATTCATTGCTATTTCTCCATGGTATAGTTATCTGCTTATCATCTTAATGTGAAAGTTTGAATGGATGAATGGATTTATGTTATCCAATCATGAAAATTTGGTACAGAGATGGATTATAGTCTGGATAAGATGAAACATGTTTTTGGTCTAGAGAGGGATGTTACTTGCTGTTTAAGACAGATTATAGTAGGTTTCTTTCGTAAGAGATTTGAAGCATGTTTTTGTTTAATACATATTGATTTGTTGTTTTTGGTCTGGAGAGGAATATTTGATACTTTTTATTCAGCCAATAATCGATGAAATGTGGGTCGAAGGGGCTTAATTGTCTAGACTGGCCCAATATCAGGAATATTTGAGAATATATTTATTTATTTAAGTTTGGAAACGGAAGCATCCCGCGGAAATTTCCAAATTATGCGAGAACGAAGCCGCTGACATAAACTAGTTAATAATATTTTCAAACACTTGCAGTATCATCAGAATCGGCACTCTCGTCTGAAGGCTCCGAAGCAGAGGGTTCAGATGGGTCACTGGGCATTGCTCTGAGGTTAAGACCCACATTGCCAAAGAAACAGCAAACTATACCACATTTCTCGCCATCCGCTGCATGGCGGCAGCTTGCCAGTCTTGATGCGCATCTTGCGTCAGGTAAATGATTGTTATTTTATTTACATTTTAAGGAAATCCATTGTCCGTATGTAGTATGGTTATTATAAAGTAGTTGAACGGTCAAAATGTCAACGTTAAAATTTCAATGAAATTTTTTTTGCAATCGTTTTTTACTTGATTAAAAGTAATATCATATTTCGATTTAAAAGTAATATTTATTAGTATATGACGTTGTAAATTTACCATCTTAAATAAGAAGTTTAAACATCAAGTTTATGCCAATGAACGAAGTATTCCAAGATAAGTCTTGGGTTATGGACGCTGTACTAGTGGCAAAATTAAACATCTAAAATTATCATTATTCATTATTGTCTGCAACAGAAACCCAGCCGCTAGCAGTGGAGACAAAAATGTCAGGAGATATATCCGCGGAATCTTCGCCGCGCTCCGATCCGTCAGCGGACAAGTCCGGAGATTCCGGCATATCGGGTGACCACGCTCACAGCGATCACAGGATCGACTCGCCTTCTAGACACCATGTGAGGCATTCAAGTTATTTTACAAATAATTTTTAAATTAATTAAGAAACTAGTTTCTGCTCGCGACATCGCCCGTTTCCCAAAAATGCCGCGAGATCCCATGATTTATCAGACTCATACATAAATGACTTGAAGCTCGGAACGCGGACCTATTTATATATTTACCGATCTATTTCTTAATTTCAACACAGAAAAGTCACAATAGCCGAGTGGTTGGGTGATCGGAATTCGAGTCAGGAGACACGAGCTCGATCTTCTGGAGTTTGTATCAATGGGTCTTTTTAAATCTTACGTACGATTTATATCTTTGGCGCGAGAGACGATGACAGGCTCAGCGTCTCTGACGCTGTACCAAAAATGTTTACGTAGAATGGTGGTTCGAAAGGACTTTCAATTCTCTAGACCTCTGTATGCCATTCCCAGCATGAAGATATTTATATTTATTTATAAAATTTATTTATTTATCTTTAAAATAAAAACTCGTCATCTATTGAAAGGGAACAGACCTTGTTCATACTTATGAGACTTAATACACTGGTGGAGTTACATCAGTGCTTAGAAGGATCTGCTAAATTACATCCAGGTGCCTGAGCCCGTCGCGGCAACGTGGACACCCCAGCAGGACCTCGGGGACAGCAGCTCGGACGGCGCGGGGCACGGCGCAGCGCTCGGCTCGGCGCTCGGTGCGACGCTCGGTACGGGGCTCGTGCCTCTGCACGCGGGGCTGGCCACCTACAGCCCGGGAGCGCAGCCCTTCAGCCTGTCCCTACCCAGAGACCACCAGGATAAGGTTGGGAAAAACATACGCGATGTGCGCGGGAAGTTAGGATTCATTAATCTTAGATGTGTGGTAGAATGACTAACAATTTTAACTTTTTTATTAAAATACTAATCGTAGTATTGAATGTATCAATTAATTTGTGCCTAATTGTTTAACTCCTAACCTTCCGCGTGTGCTGAGGAGGAGTAAAGGGTAAAATTGCACGCTTTTTATAGTATCTATTTCTTCTTTAATAGTATTTCTTTATTCTAACGCTTTTACTAACCAATTTTTAAGCTTGATAACTCATTAATAATTATTAATTATAATTAACCACTGTGTAATATCGTTAACGACGGACTCACCACCTATCACGTTGTCCCAAAATATCTTCGACGGAAGGTGGGTCGAAAGGACTTAATTGTCTAGACCTGTGTCTACACCTTATTTGGGAAGGCGTATAACATTGGTAGGCTTAATGTACTGTTGTCCTGATAGCCCAGTTGGTAACGGAAATAGCAATGTTTGTACTCGATTGACGGAAGCTTTTATGTATGTAATATTATAAATAATTAATAAATAAATATCTTCACGCAATTCCCAATACAGGGGTGGACAGAGGTCTAGTCTAGACAATTAAGTCCCTTCGACCCACCTTCCACCGAAGATATTTTCGGTACAACGAGAGCCTGTCGTCGTCTTATTGTCCAAGCCAACGATATAATTCATACATAAGTTTTTAAAAAACCCTGCCTACAAATGTACGAGCCTGCCACCTGGGGAGACTCGAGTCTCTCGACTCGAAATCCCGACCACCCAACCACTCGCCTATCGTGACCTATTAATGTGCTATTATGTTTATTTATTTATCTATGCAGCTATTATCACCATAGATCTACTTATAATCATTACGAGGGGCCGACCAGTAACCTAGTAGGTAGAATCGTAGATGTTTGTATACATAATATAAATATTTTTTATACGTATCTGTATCGCTGTATGTTAGCTTGGACACTTAGCCGGTGATTCACTGCATTTCACGCTTAAACAGGCTCCTGTGATGGGTGGATCGAAAGGACTTAATTGTCTAGACCTCTGTCTACCCTAGTATTGTTTGGGTCATGCGGTTCAAAAGCACTTCTAGTTCATTTTAAAAAAATGTATGTACTTTACTGATGACTATATTTATTTCAGTTACCTTTCTTTCTTTTTTATTTTCGCTTCACGTGTAAGGTTTACGACGATAATTTGAAATTTCCGTAGTGTTAAAATTAACTTTAACTCTCTCTCTCATTCTTATTTATCTCTTCGCGTTTAAACACCATTAGTTTTATCTTTATTCCTCTTCGGCTGTTATAAGAGAAGAACTGCCCCAACCTTGCGTAGTGTAAAGGCATGTCGTGCTTTGTTGAATGCTTCCAGGGGAAACCGTTGCAGCAAGGCTTCAACAGTCTGCAGAAGCTGAGGAAGTCCGTGTCGGGGGCGTTGGGCGCTGCGTTGGGCTCCAGGAGGTTCGATCTAGAACACGAACCGATGCTGGAGGAGCCAGAAACGAACTGGTTCCTGACGAAATCGGCACCGAACTCCTTGAGCAACCCCATGCTATTCCAGCAGACGAGAACGAAGGGTTTCGATGATGATGATAAAGATGGTTCGACACCTGGTGATAAGGTAATAGTTCCGATTTTTCGTTTCATTTGTTTGTTTCGACATTATTATTTTGTTTTGTTTGGTTAATAGATAATACAAGCCTGTTTAGTGGTGGTCTTGCCTTTGAAGCTATGGGTTACATTAGGATCCAGCAAGGAATCATCACACAGTCGTTTGTGTGATGAAAATAAATGTCTTTATATTTTTTTATGCAATTTATATATAAATATTTATCTGGAGAAGTATATTGTTACATTGGATTCAGCGACAAACTCACCGCCGCTCAAAAAATGCCAAAAGAAGCTCAGGTGGAAGTTAAGGCGAAGCGTCTTATTTGTCTAGACCTCAGACTCCCCCAGTATAAGCAAATGCTTGAAGGCAGAAAAATATTAAAATAAATATAATTGAATCGGAATTCGAGTTTAGTGTCAATGTCCAAAACTTATGTGCTATTTATATCGTTGACTCGAACGCTATCCCGTAAAATATCGAAAGGGAGTCGTAAGGACTTAATTGTCTGGACCACTGATTACCCGAATATTGTGAATGGCATGAAGATGTATAAAGAAGCTATGGTGATTATGGTTGCAACGTAAGCAATGGCGTGTGGTGCGCAGGAGGAGGCGGGGGGGTGGCGCGCGGGGCGGCCGTGCGTGCCGTGGGGCGCGCACCCCATGTACCTGCCGCCCGCGCCGCAGCCTCTCTCCGCGCCCGCAGCCTTCGACCGGCCCGTCCGGTACGCATAAAATAACCAAAACCATTTTTTTCTAAGAATATTAGCGTCATTAATAACATTATTAAAATTCCTGTTAAGTAAATGTACCAGGCCCTCTCGTGATGAATATCGTCAGAGGCGACTAAGAGACATGGTATGGAAATGCAACTAGCTACCGACAGATGGCGGTATAACCAGCTGAAATGAAACCGGATCAAAATTCAGCATATCCATGACGGGCACCATTCGATTACCAGGTAAGTTTTTTCAAAACTTATATACGATTTATAGCGTGGTATTTGACATAAAGTCGAGGACAAACTCCACCTGTCCCAGAAATGTCGTCGGAAAAAGGACTTAATTATATTGGGAATTATGTTCCCATTACAATGAACACATCTTTTAAATAATAAATAATAAATAAATGTATAAATATCTTCACGCAATTCCCAATACAGGGGTAGACAGAGGTCAAGTCTAGACAATTAAGTCCCTTTGACCCACCATCAAAGGGTCAAAGGGACATCTTTTAAACGTGGGTAAACTATATATTATAGTAGTAATAATTCGGCAACGCATCTGCTATGCCTCTGGTATTGCGGGTGTTCATGGGCGGCGGTAATCACTTACCATCACGTGAGCCGCCTGCTCGTTTGCCGGCCTTTTCTATAAAAAAAAAAATAACAAACACATGATTGTTATATTTAAAAGTTAAAATTGATTATTAAATTAGACAAAACAGACACGGGCGTGTTTCGAACGCGCGACCACTGCAATACCGTGCCAACACTTGCCTCCGAGCTACTATGTCCTACACGCATCAGTTAAGGTTTTAAATTGAATGAACAGAGTTCTATATAGACTAATTTCACGGTGCAGGAGCAAGTCGAGCGGATGTCTAGAAGCCGCTGCGCGTGCGGCGCGCGCCGCGCTCGCCGGCGAGATGCGCGAGCGAGAGCGCTCCGCCTCGCCGGACGTCGCGCGCGCCGAGCCCGCCGCCGTGCTACCTGCCACCGTGAGTAGCATAGACATAGAAACAACATCACATACATTGCTCTGATATAACTTAAACACGCGGAGTAACTTACACACATAGATGGGGACAACATCACATACATTGCTCTGATGTAACTTAAACACGCGGAGTAACTTACACACATAGATAGGGACAACATCACATACATTGCTCTGATCTAACTTAAACTCGCGGAGTAACTTACACACATAGATAGGGACAACATCACATACATTGCTCTGCTGTAACTTAAACACGCGGAGTAACTTACACACATAGATAGGGACAACAACACATCCATTGCTCTGATGTAACTTAAACACGCGTGTCGTGGAATCGGAACGAAGCTACCACAAACGCGCAGACTCGAGACAATCTAGAAAAAGTGGTTTTCTACATTGATCCGTCCGTGAACCGACCCGGGACCTCAAAGCTGATGACACCATGAAAACCGGTGTGTATGTCACTAGTCAACGTCCGTTTTCTTTTTGCTACTGTAGTTAAAGGCGACTAAAAGAAAAATCCTGTTAATGTATAGCTTCCAAAAGATGAAACTATTTCGAAAATACCAGACAAAGTCATTAGACCGCATATTGGCAGCAAATGTGGCAAACACAAACAATATTATTAAATACATTCATCTTAAATATAAAAAAAAAATAAAAAAACATTCATGTTTACTTAAATAAATATTTAAATATATCTAGAACAAAATAACATACAGTCGCACAAATATTTGCCTATAGCGGGAATCGAATCTGCGACCCATAACTTTGAAGGAGAAGCCGATATCAACTAGACTAACGGATCGTCACATTGCCTTATTTACCTTTGATAATTGTTTAAATAGTTAAGTTCTGCGCAGTAGGCTTCCACTGACGTCGTTGGAAAATTTTTGTAATGTTATATTTTTTATTGTTTATGATTTAAATTAAATCATATTTTGCTGTACTTTATACCCAGAAAATATTAATGTGTATCTTCGCAGCGAGTAGGTATATCTTCACGCCATTCCCAATACATAGGTAAGACCATTCGACCCACCTTCCACCGAAGATATTTTCGGGACAACGTGACAGGTGGAGAGCCCGTTGCCGTCTTTTATGTCCAAGCCAACGATATGAATTGTACATAGGTTTTGATAAAAACCATTGGTACGAGCCTGCCACCTGGGGATCGAACTCGGGTTTCTTGACTCGAAATTTCGACCACCCAACCGCTCTGCTATCGGGACTTTCACCTCTGATAAAAGTTTAAGTGGTTCAATCCTGCGCAGTGAACAACTTCTGACGTCATCCGAAAACTTTTATAATGCAATAAATTATTCCGACTTCTTCGTTTATAGACTTCATATAGCCGTGTTTTATAAATATGCAGAAAATTTTAACACCTTTTTACGAGCAGGTATCATGATTGTGTTTTTTTATATTGTCATTACTTGTACCAGTTTCATCTTTTTTTATTTTTGTTTTAAAAATAGTACTAGCAATGCCATTTCATTACGAGTAACTCCACCATTTAACCACTCCAACTAAGCTGCAAACTAAAATAAAACGATTTTCGATTCGAGACAGAGGTGTAGTCTAGACAATTAAGTCCCTTCGATCCACCTTCCACCGAAGATATTTTCGGGACAACGTGACAGGTGGTGAGTTCGTCGCTGTCTATTGTTTTCGGAATTTATCGCGTTTTTTTATTTAGTTTTTAACAAACTATTTTACTTCCCGACATGTTGGATGTTTCCCAGCATCCGTGGTCACGGGGGGACTACACTAAAAATATTTAGTTAAAAACTATGTAAAAAACGCGATAAAATTCGAAAAAAGTCACGATAGCCGAGTTGTTGGGTAGTCGGAATTTCGAGTCGAGAGACCCGAGTTCGATCCCCAGGTGGCAATACCAATGAGTTTTTCAAAAACTTATGTACGAATTTCATCGTTGGCTTGGACATAAAGGCGGCAACGGGCTCACCACCTGTCACGTTGTCCCGAAAAATATCTTCGGTGGAAGGTGGGTCAAAGGGACTTAATTGTCTAGACTTGACCTCTGTCTACCCCTGTATTGGGAATTGCGTGAAGATATTTATTATTTATTTAATATTTAAATTCGAAAAACGTTTTATTGTATCATCAAAAATGTCTTCGGTGGAAGGTGGGTCGAAAATACTTAATTGTCGAGACCTCTGTCTACTCCTGTTTTGAAAATGGCGTGAAGATATTTATATTTGATTGCTTTATTTTAAATGTGTAGTGTTCGCGTAAACACAAGAAGTCGTTTAAAAATGTAATGGAAGAAAAAATTGGAGTGGTTTACAAAAGTCGAATGGCGAGCTTGAACCTGCGAAGTTATGTTTCGCAGTCCGGACTATAAACTATTAGGCTGTTGATGATAAATTATCAGATTTATGCGGTGCGGTGCGATGCTCCTTTATGCTAACGCCATATCTCCTTATACTGGTACCTGGTATGTTTACTACTAGTAGGAATCGAACCAGCAACCCGCAGAGTCGACGCCAGGGTCACTAACAACTCAACTATCTGAAAATTAGAGATTAAAAGAAAACTAATACTACTTCCTACACAGCTCACTTAGAAAGCCATAATTAAATATTTAATTAAATCGATTAAAGTGATGCCATGGCGTGGCGGAGTCTGCAGGTTGAAGATCAGCCGCTTCAGATGATTTTTTTTCAGTAACGACCTTCGAGGACGAGTTTCTGACACCAATTTTCAAGGCGTCACCAGCTTTGAGGTCCCAGGTTCAATTCCCGGCCGGGTCAATGCAAACGGAAATTGAGCGGGAGATATTAATTATTATAAATTTTGTAAATACTAGGAACAAACACAAGCTTGTAACACCGGTTAATAGACTCCATAGAGTAAGTAACTTATTTTAGGGCGATGTATACGTCCCGGTAAATGTGCAAAGCCTGTTTATTAACAGGTTTAAGAAATTTATTAAAGAAAAGCTTTATAGGAAGGGTTATTATAATATAAATGAATATATTAATGACAGTAACCCCTGGGAATGAGGTGATCGCTCCCAAGCTATTTCTAGAAAATATCACATTATATTTGTATAATGCATTATTTTGTTAAAAATATTGACCAAAAAAGAGGATACCTACGGAGTTTCTTTCGCCGTTTTTCTCCGTTAGAGGAACCTCATTACGAAACGGTGGTAGATTAAAAATAACTATCGATAAACGAATGTATGTGTCGATAAATAAATGATTTCATTTGATTTGATCTGTAGATAGAAAGAGAAAGATACGTGTTATATTTCAAAAATATAAATTTATCAAGGAGAAATATATAATATATGTATATGTATGTGCATGTATAAATAATGCATATATAAAGATTTATAAGAAATAAACATTTATAAAATAGTCACGATAGCCGAGCGGTTGGGTGGTCGGAATTTTGAGTCGAGAGACTCGAGTTTGATTCCCAGGTGTGTGATCGATTCGAGGTGGCACGCTCGTACCAATGGGTTTTTAAAAAACTTATATCATTGACTTGGACATAAAGACAGCGACGGGCTCACCACCTGTCACGTTGTCCCGAAAATATCATCGGTGGAAGGTAGGTCGAAGGGACTTAATTGTCTAGACTAGACCACTGTTTACCCCTGTATTGGGAATTGCGTGAAGATGTTTATTTATTCATTTTATAAGAAATTCCGTTTGTATCCTCTTTTTTGTCATTTCTTCGATGAAATGTGGATCGAAGACGAAGAACTCTGTCTACCCTGTATAGGGAAATGCGTAAAATTTTAAACATAAAATTGCGATATGAAATTACTCCCACGTAAAGAACGATTCTGGTACATTCTAACGCTGACACCGCCACAGCTGAAAGTGTATAGCTAAAACACATTTGTCTGTTTGTATTAAAAATTACAACATGGCGTCTTAATTTCTTCACCTTGACGGGACAAGTAGTGCCTGCTTTTCTCACGGTACGTACCACAATTAGCACTGTAGACGTTGCTCTTCCGGGCCTTTTTTTGTGTCTGAGATACTTATTAACAACGTCTGGTACAAAGGACGACGATTTGTCCATGTCCTTCCATGTCATCGTTGTATAAGTAACGTGAATCCTCGTTGTGATTGAAAGGAGAAGCGATTTGTTCCCAAAATTAAACACGAGTTTGAACGTGATGAATGTGATCCGTGTAAGAAGTTTTGACGTGTCAAATTTATGTATAGATTACAAAAGATTAAAAAAGTTAGCACGATAGCCGAGTGGTTGGGTGGTCCGACGTTCAAGTCGAGAGACCCGAGTTCTATCCCCAGGTGGCAGGCTCGTAGCAATGGGTTTCTCAAAAACTTATGTACAAATTATATCGTTGGCTTAAACATAAAGACGGTGATGGGCTCACCACCTGTCACATTGTCCCAAAAATATCTTCGGTGGAAGGTGGGTCAAAGGGACTTTATTATCTAGACTAGACCTCTGTCTAGCCCTGTATTGGGAATTGCGTGAAGATATTTATTTTTTTTTTTAAATAAACGAGTCTTGTAATAACTATATTCGTTTATTTAAAAAGTGAATGTTTACTGACTCACCGAGACCGTTCTATTTTTAACATATATTCACTAATAAATAAAACATTACTATCAAAAATTTTCCAACGAACAGTATACATGCAAAAATCATACAATAAATTCTTTGGAGAATATTTAAAAATATCTAACAGATTTTTGCTGTTGCATAAATTACCTCCTAAAGAATCATTGTCAATCAGCACTGACAGTTAATTTATTAAGACGCAAAAAATTTTATTCTTAACATGAAAGACAAGGAAATACTCCGCAGTTTGCACCAGGAATTAACGAGCATGCATCTTTAATTCACAAGGTAGTTCCACAACTTTACTTAAGTTACGACCTTTCAACTTAAGGCATATTTAAATTATAGTGTGACAAGCAGACTTGACTTCCAGCATCGTGAAAAATGTTTCCAAAAATTACCTCCTGTACAATAAAAGTCAAGATAGCCAAGTGGTTGGATGAACGGAATTCGAGTCGAGTTCGATCCCCAGGTTGCAGGCTCGTACCAATGGATTTTTTCGAAACCTATGTACAATTAGTATCATTCTTTTAGTTTGCATAAAGTCAGCGACGGGGTCACCATGGGGTCTTCCGTGGAAGGTGGGTTGAAGGACCTTAATTGTCTAGACTAGACCTTTGTCTACCCCTGTATTGGGAATGGAATGAAGATATTGTTTTTTCTTAATTACCTGTACCATAGACACATATATACTCTTTGCCAAATTATACAGAGAACTGAACAATATAATTTACCATAGCGTTTTGCGTATGTGGAAAAACTTTAGATTCAGTCGACATTTAGGCGATGCAACATTCTCTTCGGCGTAGAGTTGTTAGTCTGGAGATCCTTTAATTAACACACTTAATTTAATACTTAACATTCAACTATATAGCTAAAATTAAGTCGAAATGAATTTCCCATAAGTATTATATTATAATATGTTGACGACCTCCGTGGACGAGTGGCGTACACGCCGGTTTTAATGCTTTCGCCAACTCTGAGGTCCCGGATTCGATTCCTAATCGGATCAATGAAGAAAACACTTTTTCTACATTTTCTGGGGTCTGGGTGTTTGTGGTACCTTTGTTGTTTCTGATTCCATAATACAAGCGCTTAAGCTGCTTACTTTGGAATCAAAGCATAATATGTGATGTTGTCCCTATATATGTATGTATTTATTTTTGTATGTATTCATATCGATGATCAGCACATTATTCAATTAAGTACAGTAATAAACATATCATAACTTTCTTTATTTTCCAACGATAGAGATTATGACTTTGGGAGTTACTTGAAAAAAATAATTACGAGCGAAGTCGCGGCTATAAGGTAGTTTAATAGTGGCAGAACTTTTGTTTTTGCATGCATGGGCCGGCTCGACCGGGGAAGTTCCACGCCCTCACAAAATACCAGCGTGAAGTAGAAGTTTAACAAGCTTCTGCGTTCTTCTGCGTTTCGTTTGGTGAGTGCAGGTAACCGGAGGCCCACACCTTTCTCAAAGGCCGGCAACGCATCTGCTATGCCTCTTGTATTGCGGATGTTCATGGGCGGCGGTAATCACTTACTATCACGTGAGCCACCTGCTCGTTTGCCTCAATTTTCTATAAAAAAGTTTAATTAAATGTCTTAAATGACACAATAATCTTATGTCGTCAGAAGATCGCCCTTCTTACAGATGCAAAGAAAAAATATCTACATAAAATATTATCTTAAAAAATTTATGAGATTTTCTTTTTAACTGACAGTTAAAAAGAAAAACTCAACAAACTTTTTAACAGACATATATACTTTTCTTCAATTCACGGTGTCATCAATAAAGAATGTATGGAAATTTAAATATGACATTAACATAATATAGCCTTGACATACTCTTTGTAGGAGTTATTGCCTTTCCCTCCATTTCAGAAAAAAACATCTTTTTCCAAGCTTCCTTTATTGGTAACACTGGAACTTGATTACGTGTTTCATCGTTATTGGAATGCGCATAAGAGATCTATAATTAAAATGTTCACAAACAGTCATTACGTATGATAGCTAAGTGAAGTCTGAGAGAAGAAGCCTCAAAAGGCTTATTTTATTACAATAATCATCATTATAACGCTTGTAAAAGTCCATAGGCCTTCCATACAGAAAGGTTTCCCATTATCGCCACGTTTGGAAAGCGAATTGGCGATCGCAGTAGTCGATCAGTCATTTGCTGCCCGACACCGATTTGCAAAATTTTCTTTTAAGGCTTTTCTCTTAGTCACCTCTTAAGAGATCCACGTGAAGCAAACATTTGTGTGACAAATATAAATGTTTATACTCGAGTTATGGATGCTTATATAATCATATAAAAGTGGATCGAAAGGACAGACCTTTGCCTACCTTAATACGGAAAATTGCGTAAAGATAAAATACAATAAGCACAACATTTTACAAACAATTTTAATGTAACTAAGTAAGTTTTATTATAATACTTTTTGCCTCCAACAGAAGTTCCCAAACTCTTAAGTAAGTTAATTGTTTTAAAATACGGAATTGTCTCTATGTCTTTAAATATAATGGATTAATACAGAGTAAGACATTAAAACAATTCCCAGGGACATTTAGATCACGCGGGCGAATTTATGACTTGTTTGATAAAAGTGAAATCATAACAATATTTTAATTATCTAATAAAAGATTATGTGAGCGCGTGTGAAGTAGTCCTTAGTGCATTGTGAACGTGGGGGGTCTTGACGTCTTCGAACACGTGCTTGCATATATCACACACCTGTTTGTAAGCGGGTGTAGTGTAGTGTGGTCCACAGAGTACTTTAAAAATTCGGTGTAGTTTTTTTTACCTGTTGAAGGTGTGGTGCGTGCGTGTATGCTGCGTTATCGGTTCGTATTTTATTTTTACGATTCACACAGATTAAGTATTCTTTTGTTTATGGTTCGTAATTAAGAAATTGTGGTAGGTTAGTGAATTTTTTCTTAAAAGGTTTTTCGATTTTTTTTAATGTACATAGAATTATATGAGATTAAGTATTATTCAAAATATGTTAATAAAAAAAAAGCTAAAATCGTATGCGTTAAAAATATTTCTTTGTTAATTATTTTGTACATAAAATTAAATACTCTTCATTGGTAAGATAATAATATACCTTGGTCATATTTCGGAGAAACGGAAAATTCGAAAAAATTCAATTAAAATTATTGTGTGGAGTATTTTAGTTAACAGATGCAATAATTAAGAAATATGTTTTTTATTTAATTTGTTACGTTTTTGTACGTTTAGGGACAATCTCTATCGGTTCAGTTTATTTGAATTTTATAATATGCAATATTCCAAAAGTCTAATGGCTTCGGATGCGGATTGCGAAACATTAAGTCTCTGGTTCAGCCCCGCCATTCGTGTTTATTGTCGTTAACCACCCCAGACAAGCGTTGCAGCCTAGTTGGAGTGATTAACAGGAATACTAGAAATGTTGTTTGGCGTTGCTAGTATTAATTCTAAAATGAAAAGAAAAAAGGTTGGTGCATATTGCCACTATTACCATGTACACTAAACTCTCATAAATGTCTATCTTCAAATAAAAGAGGGAGCACAGATATCGATATTAAATAATAAATAAATAAATATCTTCACAAAAATCCCAATACCCCCTGTGTTAAATATTATATCTATAGACAAAGGTCCAATCTAGACAATTAAATCCCTTCGACCCACCTTCCACCGAAGATATTTTTGCGACAGGCGACAGGCTCACCTCTTGTAACGTTGTTACAAAATAAGCTCCAGTGAAATGCGGGTGGAAAGGACTTATTTATCTAGACCTCAGGCTACCATTGTTTTGGGAAAAGCTAGGTAACTAAACTAGGTAACTAAAAGGAAGGCAAGGTAACTAAACTAAAAACTATTTAATCACGCTACATTCACAATAGACTTTTACCAGGAAATCATGATAAGGAAGAGCAAATTGCTACGTACTAGTAAAATAAGATGCGCGTCGCAAGTAAAAGTGTTTCCGGACACACTTTCGTTACGACATAAATTATGCATGGCCATATACATTGGCAAATTTCACGCGCCGAACGTTATTTAATTGCATGCTTTAATGTGCGATTAAAATAATTTGAAAAAAAAAGTAAAATCTTCATTTATATGCATTAATTCTATCATTATGTGTCAAATCTACGTGTCAATTATTATCCTTCATTATTTAATTGACGACATGCATGATCGAATGGCTCATCTACCGGCTTTCAAGGCCCCCAGCTCTCTGATCTGGGGTTCGATTCCAGGCGGGTCAATTAAGAATCCGAGACAATTCTATGTTGTCTGGAGTACCAGTATTTGTAGTGTATTCGTTGTTTCTGATACCATAGCATTAGTTCTTTAGCTACTTTCTTTGATATTACAGCAATGTGTGTAATGTTGTTCACAGTTATTTATTAACATTAATAGTCAGTCACGATAGCCGAGTAGTTGGGTGGTCGGAATTTCGAGTCGAGAGACCCGAGTTTGATCCCCAGGTGGCAGGGCTCGTACCAATGGGTTTTTCAATAACCTATGTACGAATTATATCGTTGGCTTGGACATAAAAACGGCGTCGGGCTCACCACCTGTCACGTTGTCCCGAAAATATCTTCGATGGAAGGTGGGTCGAAGGGACTTAATTGTCTAGACTCGACCTCTGTCTACCCCTGTAATGGGAATTGCGTGAAGATATTTATTTATTTATTTAACATTAATAGTGCCATTTCTATCGTTGGCATTGTTTACCACATGGTCCACCACCGCACCCGTCGACCTAGTGGCTAGGGCTGTCAAATTTGAGACAAATAATGTGATTGCGTGCAGTGATTTTGTGTTCTTTATGAATAAAGTATATATCGTATATATATATATATATATATATATATATATATATATATATATATATATATATATATATATATATATATATATATATATATATATATATATATATATATATATATATATATATATATATATATATATATATATATATATATATATATATATATATATATATATATATATATATACATACATATGTATATATCTTCACGCTCATTCTCTGAGGGGTAGACGGAGAAAGTAAAGTAATAAGTAAAGATTTATTATTTTAGATATTGTTTAGACTGGGGTAGATATAATTGAAGGCAATTAGTCCTTAGGACATTATTTTTATTGTCTTCAAGACACGAGATGAATGTTTTTTCATAACTTATTCGTACGAGCCCAAAAAATGTGTTCGGCGATAAGTGGATATATATAAGTTGGTCATCTTGACCTCTGACTAAGGTGGCTTTGGAAATTGGGAATGGCGTAAATATTTTCTTTGATCAATATGTTTGTCAACCCTGTTCGCATGATATCATACGTACGTACATACGTACGTTCCTTCAATATTTGTTTGTTACCTGTTCTATTGGTGTCATCACGTTGACTATACTGGTTTTTATAGATGGCCAGTGGCTTGTCAATTGAATTTACAACCTTCGAATGGTGATGCTTCATTGGATGAATACATAAGCTTATCAACTATTCAATGAGCTATAGAAATAGGTTACAGTGTTCCTCTACATTTAATATAACTTGAATAACTAACAAAGATCAGCAACCTATGAACCAGAGAGCTAACAAAGATACTTAATCTTTGACGAATAAAGGTATTTAGGTAAAAACATCACTTTGTTGACAAAATGACGTATTGATTAAAAAAAATTATAACATGCATTAATATGTAAGGATCGTGACACTTGGCGATCTGTTCTCTCTGGCCCCTCAGGGACTGTGCGTGAAGATATTTATTTATTAACATTAATAGTGCCATTTCTATCGTTGGCTTGGACATAAAACGGCGTCGGGCTCACCACCTGTCACGTTGTCCCGAAAATATCTTCGATGGAAGGTGGGTCGAAGGGACTTAATTGTCTAGACTCGACCTCTGTCTACCCCTGTAATGGGAATTGCGTGAAGATATTTATTTATTTATTTAACATTAATAGTGCCATTTCTATCGTTGGCTTGGACATAAAACGGCGTCGGGCTCACCACCTGTCACGTTGTCCCGAAAATATCTTCGATGGAAGGTGGGTCGAAGGGACTTAATTGTCTAGACTCGACCTCTGTCTACCCCTGTAATGGGAATTGCGTGAAGATATTTATTTATTAACATTAATAGTGCCATTTCTATCGTTGGCTTGGACATAAAACGGCGTCGGGCTCACCACCTGTCACGTTGTCCCGAAAATATCTTCGATGGAAGGTGGGTCGAAGGGACTTAATTGTCTAGACCTCTGTTGTTTCAAAATATCTTAGACATTTCACATCGATACATTTCAGGAAGACTCATTTATAATTAATTAACAGCTATTTTCCATACGGTAACCTTTTAAACGTGCTGATAATATCTAGAAATAGTTTTATCATTTGTTTATCTGCCTAAAGTGCGGTTTTTAAAAGCAATTTATCTTAACAAAATTACCAGAAAATGTTTAAAACTATTACATGATTGATACCCTACACGTTAACGGTAATTAAGACTTCGAAATTGTAGAATAAAAAAAAATGGGAAATTGTAGAATCATTTAATAAAACTAATAAGAGAAGCTATAAATACCGCTAAGATACGGAAATTGACATTTTAAAAATGAATATAATCGTAGAACAGTTTATAACAAAGTCTCAAATAAAACGAAACTTCCAAGAATATTTCAGAGTAATTGACTCAGATTTTATTTGAACCCAATCTATTTTTAAAAGACAGAAAATATGAACGTATCAGTGGAAAAACGCCGTATTCGAGTGGCAGTCTAAGACCGCACTGAGGTTCCGGGTTCGATTCCTGAACGAGTCAATATAAAAAAAAAAAATTTTTTTTGAATTATCTCGAGTCTGGATGTTTGTGGTACCTTCGTTGTTTTCGATGGGCTTTAGCTCCTCACATTGGGATCAGAGCAATTTATATGATGTTGTCACTGTGTGTATATTTATTTACCTATTATTTTTGTAATAGCCCTGATAGCCGCTTGGTTGGGTGTAAATCAAGAGAATTCGATCCCTTGAATATAGGTGCATGCCTATAAGTATTGTCCCTATAAACTGAGGCAGGCGTACCAATAAGTAAACCTTTAATGTACGATTTGTATCATTGGCATAGACATTATGGCGGCGACAGCCACCCGCCTGTCATGTTATCCTAAATAAGTTTCTTCTCTTTTTCTCTGATCTTCGGTGGAAGGTGGGTCGAAGGGACTTAATTGTCTAGACTAGACCTCTGTCTACCCCTGTATTGGATGCAGGAAGATATTTATATTTATTTATTTATTTCAGTTGATTTAAATTACAAAAAATAAATCTTCACGTCATTCCCAATACAGGGATAGACAGAGGTCTAGAGAATTAAGTCTTTTCGACCCACCTTCCAACGAAGACATTTTTTGGGACAAGGTAACAGGTGGTGAGCTTGTCGCTGTCTTTATGTCCAAGCCAACGATATGAATCGTCCATAAGTTTAATGAAAAAGTCCATTGGTACGAGGCTTGGGGATCGAACTCCCTTGAATTAAATTAATGAGAAATTACCTCCGTGTCGAGTCCGCGGGTTCGAATCCCGCCCGTATCAGTCTTTTTTTTATATTTCTTCATCATGACTTACCAGCTTTAAAAATCAATAAAAAATTGCATCTTTGTTGAATCTTAAGCAAAAAGTCTGATTTTTCAAACACTGACCTTTCCGTTATTTCATTTGGCAACAATTAAATTAACAATCTTGCACAAGTTATTTTTTCTATCATTTTTTTTAATGTCATCATCGTTCGACCTTTGCTTTGACCTATTTTTATATTTCTCTAATGTCAGGTTTTAATAATTATAATTATGTATAACCTAACTGTTTATCGCGGAGCTTAAAATGTTTAAATATATTAAAATAATTTAACATATTTTATTTAAAAAATAATAATAAGCATAGACTCATATAAGACGACTTACAGGTACTCAACGGTAAGTTGCGTTTGTGTGTGTAATGCACGCATGCTTTTACTTCAAGGTTTTAACTAGGAAATGCACGAAAATAATACTTTTTTTTTAATACTTTATTTAGAGAAACAAAGATGTTTATATTTTCAAAGCCTTTTTAACTAAAACTAAAATAATCGTACAGCCTGTCTGCTGTATAGGCCTACCCTAAAGATTTCCACAAAGAACGATCCCGAGCCACCTGCATCCATCGACTTCCGGCAATGTTGTGCAGGTCGTCACTCCATCTTGTGTGGGGACGTCCTACACTGCGCTTGTCAGAACGAGGCTGGCCACGATGTATGGTTAGACTTAACTCTTGAGCGAGAAAAGAACCAGTCCTCTTGTCACCAGCGGTTACGACCAGTCGTGGATACAATTCCTGTAGAAACTGCATCGCGCGAGGACCTCGCTAACCAATCGTCTCTTCGGCAAATGGAAAAAATATATAGTCTACTTTCAAAGACTCATATTTACGCCATTTACCCGTTTCCGCAGCATCTGATGCCCAATCGGCCCTTGTCAAAGTACATTTGATGTGAGAGGATGCTAATTTATGGACGCTTGTAGGACCTCCTCCCAAAGTACTAATGTCAAACCTCTCTTGCCGTTCTCTCTAAATATTCCACAAGGCTCTAAAGCCGAGGGAAACGTAAATTTAGGAACTATAACATCACTTAATAAAATTCACGATAACCGAGTGGTTGGGTGGTCGGGATTTCGAGTCGAGAGACCCGAGTTCGATCCCCAGGTGGCAGGCTCCACCAATGGGTTTTTCAAAAAACTTATGTACTAATTATATCGATAATTCGTTTAAAAAAGTAGTACACTAAATGAACAGCCGCATCACTGCCTCCTCTGCTGCCAAAGCCTCATTGAATAGGCTGAAATTTTAACTTTAGATTGGAGGTTATGAGCCTTCGTGCTAATTTTGAAGAACCTAAAATTGCTCCATAACAGACTTTAATTTGTCATCACATTGTCCGAAAGGATAAAATTACTTAATTTTGTTATGTCATTGAAAGAGTCACGATAGCCGAGTGGTTGTGTGGTCGGAATTACGAGTCGGGAGACCCGAGTTCGATCCCCAGGTGGCGGGCTCGTACCAATGAGTTTTTCCAAAACTTAAAAAAAAGGCTGATAAAATGGAAAGAGCGGCGGTGGTAGAAGAAAAGACGAATTAGCCTTTGGACGTTAATTAATTATTGAGCTTTTTTATTAACAATGATACGTAATCGTAAATTCAAGATGCACCATAGACACGCGTGTCTCGTGTAGCCTCTATGATTATAAAAGCGGTAGATAACTTTATTATTCCTGTACACATTTCTTATAATATCAACATTAATAATCTCGTAGTTTTAAGTGCGGAAATAATACGCGGAAAGCTTTTTAAACGATTCCCTTCAAGCGGCTTCGCGTGGTAGAAAGTAGACAAATCCGTAGATAAATTATGGAAATATCTCATATAATATTCATAAAAGGGATTGTACAACGTCTAATGTTACGCGCGTTTACGTTGACTGAATACGGATTAATGTTACGCGCATTAGTGATCGTAAATTTTGATATGATATATGCATAAAGGCCTGTAAGAGTTCAGTGCAATACCATTGCCTAAACCTCTGCCTATCACAGTATGAGAAATTCGTAATTATATTAAAAAACATTGTTAAAGTGGTAAGTGATTACCGCTGCCCATGAACACCCGCAATACCGGAGGCATAGCAGATGCGTTGCCGGCCTTAGAGTGCCCCCAGAATTGGGGGAGAGAAGGGTGTGGGCCTCCGGTTTCCTGCATTCACCAGACAAAACGCAGAAGTTTGTTACTTCTACTTAAGTAGACTTCTACTTCACGCCGGTATTCTGTGAGGTAGTGGTACTTCCCCGGTCGAGCCGGCCCATTCATGTAACAACAAAAGCTGATGCGTGGCTCTACCACTGTTAATGAATTGATTCACACGGAACAATAAATCGAAGAAACGCGAAAAAAAGAAAATTAATAAGAAGATAGGTTTTGGCAGACTTTTGTAACTAACCGAATATTTCTGGGCAATCAAAGGTGTCTTTACACCTTTATTCTTTTATAAATTTATTAAATATAATTTAAAATTCACGATAGCCGTGTTGTTGTGTGGTCGGAATTTCGAGCCGAGAGACCCGAGTTCGATCCCCTGGTGGCAGTACCAATGAGTTTTTCAAAAACTTATGTACGAATTTCATCGTTGGCTTGGACATAAAGACGGCGACGGGCTCACCACCTTTCACGTTGTTTGTCCCGAAAATATCTTCGGTGGAAGGTGGGTCGAAGGGACTTAATTGTCTAGACTCGACCTCTGTCTACCGCTGTATTGGGAATAGCGTGAAGATAATAAATATTAATAAATATTAATAAATATTAATAAATATTAATAAATATTAAATATATTCATACAATAT